>CAMRHE010000703.1:0-590425 GCA_947044405.1 Leptodactylus fallax
GAATTAATAGCATATACAGAAATATACAATATTAATACGATCAAGCATAAACATACAAGCAAAGGAGCGATGATACAATACACAAAAATAAACAGGGGAATTAAAAGATAGAGAAAATACCGGCATAGGCTCGTAGTCCGTTTCTCTAGGCCACAGCAGAGTTTTGGGCCTAGGGCGCAAGCTTAAGCAAGTTGCATAAAACAATCCTTCTACATGCTGTCCAGAACTAGGCCCTCAAAGCATTCCTCAGTAGGGCAGGCCCTCTCATCTTCTCCCAGATCAGAGCTCCTTACTGCCTCTTTGCTGAATGACCCCAGAATCCAGGTCTGCCCACAGCATATGGCTAGTGCTCCACCCACCCCTTGCACCCAGGCAGCCCCCCTTCTCCCACCTTTGCAGAACCCTCAGAGAGAAGGGTGAAGTTAAGGCTTGCTATCCCCCATCCCATCTGGCCAGGGATAATAAAAGTGCCTGGCTATAGCAAGCCATCTCCAATGAACACACATAAAACCAGTGAAGCCTATCGTCCAGCAATGTGGACTCCACTAAAGCACCGCATTCCAAGTGGGGGAAGGACTGACCTAAGCAAGTAAAACACACTTCCAAGAAAGATATAAAACTGAGGGTCGGTTCATCACACCTCCCCCTTTTAGAGCGTGTGAGGAGGAAGGACGATCCTAAGATCGCCTTCCGCGGACACCTTGGCGGCCTCACCCCGCCGGGACCTGCGCTGGTCCCTGACCATATTCCTGGCGTACTGATACTCTTTTCCTCTCCTGTCTGAATGGAGACTCTCCTAAGGTTCAGGCTCTGAATTAAGTAGACCTGGCAACCTCCTGCTTGCTCTGGGTCCCTCCCCCGAGTGCTGGCGTCCCGCAGATCCACATTCGCAACCCCAGGCCCTTGTGGTACCGGTGCTGAGACCCCATCCCGGCAGTCTCCGCCCACCTGGCTACCCCCGGCCTGCACTGGGACCTCGTTGTGAGTGCTGGCATCCCGCAGATCCACACTCGCAACCCCAGGCCCTTGTGGTACCGGTGCTGAGACCCCATCCCGGCAGTCTCCGCCCACCTGGCTTCCCCCCGGCCTGCACTGGGACCTCGTTGTGAGTGCTGGCATGCCGCAGATCCACACTCGCAACCCCAGGCTCTTGTGATACCAGTTTAGAGACCCCTTCCCGGCAGTCTCTCAGGGTCTCGCCCACACTAGCCGCTAGTTGGGATAGTTCTAGGGGATTCTGCACCTCCCCCTTTGCTTCCAAACCTAGGGGCACCTCTGGTTCTGGCACAGGTATGTTTGGACCCTGTCCTCCCTCCCAGACACCTTGCCCCTTTGGGCCTACACCCTGTTCCTCCTGTACTTGGGTGGGTGATGGTGATCCCTTGGGCAAATGACTAAGATTATGCTTCCCCAAACCATCCCTCCACAATACATTGACAGGTAATACATTTGACACACCCCCTTCTTGGGTCCCACCTTCAGCACCCCATGCCGTCTGCACTTGGGCCATGGGCACGACTGGCACACCTTGGATGGCTGTTTCTCCTTCCCAGGACTCTTTCACAAGAGTTAGGGGCCCACGTACACGTCTCCCGTACAAGAGCTCAAAGGGGGAGAACCCCGTTGAGGCTTGCGGCACCTCCCGGTAAGCGAACAGCAGGTGCGGGAGATAAGGCTCCCAGTCGCGCCCGTGGGACTCGACTAACATCCTGAGCATCTGCTCCAGGGTGCCATTGAACCGTTCACACAGGCCATTGGTCTGTGGGTGATACGGGCTGGACACCAGATGTTGCACCTCTGTTACCTTACACAGGCCTTGCATCAAGGCAGACGTGAACTGGGTACCTTGGTCTGTGAGCATCTCTCTGGGAAATCCAACACGGGAGAAGATGCCTACCAGAGCCTTGGCACTACATCAGCCCGGGTGGAAGACAGAGCGACAGCTTCCGGGTACCTAGTAGCGTAGTCTACTACCGTTAATATGAAACGTTTCCCGGTGCGACTGGGAATGAACAGGGGTCCAATGAGATCCACAGCCACCCGCTGGAAAGGTTCGGTTATGATGGGCATAGGTATCATTGGTGCTTTGGAGCCTTGCCCATCCTCTGACAAGTGTCACATGAACGGCAGTATTTAGCTACATCTGTCCCCATTTTAGGCCAGTAGAATAAGTGACTGAGGCGAGCCTTGGTCTTAGCGATCCCCAGGTGGCCTGCCAGTGGAATATCATGAGCAATCCGCAACAACTCCACCCGATAGGGTTGGGGTACCACTAAATGTTTCTCCCTGAGCCGACTTTCTTTTCCCTTTGTGGGGATCGTTTCCCGGTACAACCTCCCTTGCTCCCAGTACACGCGGTCCTTGTCCGACTCCAAGGGAGGTTGATCAGCACGCTCCTTCAATGCATCCAGACTGCGGTCAGCTTGGACAGCGTCCCTGAACTCCTGACTGGACCCAGACAGAAGAGATGTGCATGTCACATACCCGCCGGGCTCCTCCGGTTCCAGTGTGGGGAGGTTAGTCATGGCGGTCTCAGTGCCATCTCCGGGTGACAGAGGGAACGGCTCAGGGGTCGGAGCGCCTTCCACCCCTCTAGCACCCTGGCTGCGGGTTACCACCGCAACACCAGCAGTCCGTTCCTCATCCGGATCGGCCCTGAGATCCCCGTGACCCACCTGACCACCTGGCACATTGTCCTCAGTTGGGGTTGCCCCCAGCATCTCAGAAGAGCTACCCTGTAAACCTGCAAGGCAAGAATTAGCAATTACATTGACATTGCATTCATTCATTGATTCACAGTGAACTGCATGGGGGAATGGCTGAGCCAGGGTCACACTGAGGGGGCTCTCATCACCCGCAGATGTGGGCGGGGCTACAGCCAGGTCAGCATTCCACAATGTCTCATTCACATGCTCACTGATTACTTTAGCTGGACACACAGCAGGGGGAAACAGGCAGCTGACCCCTCCCTCTGCCTGTGTGACAGGCTTCAACACCTCATTAAAATCATCCTTCAGTACAGACATTTTGTCACAGCGAGGTGGGGTTGCTCCCACCCCATATTGGGACACCAAGGGCCCCAAATCTCTTCCCAATAGTACATTGGCAGGCAGATCAGACACTAGCCCCACATCACGCATCCCTTTTCCCGCACCCCAGTCCAAATGGACGCAAGCCATGGGCACAGTTACGCGTTCTTGTCCAATACCCTTCAGGGTCAGAGTTTTTCCAGGGATAATACTGTCCGCAGGGACCAAGTCAGGTTGCACCAGAGTAATCTGCGCCCCAGTGTCCCGAAATCCCATGACCACTTTACCCCCCACAATGACCTGTTGACTGTTGGCATTGGATTGCAACCCCTCCCTCCCCACCAAGTATACAGATGAGCCAGCTGCCGTGGCTGGGGAAACAGGGGGGTTCTTAGAGCGGTTGGGGCACTCCGCCTTGAAATGTCCTGGCTGGTTACAAGCATGACACCGCCGGGCCTCTCCTTGGGATTTGAAGGGGATACCCGGGGCGCCCAGAGTTCTTGGGACAGGGGAAGTAGAGGGGGCACCCGGGACAGAGTTTGTCTTACCCCACTTGGAGACCGCAGGCTGTGGTGAACTCCAGCTTTGCCCCTCCTTCCCGCTTGGGGGTCTCTGCAGTGTGGCTCCCCTCTTGAACCCTTGCTCCCTGGTGGACACATAGTCGTCAGCAATCTCTGCAGCATTGTCTGCTGTTGTGGGTTTCCGATCACACACGAACTGGCGGACCTCCAGAGGGCACACCTGGAGAAATTGTTCCTTTATCATAAGATCCCCAATTCCCTCAAACGTGGTGACAGTAAGTCCTTTGATCCACTGCCAGAATGTAACCTGTAAGTGGTGCAGAACATCCGCATAGCTCTCTGTGGGACCCCGCTGGATATTCCGGAACTTTTTGCGGTACACCTCCGGCGTGAGCCGGTATCTCCGGATCAGCGCCGCTTTGATGGTCTCATAGTCCGCGTCCACTGGTAAGCTCGTGGAAACATCCAGGCCTTTTCCCTTCAGCCGGGGAGACAGGTAACGGGCCCATTCTGCCTGGGGAATATGATGCTGCTTACACACCCTCTCAAATCCCCGCAAGAACGAGTCCAAGTCCCCGTTATCTTCCAAGATTGGAAAGTCCTCGGATCGGATCTTTAGTGCTCGGGCTCCTGGAGTTGGTGCAGGGGAAGGTTGCGCCTGCTGGCAAAGTTCCAGCTTTTTTAGTTCAAGCTGATGCTCCAACTCCGCCCGTCGCTCTGCAGCAGCGGCCTCTCTCTCTGCCCGGCGCTCTGCAGCTTCTCTCTCCGCCCGACGCTCTGCAGCAGCGGCCTCTCTCTCCGCCCGGCGCTCTGCAGCTTCTCGGTACTGGAGAATCACCTGCAGACGGGTGCTAGAGTCACTAGCGTCTATCTGCTGTAAGGCCATTTGCAAGTATAAGTCTGTTACCCCCACAGAACTGGGGGTTACTGGTCCCTCCAGGCACAGTTACCTCTGGGGTCCGGGCACCTGCGGAACCATCTGGCATGGTGATGTTTTCTGGTGCCAGCCTCTCAGGACTTTTCTCTGCCTCCTGCATGGCTATGGTAGCTTCCATATCTGCCATCTCCTGGAGTTCAGCAGCAACCAAGTCCTGCAGACGTTTGGTTATGCTTCTGGTCCCACCAGCCATCCACTGGAAGCCGTTGTCAAATAAAAGATAGGACAGAAAAAAGAAGGGAGGGAACAGTACTGTACCAAACTTTCACCGTATTTTAAGCTTGATCTCATACCGCGCTCGTTCCATAGGATTGCCGCAATCCCCAGTGTCTGCGTGATACCACACCCACACACTGTTACCCTAATATCCCACAACGCTGCCACCACTGTGAAGAATATCGCCTCGCCCAGCCGCCTGGCACGCCTGCGATCAAACTTCTTTCTTAACCTCCCACTCACACACCGTGAGTAGACCGGGTCATAGGATAAAACGAAATGAGCGATATAAATTTTATATGTTTAATAACCCAAGTGGGTCGGTATGAATTAATAGCATATACAGAAATATACAATATTAATACGATCACGCATAAACATACAAGCAAAGGAGCAATGATACAATACACAAAAATAAACAGGGGAATTAAAAGATAGAGAAAATACCGGCATAGGCTCGTAGTCCGTTTCTCTAGGCCACAGCAGAGTTTTGGGCCTAGGGCACAAGCTTAAGCAAGTTGCATAAAACAATCCTTCTACATGCTGTCCAGAACTAGGCCCTCAAAGCATTCCTCAGTAGGGCAGGCCCTCTCATCTTCTCCCAGATCAGAGCTCCTTACTGCCTCTTTGCTGAATGACCCCAGAATCCAGGTCTGCCCACAGCATATGGCTAGTGCTCCACCCACCCCTTGCACCCAGGCAGCCCCCCTTCTCCCACCTTTGCAGAACCCTCAGAGAGAAGGGTGAAGTTAAGGCTTGCTATCCCCCATCCCATCTGGCCAGGGATAATAAAAGTGCCTGGCTATAGCAAGCCATCTCCAATGAACACACATAAAACCAGTGAAGCCTATCGTCCAGCAATGTGGACTCCACTAAAGCACCGCATTCCAAGTGGGGGAAGGACTGACCTAAGCAAGTAAAACACACTTCCAAGAAAGATATAAAACTGAGGGTCGGTTCATCACACCTGGACATAGATTCCAGTCCATTACTTAGTAGAGAGGAGCCACCTTAGTGGGAGGTATCTTCCATCCACAATCTTTCCCTCTGCCAGCCTACAGAGCTTAGAAAGAAAATTATAGACAAGCATGTTAAAGGTAAAGGTTGTAAGACCATCTCCAAGCAGCTTGTTGTTCCTGTGACTACAGTTGCACAGATTATTCAGAAATTTAAGATCCATGGGACTGTAGCCAACCTCCCTGGACGTGGCCGTAGGAGGAAAATTTATGACAAATCAAAGAGAATGATAATATGAATGGTAACAAAAAAGCCCAGAAAAACTTCTAAAGAGATTAAAGGTGAACTTCAAACTCAAGGAACATCAGTGTCAGATCGCACCATCTGTCGTTTTTTGAGCCAAAGTGGACTTCATGGGAGACGACCAAGGAAGACACCATTGTTGAAAACCAATCATAAAAAAGCCAGACTGGAATTTGCCAAACTACATGTTGACAAGCCACAAATCTTCTGGGAGAATGTCCTATGGACAGATGAGACAAAAATCTCTGTTATGTTCTGAGGCTGCTTTGCTGCATCTGGCACAGGGTGTCTTGAATCTGTGCAGGGTACAATGAAATCTCAAGACTATCAAGGGATTCTAGAGAGAAATGTGCTGCCCAGTGTCAGCTTGGTTTCAGTCGCAGGCCATGGGTCTTGCAACAGGATAATGACCCAAAACACACAGCTAAAAACACCCAAGAATGGCTAAGAGGAAAACATTGGACTATTCTGAAGTGGCCTTCTATGAGCCCTGACCTAAATCCTATTGAGTATCTTTGGAAGGAGATCATTGCAGTTTGATTGCCTCAAAAGGTTGTGCAACAAAATATTAAGGGTACCATCATTTCTATCCAGGCCTGTTTCATGAGTTTTCTTTTTTTAAAAATTCTGTTGAAGCATGGTTGAAAAGCAATGTCTGACTTTCATTTGTTCATTTTCAAAGAATTTTTATATATTATTACTTTTGGCAGATTCAAGTTATTTCTGTGACCATTATGGATTTTTCTTTCATTAAACGAGGGGCACCAACAATTTTGTCCACGTGTGTATATTACATTTCTGTTTAGGGAGTCCATACCCCTTTTTAATATGATGCTGGCCTTAGAAGCAGCTGATTGACATTGCATGGTCTATTTAACCCATGAGCTACAAGTTCACCAAGGTCTTTTTTCACCAGTGACTCCCCCAGCTTTACTCCCCCCTCCCCCCCAGAACATATTTTGCATATAAGTTTTTTACCCAGATACATAACTTTATTTATTTACATTGGATACCCAAATACTCACTCTGCCCAAGTCGACTTATGCCATCAATTGCACTGTACTACATAACTGTGTATCATTTGCAAAAATAGAGCTATTATTTCCATCTTCTATGTCATTAATAAATAAGTTAACTAGCAGACCCAGCACTGAACCTCGAGGTATATCACTTATAATAGAGTACCAGTCTGAGTAGCAGTCATTGACTACAGCTCTCTGCATATGATCTTTTAACCCCTTCCCTCTCTGTGCTGTACTATTACTTTGTGCTGAGCGTATAGTTAATGCTCAGTGCCGTCGGCGCAGCTCCTCTACCCCCAGCATTGCTTCTGGCTCTCGGCTGTGTTATACAACTGATGGCCAGGATACTCAGACTCTGGTGGATTAACCCCCTGGATGCTGTGATCTATAGCCACAAATTATAAAAAGTTAAAAAAAATCAAAAAATAGAATGTGAAGAAAAATAAATATATGCACATGAGGATCCCTAACATGTTTAAGTCCTCACTATCCAAAAATAGCATTAAATATCCTGTACGGTGAGTGGCATTTAAAAAAAAAAAAAAAAAAAAAAAAAAAAAAAGCTATGCGCAAATTAACATATTTTGGTCACTTTGCTTTCCCAAAAAAATAAAAAATGATCAGCAAGTAATACATATCAAACATTGGTACCAATAAAAAGTACAATTTGCTCCGCAAGTAAAGAGCTCTGACATATCTTTGTCAACAGTATAGTAAAGTTCTAGATGTTTGAAAATTAACGATTTTCCTGGGGTCACTGTAATCTAAGTGACATTTTATTTGTAAAGCATAATAAAAAACCAATATAAATATGGTATCACCGTAATCTTGATTACCTGCCGGACAAAGCTGGCATGTCATTTTTAATGCAAAGTGAACGCCTTAAAAACAAAATGCAAAAAATTGATAGAATTGCGTGTTTTCACATGGACCCCACATAAAACGTAAATAAAAGCTAATCAAAACTGTTCTATGTACCCCAAAATGGTGGAAAATTAAATTACAATGTGTCACTCAAATAAGCCCTCACATAGCTAGGTTGACAGAAGAATAAAAAAGTTCTGAATTTTGGAAAAAAGTTGCCCATCATTAACGTACAAAATACCCTGTGTCATTAAGGGGTTAACCAGTCTTGTCGGCGTACCATCTCTCCAAACTTACTCTGCCACCAGTTTACCTCTAATTGATGCTGTGCAGTTTGACTCTCCAGGATGCTGTGTATTTGCTTCAGGTCCACTTCATAAGACCCTCTCTCTTAACAACTTGAAAGATTAAACCCTTACCACCACAGGCATCTTTAAATATTTGTTTTTGACTCGCGCCTTCCAAACCCCATAACTTAATTTTTCTATTCACAGAGCCATATCAGGACTTGGTGCTTTGCGGGACAAATTGTACTTAGTAATGGTACCATTTAAGGACAACATCTGCAAGGAGCTTGTATGTTCTCCCTGTGTTTGCGTGGGTTTCCTCTGGGTACTTCGGTTTCCTTCCACACTCCAAAAGACATACTGATAGGGAATGTAGCTAGTGAGCAATATATAAGACAGTGACTGTCAATGTCTGTAAAGTGCTGCAGAATATGATGGTGCTATACAAGTAAGCGTAATAAATAAAATTTAATATTCTGTACAATGTACTGGGAAGCTGGAAAAAAATTCAGAATGGGGGGGAATTGGAGAAAAACTGCATTTGTGTGACTATCTTATAGGCTTTGCTATTACAGCGTTCACTGTGCAGCCAAAATTACATGTCACCTGTATTCGATGGGTCAGTACAAATGTTTTAATAGCTTTTTATTCAAATTTGTATGGGAGGCAAAATGGCACTCAATGTATGAGGGAAAAAATATTTTTAGATCGTTTATAGATCGGGCATTTTTTTTTAACTATTTTATTAGCCCCCCTTCCTAGGGGGCTACAACCTGCAATCTTTTGATTGCAGGTCCCATAGACTGCAATACAACTATATTGCAGTCTATTTGACGTTCGCTATGTTACTACTGAGGTTGGTCATAGTCTAGCCTCAATAGTAATATTCCTATGGTAGGCCTATGTCTATTTTAATTTGCTCAGCCCTTTTCACTGCGCCTGAGCAACAAGTTTCTTGGATTTCCAGTTTCCATGGTTTTGTGACTTCATCTTGATTCCTAATTCTATTTGTTACTGTTCTGCTGTTTGTTTGTGTATTGACCTTGGCCTGTTTGACCCTGTTTCTTCAGTACCTACCCCTGAACTTTGGACCAGACTTGACCATGCTCAAATTACAATCAGTTATGACATAATAAATGTTATAGTAAACTGTGATCAAACAGAAAAGACCCAATCAGCCTACAGTGGTGGGAGCCTCTACTTCTGAGGAAGAACGTCTCTCAAGCTATCTGTTCTTGTTAGGCTAATTTCTGGAGAAAACCCATGTTCCATTAGAAGTTTTCCTGGACTTTGGTTCTTCTGGTAGTTAAATTCATCAAGCTCTACTTGATCATCATCAAATCCCTACGGTGTTTGAAGAAACCTGTGCTGGTGGTTTATGTCAATAGATAACCACTTCATTAACCAGTCCGATTGGACCCCAAAGTCCAGGTGGGGGTCTCCCATTATGAGAAGATCTTTCTACGTCTTGCCTGTCTCTGAGACTGTTCCAGTGGCTCAGGAAAATGCAGTCTAAGCCTGGGGCTCCACGTTGCGGAAACCCAGCGTTTTGGCTGCGGCGGAAATGCTTTGGCAAAAAAATACTGGGTTTTACAGTACCTGCAAAGTGGATCACATTCTGGTTAATCGCATTCACACACTGCAGAAAAAAAATCAGTGAAAATGCTGTGATTTCAAAAATGCTGGGGCTTTTGATAATCGCAGCATGTCAATTATACCTATAGAAATGCTGGCTGAAAGTCCGCAGAGGAAAACTCTGCAGACTTTCTGTGAAAAACATTGTGTGTGTGTGGCGGATGGGGAAACGATGTTTCTGCAGTGAATTTCTTCATATTGTGCCAGTTTCTATTCTCAATACCCAGAGTAATTCTACTGGATCTGGGTCTGCCAGTCTCCCGTTTCCTCTGCCAGTTCCTGATCTCTCTTTCTCCACTAGTTTCTCTCTTGAAGAAGTTGACAAACCTCCTCCAAGTTCTTTCTGCTTTCTTTGGGCTCTGAAGATGAGAAATATTAGGTCAACTTTAACTCTGAGGAGGGGCATTTGGATGTTGGTTCTGGTGATTCTGAGCCTGGTGTGAATTTCCTGTCTACAAAGAGATGAATTATGAGTTATTTGGACCTTGTAGACTCCAATGCTTAAGCCTTTCTCTACTTCAGACCTAAGAGGGGGTTACTGTAACACTGGTGCTGCATCGGCATACAATCTCTCCAAACATACTCTGCTGTTGGCTTCACTCTAATTCATACTATGCAGATCCAGACTCTCCAGGCTGCTGTGTATTTGTTCCTGCATGCCATTTTTCTCAGCAATATGAGAGATTAACAAATGCACCTGTGTGCTGTGCCCAGCCAATCCCAAGCAGCTCATGTCTATTTTAATCTGCTCAGCCCTTTACACTGGAACTGAATACTGAATAACAAGGTTCTTGAATATCCAGTACGGCGTCTCTCTGGCCTTTGGGTCAACTGCCACCTACATCAGGATCTGAGAGGTAGCAACCTGGTAATTTCCCAGCAGCAAAGAGCAGATCCCCATACAGAGTTAAAGGGTGAAAACCAGGGAGGCTACTTACATTGGGTCCACGATCCACTGTCCATTACAAGCATCTCCTATAGTTGAGTCTTCTACAAACTGGACCATAAAATTGTCCTTCAATAAGTTGAGAAAAGTGCTCGCCTTTATACTATGCAGAACCAGGACTCCAGTCAATATCCTGGTAGTTAAAAATGCTGCTCAATTGGGTTGAGATAACATGACTGACTTGGTCATTCAAGAATATTCCACTTCTTTGCTTTAATAAACTCCTGGGTTGTTTTGGCTTTGTTTTGGGTCATTGTCCATCTGTATTATGAAACACCAACCAATAATATTATTTATATAGCGCCAACATATTCCGCAGCACTTTTCAATTTGTAGGGTTCAAGTACAGACAAAAAAGATACATTACAAAGAAATAGTCAATTCACACAATGGGACTGAGGGTCCTGCTCGCAAGAGCTTACAATCTATGAGGTAGAGGGGGTGACACAAGAGGTAGCAGGGGCGGCATTGGAGGTAGCATTGCTTATACAGTGGTCCAGACATATTTTTGTGATAGAGGTTAATTTCATTACACATAAATAAAGCTGTATGAGCCGTCACCAGCCAGTGTCGTTTGTGCAGATGGTGCCTGAACATATAAAGTTAGTCTGGTATGACATCATATCCTGTGGGGTAATGTGGGAGCATACCCAGAGGAGGGTTTGTTTTAGGGATGCTAACTGCAGAAGGGTTCACATTTGGCTGGATTTGAGCACGCAGTATGTCTCTGAATACCTCAGAATTCATCCGGCTGCTCATGTCACTAGTGACCCAGTGACACTGGCAGTCATGCATGCCCAAGCCATCACGCTGCCTCCGCCGTGTTTTACAGATGATGTGGTATGCTTTGGATCATGAGCTGTACCACGATTTCACCATAGTTTTTTCTGTCCTTCATTCTGGTAGAGGTTGAACTTGGTTTCATCTGTCCAAAGAATGTTCTTCCAGAACTGTGCTGGCTTTTTTTTTTTTTTTTTTTTTTTTTTAGCAAAGTTCAATCTAGCCGCCTTATTCTTGAGGCTTATTAGTGGCTTGCACTGTGCAGTGAACCCTCTGTATTTACTTTCATGCAGTCTTCTTTATGGTATATTTGGATATTGATACACCTACATTCTGGAGAGTGTTGTTCACTTGGTTGGCTGTTAGTAGTATAATGTTGTACCGTGTTAGCCATAGAAAGTAGTGGAAGAGTGAAGAAATCAGGCAATACCTTTTAGAGGCGGTAACTGAGTATATTTGATAGTAAGCTTTCAAGAGTACTAGAAGTTTTCTCTTCACCATGAAAATTATTCTGTGATCGTCCACCACTGTTGCCTTCTGTGGTCGTCCAGGTCTTTTTGCAATGATGCGTTCACCAGTGCTTGCTTTCTTTCTCAGGATGTACCAAACTGTAGATTTTGCCACTCCTAATATTGTAGTAATTTCTCGGATTGTTTTTTTTTTCTGTTCTCACAGCTTAGGGTGGGTTCACACTTGCACCGGAGTCCGTCTGCCATGAATCCGCCTGAAAATCTGGGGAAACTGTATAGGGACTGGATAGCGACAGGTTAGCGACACATTGCTTAACAACCAATTCATGACATGCGGGGCTTTTGTTTCCAGCGAAAAAAAAACTGGATTCGCGCCGCAGAGGGTGTAAGTGCACACCCGCGCATTGCTTTAAAAACCCATTCAAATGAATGGGTTTTTAAGCAATGCGTCGCTAACCTGTCGCTATCCAGTCCCTATATAGTTTCCCCTTGTTTAAAAACAAGGTGGCACATGTTAAGGAGCTGAAACTCCTAAATCCTTCATCGAATTTTAATGTGGTTACCCTCAAATGAAAGCTGAAAGTCTGGACTTTATGTCCATGTCCACTATATAACTATAACTTGAATATGTTTCAGTAAACGGGTAAAAAAAAAAAAAAAAAAAGTCAGTGTCCAAAAAGATATGGACCTAACTGTATCTCTGCTTTATATTGGCATCATCTTTTAATCTTCCTTTTAATTTATTTTTGACTTTGGAAGGCTTACAAATGTAACAGCGTCTTCTTCTTCTTCTTCTTCTTCTTCTTCTTCTTCTTCTTCTTCTTCTTCTTCTTTTTTCTTTTTCTTTTTCTTTTTTTTTTCTTTTTTTTTTTTTTTTTTTTTTTTTTTTTTTGGGGGGGGGGGGGGGTTCCCCCCCCAATTTACAAAAAAAATTTCCGAACTCATTTTTTAGGTACCACTTCAGAAGGGGATTATAAAGGCCTATAGATTAGAAATCTCCCATAAATCCCATTTTCAAAACTGCGCCCTCAAATAATTCAAAACCGCATTTGAGAAGTTTAACCCTTAAAGCATTTCATGGAAATTAAAACAATATGGAGGTAAAATTTAGATATTTTGGGATATTATTTTTTTTTTTTTTTTCCCCCCAACTGGGTGTAGTGAGCATTAGTATCCCAGACATGAATGCACAGCGGATGGGGCAAAGTGAATACCTAAGCAAATTTCCTACTACTTTCTGCCGCAGCCAGTTGTGTTCTAGTTTTTGTTGTTGTTTGGGTTTTGTTTTTTTTTCCCTGATGGCTTGTCTTTTGTGGCATGAGATTTTTTGAGTGCTTATAACTTGTATCCTGATACGTTTATTCTGTGGGTCAGTACGATTACGGTGATACCTAATATATATATATATATATATATATATATATATATATATATATATATATATATATATATATATATATATATATATATATATTTTTTTTTTTTTTTTTTTTATGCGTTTCTAATCCTGCAGAACAAAAACCCATTTGAGGACATAAATCAATTATTTTTGCATCGCCATATTCTGAGGGCTTATTTTTTGCGGGACGACCTGTGCTTTTTATTAGTACAGTTTTGGGGTACATGTGACTTTTTGATCACTTTTTTAATAATTTTTGTAAGGCAACTTGTAACTTACAACTTGCTTAACAATGCAATACACATATATAGAGAGTCAGCCTATGCAGACACACAGGCTGACTTCCTTCATTTGACGGCAGGATCATCTGGGTATGGGGGCTCCTTGCAGCCCAGGGTCACTGGCCAGACCTCGGGTTGCAGAAAATACATAACTCCCCTCCACCCCCACCACCGGAACTCTCTCCACGAAGGGTACCGATGAGGGACATTAACATGGTGTAACCCCTTGGATGCAGCGTTCATGTTTGACCATGGCATTTCGGGGTTAATGGAGCAGGTGTTAGCTGTCAGTTAAAGCTAACACTTGCTCCCAATGCCACTTGCTCAGAGTGGGCGGCTGGCTTGAGTTAAGGCCCAGGCAGACAAGACTTACTATTACATCCGTGGTCATTAACAACTTCCAGACCGCCCATTGGGTTTTTACATCTGGAGAATGGTTGTCTAGATCTGCAAGGATGTACTGGTACGTCCAAGCAGTTTTTAGCAGCTGCTTGAAATCGTTCAGCTGCTGAAACAGGGAGATGGCTGTAACTACAGCCGGAGCTCCCATAGAGAAGGCAGGGAAGGTTTATTACCTCAATAAGCGCTGTATAGACTGCTGTGGGTGCTGCCATGATGCGGCTCCTCTCTGACCCGGCGGTCACGTGATCAGAGCCTGTTAGAGCTGCTGGGTCCTACAGGATGGCAGGAGGCTATATTCCTCCTGCAACTGGGCCTAAATGTACCAGCCCCAGTTACAGGGAAAATAAGCTTCTCCCACAAAAAAAAAGTGATCAGCTGTCCCCCAAAGGTCTATTATGACCTTATGGGGACACAATGTTTATAAAAAAAAATAAAAAATTTAAATAAAAAAAAATAAAATACGTCAACACGCCCTTATTACACGTTCTACACCCTGATGCCACTATACAAAATAAACATTCCGGTAATGGAGAAGAAAAACTATTAAAGTTTTTTAGCAGCACTTTGTTTTTTTTAAATAGCAGACACGTTTTCCATTCTCTTTTTGTTTTATATTTTGCTGGATATAAAAAAAAAAAAAAAAAATTAAAACACATGTAAAAGGTAAACAAAAAATATGTGCCACCAAAAAAAGATTCATAAATGGAAAAATGGGCATAATCGGTGGCGAGGACATAGAAAATAAAGGTGGATGAATAGCCTTTGAAAAGGCTATTCCAACGTGGTGTCAATTGAAAACAAATATAGTCTCCCTTTAACCCATTCAGGTCTGAGCCCAAAAGTGCATTAAGGACCAGGCCTCATTTTTTAAAATAATAATAATAATAATAATAATAATAATAATAATAATAATAATAATAATAATAGTCCTTTAATAGTCCCACAATGGGGAAATTCAGTGTGTTACAGCAGCAAAGATAAGCAGATACAAATACAAATACAACATGTACAGGAATGTTCCAAGGTGAGAGGCATTACATTAATAGCAGACAGACAGATAGGACGTAGCAGAGGAGGGGGGGGGATTTAACAGGCAGAGAGGTATTTCAGTTCTCTGTGTGTAATGATCTCCACTTAGGTCGGTGTTGGTTGTACAGCCTAACCGCGGTGGGGAGGAAAGACTTCCGATAGCGCTTCTTCTCACACCTAGGGTGGAGCAGTCGGTCACTGACAGTACTGCTCAGCGCGATCACAGTCTCATGCATGGGATGGGACTTCTTCTTCTGCATGGAGCTCACCACGGACAGTATCCTTCTGTCACCCACCACCTGCACTGGGTCCAGTGGGCTCCCCAGGACAGAGCTGGCCTTTCTAATCAGCTTGTCAAGTTTATTTCTGTCCCTGGTTGATATACTGCTCCCCCAGCAGACCACTCCAAAGAAGATGGCTGATGCCACTACCGAGTTGAAGAAAGTTCTAAGAAGTGCCCCCCGGATTCCAAAGGCTCTCAGTTTCCTAAGCAGGTAGAGCCTGCTGTGGCCCTTCCTGTACAGGGCCTCCATATGATCTGCCCAGTCCAGCTTATTATTAAGGAGCAAACCCAGGTACTTATAGGTGTTCACAATCTCGATGCCCGTCCCCAGGATGTCCACTGGTTTAGGAGGGCTTCTGCCTTTGCGGAAGTCCACCACCATCTCCTTGGTCTTCCCCGCGTTAATCTTCAGGTGGTTCCGGTGGCACCAGTCCACAAAGTCCTGGTTCAGTTCTCTGTACTCCCTGTCATCATCATCTGTGATGAGACCCACTATTGCAGAGTCGTCAGAATACTTCTGTAGGTAGCAGCTGGATGAGTTGCACCTAAAATCAGCAGTGTACAGTGTGAAGAGGAAAGGGGCGAGAACCGTACCCTGAGGTGCTCCCGTATTACAGATCACGGTACCTGACACAGTCTCGGGCTCTCACGTATTGAGGTCGATTTGTGAGGTAGTCTAGGATCCAGTTGGAGAGGTGGTGGTCCACTCCAGCAAGGCCCAGCTTGTCCCTCAATAACCTGGGCTGTATGGTGTTAAAAGCACTGGAGAAGTCAAAGAACATTATTCTCACTGTGTTCCCTGGTTTCTCCAGGTGAGACAGAGCCCTGTGCAGAAGATGGATGATGGCATCATCTACCCCAATGCCCGGCCGATAAGCAAACTGGAGGGGATCCATAGCGGGGCTCACTAGAGGGCGGAGATGTGTGAGAACCAATCTCTCTGAGATCTTCATCAGGTGGGATGTCAGTGCTACAGGTCTGTAGTCGTTGAGGTCCATAGGGTGGGGTTTCTTTGGAACTGGTACCACACAAGAAGATTTCCATAATTCAGGGACTATTTCCTGCCTCAGGCTCATATTATACATATATGTAATTATACCACACAGCTGGTCCCCGCAAGTCTTAATTAGCCTTGCACTGATGTCATCTGGCCCTGCGGCTTTCCTCGCCTTGATCTTTTTCATCTCCTTCCTCACCTGGGCCCGTGTGAAGGTCAGACTGTGGCCAGATAAAGACGGATTTCTGGATTTACTGGTCTGTTGGGAAGTGGCGGCATGGGGAGAAGTCATTGTGGTGGGGGAAGCTGAAGGACATACTGGGGTGGGAGGAGCTGGTGTGTGATCAAATCTGTTGACATATGTCACTTTATATGGCAATAACGTTAAAGCGCTTTAACTTGCACAAGTGATTTTGAGACCGTTTTTTGTAAGACATTGTACTTCATGTTAGTGGTAAACATTGATCAATATTTTTGAATTTATAAAAAAAAAAAAATAAAAAAAAGGAATTTTGATGGAAATTTGGAAAAAAAAATCACAATTTTCAAAATGTGAAATGCTCTGCTTTTCAAACAGATAGCCATACCACCCAAATACATTAATAACTATTATCTACCATACCTCTGCTATATATTGGCATCATCTTTTAATTGTCATTTAATTTATTTTGGACATTATAAAGCTTACAAGTGTAACAGCGATTTTCCAGATTTACAAGAAAATTATCCAAACTAATTTTTTAGGGACCACTTCAGTTGTGAAGGGGGTTATAAAGGCCTATATATTAGAAGCCCCCAGGAATCACCCAATTTTCAAAACTGCACCCCTCATATAATTCAAAACCGCATTTGGGAAGTTTGTTAACCCTATAAGCGTTTCACGGGGATTAAAACAATATGGAGGTGATATTTAGACACTTCATTTTTTTTTTTTTTCAATACATTCATTTAGCCCTAAAATTAACACATTCACAAAGGGTTAAAGGAGAAAATGCATATCACAGTTTATGCAATTTCTCCCGAGCACACAAATACCCCACATGTGGGTATAAACTGATCTTTGGGCATTCGGCAGTTCACAGAAAGGAAGGAGCAACCCTGGACGTTTGAAAAGCAGATTTTGCTAGAATTGTTTTCAGTTCCATGTCTCATTTGCAGAGCCCCTAGAGTACAAAGACAATGGAACCCCCCCCCCCCAAAAGTGACCCTATTTTGGAAACTACACCACTCTCAGAATTTATCAAGGGGTATAGTGAGCTTTTTGACCCCACAGCCTTTTCACAGATTTTATTAACATTGGGATGTGTAAATAAAAAAAATTACTAAAATGTCACTTTATCCCCAAAATTTTCATTTTCACAAGGGGTTAAAAGCGAAAAAGCACCCTACAGTTTATTAAACAATTTCTCCTGAACATGGCAATACCCCATATGTTGACAATCTGCTGTATGGGTACATGGTGGGGCTTGGAATGGAAAGAGGACTATTTGGCTTTTGGAGGGCAGATTTTGCTGGAATAGTTTTTGGGTGCCATGTCGCATTTACAGAGCCCCTAAATTACCAATACAATGGAAGCTCCCAAAAAGTGACCACATTTTAGAAACTACACCCTTCAAGGAATTTATCAAGGGGTATTATTACTTTGAGCCCAAGAGTGCTTCTCGAAAATTAATGTACAAAGGCAAAATTGAAATTTTTAAAGAAATGGCATTTCGGTGCCCAATATGTTGCGCCCAGTTTGTCATCAGAGACACGCACTCCTAAAACTATTAAGTGGGCTATCCCAGGTAGAAAGAATTTGCATATGTGGGTGTAAACTGCTGCTTGGGCACACAGCAGGGCTCAGAAGGGAAGCAGCACTGTGCTTTTTAGCTTTTGGAGTACAGATTGAGAGATTTTCTGGACGCCATGTTGTTTTTGCCGAGCCCTGAAGGTGCCAATAAATTGGAATTCCCCAAGAAGTGACCCCATTTTGTAGGGGTATTTTTAGAGTCTCTACAAATGTGACATGGCGTCCAAAAACCAACATCTAAATCAGTGGTCCAAAACACATAGCGCTCCTTGACATCTGCGCCCTCCTGTGTGCCCAAACAGCAGTTTATGCCCACATGTATGACACTGTTGTACCCAGGATAACATACTTAATGTCATATGTGGGTATAAACTGCTGTTTGGGCACAGAAGGTAAGGAGTGCTATTTTGGTTTTTGGACGTCATGCCACTTTTGCAGAGCCCTTGATTTGGCAGTAAAGTAGAACCCGCAGACATATAACACCCCATTTTGAAAACTACATCCCTCAAGAGATTTATCAAGTGGGGTAGCGAGCATTTTTAACCCTTCAATGTTGCATTAATTTAATTTCCAGCAATGAATGCGCAGCTAATTGCAATTTTTCCATAGATACGCCATTTCAGTGCCCGATATGTTGTACCCAGCTTATGTCAGTAGAGACACACACACTCCAAAAACTGTTAAGCGGGGATCCCAGGAACAACCGCTTTTGGGGCATTTGTCTTTGATACAAGCCAGGCACAACATATTACACACTGATATGACTTATTCCAGGAAAAATTGTCATTTTCTCCTATCACCATCAGCTGCGTATTCATTTCTTGAAAGTTAGTTAATGCAACACTTGGGGGTTAAAAATGTTCACTTTACCCCTGGATAAATTCCTTCAGGGGTGTAGTTTCCAAAATGGGGTCACATGTCAGGGAATTCCACTTTACTGGTGTTTCAACAACTCTGCAAAAGTGTTATGGCGTCCAAAAACCAAAATAGCGCTCTTTCTCTTCTGTGCCCAAACAGCAGTTTATACCCACATATGACATTAAGTACGTTATCCTGGGTACAACAGTGTCATTCATGTGGGCATAAATTGCAGTTTGGGCACACAGCAGAGCATAGTAAGGAAGCAGTGCTATGTGGCTTTTGAAGTGTATATTTAGATGTTTAGTATCTGGACGCCATGTCATGTCTGCAGAGCCTCTAAAGTACCAGTAAAGTGGAATCCCCTATGGAATGACCTCATTTTGAAAACTGCACCTCTCAAAGAATTTGTCAAGGAGTGTAGTGAGTATTAGTATCCCAGACATGAATGCACAGAGGATGGTGAGGAGTGAATATGTAAGCTGTGCGGAGTACATTGGGAACACCAAATTCCCTATTATATTTCCAGTAGCTCCTGTGATTGGGGGTCACTTCTGGTTTATTTTCCCTTGTAAGCTCCAAATTTGGGGTGTCCCTATACGCTCGCACAGCTTATACATTCCCTTCCTGCCGCAGCCAGTTTTGTTTCAATGATTTGTCGATTTTGGGGTGTTTTGTTTTCATGTTGTACAAGCTATATCTTTTTTTTTTCTGGTGATGTAGCCATATGGGGGCTTGTTTGTGGTATGAGATGCAATTTGTAATGACACCATTTCTGGGTGTCTAACTTATAGAATAAATTTTATTAACTTTCTTGGTGGTTTAAAAAAAAAAACCCCATCAATTCTGGTAATGCTTTTTACCTTTTCACTTTTTTTTCCCACGGTCGGTACGATTATGGCGATACCTCATAATAATAATATTATTATTATTATTATTATTATTATTATTATTATTATTATTTATTATTATTAAAAAAAAAAATATATATATATATATATATATATATATATATATATATAAAATTTTTTTTTTTTATTTTAATACGTTACTAGTTTTGCAGAACAAAAACCCATTTGGGGAAATAAATCAATTATTCTTGCATCGCCATCTTCTGAGATGTGTAGCAATTTTTTTTCAATTGACTGACAGAGTTGGTTGAGGGCTTATTTGTTTTTGCGGGACAATCTTTGCTTTTTATTGGTACTGTTTTGGGGTACATATATGATTTTTTGATCACTTTTTTTATAGCATTTTTTTTTTAAGGTGAGATGGTGAAAAATCATTATTTCCTTGCTTAATTTAATTTTTTTCATACACTTTTTTACTTTTTTTTTTTTTTTTTTTTTTAAACTTTTATGTATGTCCCACTAGGAGATCTGAACCAGTGATGCACTAATCGCTGATTCAGCACTATAGACTGCAATACACGTGTATTAGTCTATAGAGGAAGTCAGTCTATGTAGACGCATAGGCTGATTTCCAGAGGTCTCGGCAGGATCAACCAGTTACTGGGGCCTGGGGTCACTTTCCAGATCCCGGGCTGCAGAAGTTACATATGGGCATCCCCCAATCTCACCGCCCAGGGGGCCATCTTTCATGGAGGAACCCCTTGGCTGCCGCAATCATGTTTGACCGCGGCATCCAAGGGATTAAAAACCCCGATCGGAGCTGAGCGCCCATCGGTGGTTAAGGAGCAGGGTGTTAGCTGTCAGTTACAGCTAACACCCGCTCCCGATGCCGCCTGCGGCATTCATTGCTGCTAACACTTAAGATGCCGCGGTCACTATGGAACGCGGCATCGTAAGGGTTAAACAGCGGGGATCGGTGTTATCACCGTCCCTGCTGTTGCAGCAGGAGCCTGGCTGTCAGATACAGCTGGGCTCCCATGGTGATCACATGGGCTCTGCTTCTGAGCCCGCTCGATCACCGTCACGTACCTGTACGTGGGGATGCGGTAACTAACCACATTCTCCCACGTACATGTATGTGAAAATGTGTGAAGGGGTTAAAGAGAACCTTTAACCACCTACAGTAAGTCCAGTTCTTTTTATCATTTAATAGCTGTTGATTTACTGATTCTGGCACATTTGGAATTTTTTTTTTCTCCAGCCCCCACCATCAGTGAGGAAGCTGCCGTAGTTTTTGTAAATAAAGTATATGGATGGAAACTGTCTTAAAGAGGACCTTTCACCACCTCCAACAAGTCCCGCTCTTTGTATCATTTAATATCTGCTGATCCACTCATTCTGGCACAGCTGTAATTCTTTTTTCTGGCCCCACCATTCCCAAGAATTCATTGGTGTTCGTTTTGGTGGTCGATCTGCTATTTAGGCTCTGTACTGTCAGGAGAGCGATGTCAGGCAGGAGCAGACAACTGTGCTGGAAAAAGTGGGGATGTACCTATTAACAGATGCTAAGAACTTATACTGGTGGAGGTGGTGAAAGGTCCTCTTTAAAATCCAGCCTCTGTGAATTCAACCTTCATCATTTTTCAATTTAATTCCAAATTGTTCGGTTTGGGTAGGAGTTTATTAAGTTCATTAAAGGGGTTGTCCGGGATAAATTGAAATCCCTACACTAATTTAACCCCCCCCCCCAACCCTTATCCCTGGGTCATTTGCTGGGTATCTGGTAACCATCCATTTCCAGAAACGAAACGTCACTACTACTCCCCCTCCAAATCCACTCTATCATACTTGCTTATCTAGGCTGCTTCCTGCAGGATGGCTCCTCCCTGTTTTCTGACTGCCATATGTGCTATAAACCCAGCACTGCTCTGTGCAGCCAATAATCCACCTCTACTGCGCAGGCGTGAGAGCAGCATCACAGACCTATGCAGTAGAGGTGTATCGTCGGCTACAGAGCAGCGCTGGATCTATAGCATGCACGGCAGTCAGAAAAGAATGGGCTGTTCCGCAGGAGGAAGATGGGTTAGTATATACTGGGGTTGGGGGTTGAGCTGAGTAGGTAGGGAAGGGCTAGTAGTTGTGAGTGGGATAGCTAGAAACAGGGAGGAGGTGTATGGGAGGGAGGGAGAGAGGAAGGAGGGGGGGAGTGAGGTGAGAGGTAGCTAGCATGGAATTTACGTAACAGGAAGCTGAACCATGTAAACAAATGCAGAGGATACCAGGAGCTCCCAGAAATCACTCAAAACACTGCTAAAGGTATATGGGTGCATTTATTAATCCATTAATAGCACGAACAGACCTTTTTTTTAAAAAAAACGCTTTTTGCCTGGAAAACCCCTTTAAATATATACTGCTGTTCTAACAGCAAAACGCTGATTCTCTCTGTGCTAATCTGAAAAATCCCAGTTTAAGGGCTTTTTTTGGGGGGGGAGGGGATGGCTATCCAATATACATACAAATTGCCGTCATTGTAATGGCAAAAAAAACAGACTGACACAGTTTGTGTAATTCTCACTGACCAGGTCACCCTTCTTAGTGCTTTGCTATTTTTCATGAAATTGTTTTTATGAAAAACAAAACAAACAAACAAAAAAAAAAAAAAAACAACCAGTGTGTCAGAACTGTTGCCAATTATGATTATAATTTAAACAGTGTGCAGTAAAATGACTGGAACAAAACAGGGCAGGGGACAGTGAAAAGGTGGGGGAGAAGTAAACCTATGCAAGTACTATCAATATGAATGTGGGTGGCAATAGCAACACTACTTCTGGTTTTGGTAGCACTGGCAGTAACCTCAGGATTGTTGCACTTTTTGAGAATTAATATGAAGTTTTTGATTTTTCAGGAGGATATTGCATCCGAGAGGTGATTTAATCTTGGGTCAGGCTTCTGTGTGGTGTTCCTCCTTCATAACACAGAATTTAACACAGGGCCTTTCTGGATTGTCAACCATGTCTCCATCTTCTTTATTGACACATTGTTTGCAAGTAGAGGAGGAAGACATGACTGTTGGTAGTAGAGGTAGTAGTGGCAAGGGGTTTGGTACTACTGGTAGTCGTTCTGACAGGAGGAAATCTGAAGGTGGAAATTATGAGGGAGTGCAGGAATCCCATGTCAATGATGAGTTAGTAAAAAGAGGGGAAGATGATGACTTTGCCGATGATTGTTTTGCTTATAGGACCTGGCAACCAGGTCAGGGTGACATCAGAGTGGTGGTACTGGTGATAGTAGCAATTTCAGCCAATGTGCAGCCCCAACATCCAAAATCCTGCCTCGGGTTGACCTAGGGGAAGTCTGTGGGGTGGTGGCAGTGGTATACATATTTCCACCGGTGTTGGCAGAAGCAACTACACATGGTCATCTCCTGTGTTGGAATGTGTTTAGAGTATAGAGTATACCTTTCCACTATTACTTCTCTCGGAAATCTGTCCCTGCTTTTATTTTACATATAGAGCAGCAATCATGGACAAAGTCAATACATGGCTTTCATGGCCCACTGGGTCAATGGTATGAGCTGCAGCAGCCACAGGCCAGAAATGCAACAAGGTGAGATGCTAGTTCCACTCTGTTGGTGCAGGCCCAGTTTCAACACCATGCAGGACTCATCAACCTCCTCTAGATCCTCCTATCTGGAATGTTACCAACCCCAATCTTCACCAGGGCAAGATGTTGCTTTCACTCCTCTTTCTCCCTTGTTTCATGGGTGTAAGGTGAAGCACTGCCATATGGTTTTGTGGTTAATGAGCCTGCATTGGATGAGCTGCTCTGCTGTATCCTGCTGGCGTAAAAGCAACACAGCTCATCACCCTGAACACACCATCCCCACTGTCAAACATGGTGGTGGCAGCATCATGGTTTGGGCCTGCTTTTCTTCAGCAGGGACAGGGAAGATGGTTAAAATTGATGGGAAGATGGATGGAGCCAAATACAGGACCATTCTGGAAGAAAACCTGTTGGAGTCTGCAAAAGACCTGAGACTGGGACGGAGATTTATCTTCCAACAAGACAATGATCCCAAACAAAGCAAAATCTACAATGAAATGGTTCACAAATAAACGTATCCAGGTGTTAGAATGGCCAAGTCAAAGTCCAGACCTGAATCCAATCGAGAATCTGTGGAAAGAGCTGAAAACTGCTGTTCACAAACGCTCTCCATCCAACCTCACTGAGCTCGAGCTGTTTTCCAAGGAAGAATGGGCAAGAATTTCAGTGTCTCGATGTGCAAAACTGATAGACATATACCCCAAGCGACTTGCAGCTGTAATCGCAGCAAAAGGTGGCGCTACAAAGTATTAACTTAAGGGGGCCGAATAATTTGGCACGCTCCACTTTTCAGTTTTTTATTTTTTACAAAAGTTTAAAATAACCAATAAATTTCATTCCACTTCACAATTGTGTCCCACTTGTTGATTCTTCACCAAAAAATTAAAATTTTATATCCTTATGTTTGAAGCCTGAAATGTGGCAAAAGGTTGAAAAGTTCAAGGGGGCCGAATACTTTCGCAAGGTACTGTATCTTGTGCAGCCTCAAGCATATTGACTGAGACGGTGTTCAATATTGCCGGTGGCATTATATCCTGGAAGGATGAAAGTGCCTGCTAGCGTGGAAAAGAAAATTTAAATCAGACACAGATCCTTGAGGATTTTCACACTCCCTTGGCTGATGCCGCCAAATAGGTGCCACGGTTTCCCTGTATTATGTTCCATTTACGCTGCTGCTAAACCGCTGCCACCACTCGGACACTTCCTGAGGCCATGTCCATCATATTAATCCATACTTTACTTCATGCCACTCATGTTGCCACAGCTACCACCACTTGGCCAGACATGTACTGTAGCATGGTCATAATATTATTCTATGTCGTACTGCCACTCATGTTGCCACAGCTGCCACAACTCAGCCAGATATGTCCTGTGGCCTGGTTAACACATTCCACTATATCTCACTGGTGTCATTGTTGGCATAAAAAAACAAAACCATTTTGATTTCACATCTGCTCCCATTAAAGGGATCATTTTGGTGTGTATTTTTTTTTCCCAAAAAAGGGATAATTTTTGGAGTGTTTTAAATATTAATAAAACAAAAACAAGTGGCATCGCAGTTTGTATCCACCACTTACCATTTTTCCATAGTATTACATGTCATTTTCACTTTGCCATAACTTTGGCTGTGTTTGCCTGTTGTGAAGTGACATCATGTCCATTGGTCACATGGCCATGCTGCAGCTTAGTCCCATTCATTTTAATGGGATGGAGCTTTGGCATTGCCATGTGACCAACAGACCAAGAGGTCACTTTCTGAGAAGAAGAAAGCAGCCATGTTTTCGAAGTCCTGCACAACCCCTTGAAAGAGCTAGAAATTTGATAGATTCCTAGGAGACCTGACAGTGTTGTACACTGTTTTAAGCCAATTTAAGCTGTGATTTGTACCAAACTTGTTCGACCCAAAACAAATCTTGGTCCTGAACCTGAAACAAAATAAATCATGAGAGGTTTGCCCATCTCTAGTGTGTAGCAGACTAGTGGAGGCCAAAAGGGCACCTTTACTAGGGCCCCAAAATAAATTTTTGTGATTAGTGTCACAAAGTGATATCCTAGCTATTCTTTTTATACACATTCTGTATATTGTATTGGTGTGCTACATGGCAGTGGGGATAAACAGTTCTCTAAATGTATAGTAAAGACTAGATATAGATGGTTTCTTTTCCTAGAAAAGTGTTGCATAACAGAAAATTTAATGTCTGATGGACAGAAACAGCTTTTCGGAGCAGCATGCAAAAAAAGTGAAGCCAGTGAGGCTGCTCTTTCAAAACAAAAAGGAGGGATTCTGAAGTTTTCTCCTGAAATGCAAGAATCATCCAAAACGAGAGTGAAGCCATAAGTAAAATGTACAAGTATGCTTTCTGGCCCTCAGGCAGTAACTAAAGAATTGTCTAGCTCTAGAACACCACCTTCACAAGTTTCATGTGAACCTCGAGAACTTGCACAGGAGCAGCAGGTGGTGAGTTGCTGGTTACTGCAGCTATACCATAAATTGATGAGGAAAACTCAAAGGACAATTACTGCATCAACATTAACAATGCTTGTGTAAGTTGAGGATTGTAGAACTGATGATGATGTGACAGAGGGACAAATGCCATCTGAAGCACACTTAAAATTCAGCTATTCACTTCTACAAGATCCTGGTGTAACATCCTTGCCCATTCAGACTTTGGTGCCATCCTCTGACTGCATGCTACGACGCAGGAGGCGTGTCTGGCTATGATTCCTTGCCTTAGGTTCTTCTTGTACTGTCTGAACACTGTCCTATTCCCTCACCTCTGTAATTGATTTTCCACCACACCCATCTCTTACACCTTCGTTTCCCTCTGCTCCTCTAATAGTTAATCTTAGGCTGTCAATCACACAGGTAAGGCTATCTTCCAATCAAGTCTGGGGCGGGTTCTTTCTTCCTATATCTGGTTTTCTCACACTTACCTTTGTGCTTTCTATTTGCCTTTTCTGTGCGTGCTGGCTGTATACTGTACCTGTTTGTATTTATATTTCTGACCTTTGGCTTTTCTTGTGACTACTCTTGCATTCTGATTCTGTACTGCGTTGCTCGACTGGTTCTGACCACTTGGTTAGCTGACCTCCTGTTTGTTGTTGTTTTGTCTTGTCTTGTCTGCATTCTGTGTTATCACCTATATCATACGAAGGGACTGCCACCCAGTTGTCCTCTGCCACCTAGGGCATTGAGGCAAGTAGGCAGGGACAGGGGAGGGGTTCAGTTTAGGACTCCCTGTCTTGTCGTTCCCCCTACTTCCAGGGTTCACCAGCAGCTACTGGGAAATTGGTCTTCTAGCAATTCCATAACACCTGGTTGGTGATGAAATATAAACAAGAGAATTCCTTGTTTAGACTGGTCCAAAGCAAATCTAGTCGTGGTGTGTGGTTGTTTTTTTTTTTTTTTTTTTTTTTAAATTTCCAAAAGACAAGTACAGATGCATCTCAATAAATTAGAATATCTTTAAAATGTTTGCTTATTTTAGTAATTAAATTAAAAAAGTGACCTCCTACATTTTCTAGATTCTTTACACACTGTTCTATTTCAAGTGTTTTATTTCTGTAAATGTTGATTATGGATTGCAGGTAAAAACCCAAATCTAAGAAAATTAGAATATTGTAAAAAGTTCAGTATTGTAAATTCAGTGTCACCTGCCAAGGTTTCCTAAGCCTTTAAATGGTCCCTCAGTCTGGTTCAGTAGGACACACAATCACGGAAGACGCTGATTATGAATTGTATTACTGAATTACTGAAATGAATGAACGTTTCAAAAATATTGTAATTTATTGAGAAGCATCTGTACTATAGAAGATTTGTCCAGAGACATATCAGAAAGGCAATGGCGGATGTACTCAACAACCAACAATTCAGTATGTTGTTTTGGTTGAAAGCAGTTTCCATCTAGATCTGCTGTATCTGTGTTTTGCACTAAGGGCACAAGTGATTGGAAAAACATTTCTAGAAATTTAGCTAGTCATGAAAAGTGGAATACCATGACAGCTTTCCTAAAATGTAAAAATGTGGAAACTAGACTACGGCTAACTCAAACAATTAAAGATGAAGAAAATAACTTTTTGCATCTGTAATACAGCAGTTGAAAAATGAAACCTCCCATTTCGTGGGAGATCTTTAAAAGTTTTATGAAGTGAGCAATGGCAGCTTCCTCAAATTTGTGACTGCAACAGGAGTTTGATTCAGTTCTTGAAAAACACCAAGTGAATAAGCAACCATAGCATTCACACTCACTACCTTGGAAGTGGAACTCAAAATGAGTCATAAGGAGCAGATAACTGATGGTACGTTTTGTTACGGTCAAGGAAAGGTACAGAAATTAAGAACCTAAGGCGAAAATAAGATTTTGAGCACTTTTTAGGGTACATTCAACTAGATGATTGGAGCAACCCTGATATAACTACTCTTACAATGTGTGATGGCTGTTGTATGCCCGTTTTTGATTTTTGTTTGAATAAGGCCCAGGCCTTATACTTATTTCTGGTAAAGAGGCCCCTCTAAAGCCTATGTGGAGCATATAGGAGTTGTGCAATTTATTTTTATATACTCTAATTGTAAGGAATTGTAAGTAAATAGAAGGGGTCCTCTTTTTAGGATCCTCATCTTATGGCATGAGGGAGAGTCTTTTGCTCTGGATGACCTGTCCTTTTCAGAATTATACAAACAACCCATTGGGGTCAGGTTTCCCCATAGATTACAGCTAATCGCTGGGAAGCCTAATGGGGGACACTTTATTATATGCATTGCAACGGTTTTAATTTGTGTATTCTTTTGTAGTTATTTGAGTTTTTTAGACCATGAATAATAAATTGTGTATGTTTGTGTGACGCTAGTAGTATATAAACTCAGACCTAGAGGGGGGGGGTTGCACCTTTCTGTAGTCCGCATCAGGCAGCAAAGAGGCTAGGTTCACCGCTCTCTGGCGCTATCTGTCTTTTAGATTAAACTGCTTTTTTTTCCACACAATTTTCAGCTGCACCTGTTCTCCTGGTTGAAGTGAAAGTTGCCAGTATATGTAACTCTGCTTTAACCAATGATATTTCAAAATATAGGTGGACTACAGCTCTTATTCTTGGCTTTAAAACAAGACAAAGATCTTTATTTAGAGCCCTTTAAAGTTAGAGGTTGCCCAGACATATCCTGCTCGGGGTGAACGGTAATGCACTTTGCTCAAGCCCTGAGAAGGATTCATTCAAAGCTGTAGGGGGGTTAAGTTATTTGTCAGAATCAAGTTTGCATTTAAATTAATCTTCACTAAGTGTATGCTGCATCTGTCCAGCAGAGCTCAAAGAGAAGTGTTTCCAATAGTGCCAGGGAATCCTAAGACTCCAGCATCAGCAAAGTTACTAACATGAAACCTGTACTATATACAAGATTGTGTATGCTGCATTAAACCCTTCCTGCACCATCAGTCACAATCATGACTGTGGCATCTAAAGCATTTTCTCAAGTGCTGCCCTGGTGATCATCTCCTAACACAAGCCTCTCCTAACACAACACTTTAGGAGAGGCTTCTGCCTACTTCTTCTTTCTGCCATTATATTGATAGGCTGACAGCCCCAATACACTTCAATATATAAGTATTGCACAGCATCACACTGAAGCAGTGATAAGCTTCACATTAATTTATAGAAACTGTATGAATGCAACACTTGAGGTAAAAAAAAAAAAAAATTGGGTGTAGCTTACAAAATTGCGTCACTGCTTGGATCATTACACTTTACTGGTACTTCAAGTCAGTCCTAAATCTAAACTCCAAAACTCAAAAAACATTTTCTCTTAAAGCATTGTTGTATTGCATGACATATTAAGCACTTAAATAGTATAAGTCACTGCACATTTTTTTGAGGGTTGCAGATTTCAAAATGAGGTTACTTCTTTGTACTCTCTGCTGCCTTAGCATCTAAGGGGCTCTTCAAATGCATCCTGGCACCTGATTCTGCCCTCCAAAAGCCTAATGGTGCTCCTCACATTTTGTGCCCTGTTGCGTGCGCCCAAACATTAGTTTTCACCACAGATAGGGGTATTTCTATACTTGTGAGAAATAGTGTAACAACAATTTGTGGGATATATTTTCTCCTTGAACCCCTGTAATTCTATGAACCACCTTTGGTGTCAAAATGCATACTATACTTATTGATCAATTCCTTGAGGGGTGTTTCCCATTGTACTGGTACTTTTAGGGTTTCTGCAAATATAACATGGCACTCAACACAGTTACAACAAATGTATCCTTCAAAAATCAAATAGGCATATTGCCCTGTTCAGGAGAAATTGTGTAACGAACTGTGGGTTGCCTTTCTCCTTTAACTCCAAATTAAAATTTATCATTTTCAAAAGAAGAAAAATCATTTTTCATTTTCATGTGCAAATGCATCATGGCTCCTGAAAATTATTCCAGCAAAATATTAAAAAACGCAGTGATGCTCTTTTCCTTCTGCGCCCTACCATGTGTCCAGACAACAGTTTACATCCACATATGGGATATTTCCATGCTTGGGAGAAACTGCATAACAAATTGTAAATGTTAGGGCTAAATGAACCTATTATTCAAAAAAAATTAAATGTCTAAATTTTTATTTTTATTAAACTTTTTTTAATTTTATCAATTTAAACATTACAACTTGGCTATGAGGCTATCCCTTATACAAAAACAGGATTGCTTCATAAAGAAGCAAAATTTGGTACAGTATAATAAATCCAGACATCTGTACATATAGAAAACAATGAGTCAATGACCATTGTGTTTCCCGGTATGTGCCCCAGGACTGGAGAAAAATTAACGGCACCGATATCTCCCCACTGTCAGAAGGGCGTTCCTTACCTGGGCAGTTCCGCCCCTCTGACAGTACAAAGCTATGTGAGAGTACAGTGATGGGGGGCATTGCTTACAGCCCAGTGATGACACTGATCGGTAAGGAATGCCTTTCTGACAGTGGGGAGATATCTGTTAATTTCTCTCCAGCCCCGGGGCACATACCGGGAAAACCGACAGTTCGCTGAATTTTCTAGCAGTATATAAAACCGCATATTCATGAGCACATGAAAGGCTCTCTTTAAAGAGGACCTATCATTAGATTTAGGCATTAGCAGCAGCACTTCTCACAACAGCGCATGTGCGGAATTTGCATGCGCAGTAGTGAGAAGTGGTGCTGACACAGCAAAGAATAAGAAGAGGAGGATATCTTCACATGAAGGGGCGTGCAGCAGCAAGAGGAGGTGGAATACTGGAAATGACGGTGCTGTGCGCCTTGCACAGAATGAGCTTATAAGAATAAAGTATTTATTTCAAAAACTGTGACGGAGAAAAGATAAAGAAAGGTAGGGATAGAATAGCCTTTTTAAAGGCTATTCCAACATGTCGTTAGGGAAATTTTACTAAATCTAATGATAGACTCCCTTTAATATGAGGCACATGGAGTTACTAAATTGTAATGCACATGACTATGTACTTTTTATCCGCATTTATGGTTAGAAGTATGAAGCCATACATTTCAATGGGCCCATACGGTGGGGAAAAAAAGTATTTAGTCAGCCACCAATTGTGCAAGTTCTCCCACTTAAAAAGATGAGGCTGGCCTGTAATTGACATCATAGGTAGACCTCAACTATGAGAGACAAAATGAGAAAACAAATCCAGAAAATCACATTGTCTGATTTTTAAAGAATTTTATTTGCAAATTATGATGGAAAATAAGTATTTGGTCAATAACAAAAGTTCATCTCAATACTTTGTTATATATCCTTTGTTGGCAATGACAGAGGTCAAACGTTTTCTGTAAGTCTTCACAAGGTTGGCACACACTGTTGAAGGTATGTTGGCCCATTCTCCCATGCAGATCTCCTCTAGAGCAGTGATGTTTTGGGGCTGTCGCTGGGCAACACGGACTTTCAACTCCCTCCAAAGATTTACTATAGGGTTGAGAGCTGGAGACTGGCTAGGCCATTCCAGGACCTTGAAATGCTTCTTATGAAGCCACTTCTTCGTTGCCCTGGTGGTGTGCTTGGGATCATTGTCATGCTGAAAGACCCAGCCACGTTTCATCTTCAATGCTCTTGCTGATGGAAGGAGGTTTGCAGTCAAAATCTCACGATACATGGCCCCATTCATTCTTTCATGTACACGGATCAGTCGTCCTGGTCCCTTTGCAGAGAAACAGCCCCAAAGCATGATGTTGCCACCCCCATGCTTCACAGTAGGTATGGTGTTCTTTGGAGGAGAGTAAATGCTGAGTTGCATCCAAACACGACGAGTTGTGTTTCTACCAAACAGTTCTACCAAACAGTCCTTAAGCGGTTAAAGGGGTTTTCCTATCAACATAATCGTTAGTTATAAAGAATAAAAGAAAAAAACAACAATCCTTCCTAAAGGGGGGAAAGCTTGTGCTGCTGTTCGGACTAAGGGAAAACAGATTATCTACATAATCAACGATTCCCCTTAAGTCCAACAGCAGCACGATATGGGGACGTAGCAAGTAGATCCCCTAGGGAGGGTTCTCACTCACTACAGTACCGTATGAATGTCCAAAGGCAGTAGCCTCTGAACTATGGACATATAACTGATAGTGTTTAGCAAAGGTTAGTTGGTGGTGACCAAAAAGGGCTGCACAAACTGCTCAAAAAGCAAGACCGACTCTCAGCTCAGGAGGCCGAAACAACCCTTTGATAAACTCGGGCAATAACTCATGCAAAATAAATTTAAATTAAGAGGGTTTCCCAATCTTCTGAAGGACTATGTACGCAGAAGATACATTTTGGAGACACTATACTATATCCAGAGTATGGAGTTTTCCCCCTTCCTTGGAGGAAGGAGCTGGGAAAGAAAACTGGTGACCACCTTGTTAATATTAGCCTGAGAGGGCACCTTAGGGTTAAACCTAGAAAAAAATCTGAGCTGGACCCAAATGAGAAAAAAAAATAAAAAATATATGGCTCTTCAGAAAAGCCTGCAACTCTGGTATTCTTTTAGCTGAGTTGATAGCTAGCAAAAAGGTGGTTTGCAAGCCAGAAACTTAAGATCCACCTTCTCAAATGGCTCCAATGTCGGGCCGCAAAGGCCAGAAAGAACTGTGGATAGATCCCAGAGTGGAACGGGAGCTGCAACTACTTACCCAAGTCTCACAGCACCCTTAAGAAATTCTGGGAATTAAGGGGTTCTGAGACAATCTTATGCTTAAGCAGGTGGATAGGGCTGAAACCTGTACCTTCAGTGTGGCAGGGGAAAGGCCCTTTTCCAAGCGGTCCTTAAGAAAATTCTGAATCATTCTCGTAGAAGGATTCGAACTATTCACTTCCTGTCTGGAGAACCACTCCTTGAAGACAAAACTTATCCTTAGGTATCTTTTATTGGTGGATTCTGCTCTTGCATGGGAAAAAAGGTCTTCAGGACAACTTCTGACAGTTCACTAGGGACTGAGCAACCTTCAGGCTGTCAGGTTGAATCTCCTCAGATCCTGGCACTTCTGAGTTCCTTCCCCCAAATCCTTAGGAAAAAATGGGAGGACAAAAGAGCCTCCCTCCACCTGTCCAACACACAGGACAGAAAAAAAAACACAGTGAAGGGAGGTCTCCTTGGCCTCTTATAGGGGAGTATCATTTAATTAATTATGTAAATTAAAAATGCCTATCCTACCAGCACACAGGGGCAGAGATACCCCATATTGTGCTGCTGTTGGACGAAAGGGGAACCATATTTAGTCTTGTAGACCATTTAAAAGTTAAACACTAACCCCCTTAACCTCGGATGTACTATTACGTTCTGGGTGCCTGGCACTTTACGCAAATGGACATAATAGTATGTCCGGACATTAAGGGGTCTCCTTGCCATGTGACACGGGGATCTTAAGAAGATTGCTGCTGTCCATGACAGCAGCCAATCTTCTTGCATAAGCAATGATGTGTGCAGGCAGGTTTCTGGAAAACCGGCAGTGATTGGTGCTATACACACGTGGACAAAATTGTTGGTACCCCTCGTTTAATGAAAAACCTACAATGGTCACAGAAATAACTTGAATCTGACAAAAGTAATGATATATAAAAATTCTATGATAAGCCACAAAGCTTCTGGGAGAATGGCCTATGGACAAATGAGACAAAAATCTATTTTTTTGGCAAGGCACATCAGCTCTATGTTCACAGATGGAAAAATGAAGCATATCTGGAAAAGAACACTGTCCCTACTGTGAAACATGGAGGAGGCTCTGTTTATGTTCTGGGGCTGCTTTGCTGCATCTGGCACAGGGTGTCTTGAATCGGTGCAGGGTACAATTAAATCCAAGACTATCAAGGGATGCTAGAGGGAAATGTGCTGCCCAGTGTCAGAAAGCTTGGTCTCAGTCGCAGGCCATGGGTCTTGCAACAGGATAATGACCCAAAACACACATCTAAAAACACCCAAGAATGGCTAAGAGGAAAACATTGGACTATTCTGAAGTGGCCTTCTATGAGCCCTGACCTAAATCCTATTGAGCATCTTTGGAAGGAGCTGAAACATGCCATCTGGAAAAGGCACCCTTCAAACCCGAGACAACTGGAGCAGTTTGCTCATGAGGAGTGGGCCAAAATACCTGTTGAGAGGTGCAGAAGTCTCATTGACAGTTACAGGAATCGTTTGATTGCAGTGATTGCAACAAAATATTAAGTTAAGGGTACCATCATTTCTATCCAGGCCTGTTTCATGAGTTTTGTTTTATAAAAAATTCTGTTGAAGCATGGTTGAAAAGCCTGTCTGACTTTAATTTGTTCATTTTCATAGAATTTTTATTTTTTATAACTTTCGTCAGATTCGAGTTATTTCTGTGACCATTGTGGGATTTTCTTTCATTAAACGAGGGGTACCAACAATTTTGTCCACGTGTGTACATAGCACCAATCAATGTCGAGTGTTACGGGGGCGTGTATTTGTCACCCCCCCCCCCATCATTGCAATTGGCCAGTCTGTACAGACTGACCTATTGCAAGCGTGCAGGGCAGTGTAATGTAACGACCACTGCTCTACTCACGTCACTCCCTCTGGGATTTGTGAGCAGAGCAGTCACTGAGCTGCCCTGAGTGCCATATTAGTGTGCGTTACTGCTGTGAATTACATGCGATCCTCCTCTGAGTGTTCATTTTCATCTGCCCATCCTCCAATCTCCTCTGCTAAACTCCAGCTTCATCCACCCTCCTCTGCCATCCTCCAAAGTTCCCTGCCACCCTCCATCCTTCTGCCACCATCCATCCATGCAGAGCCTCCCCCCACCTTGCTGCTGGTTAACCCCTTTCTTGCTTTTTTTTTTTTTTTTTTTTTGACATCTTTACACATATACACGTGTTGAAGCATAATATACCCCTACACTTTCAAGGTACAAGAAATAAAGTTTATATACACGTGTAAAAACACAGTAAACACAAAAATGTCCCAAAGCTCCCAATAGTCTCAAAGAAGTTATTCAGTAGAAGAGTCGTATGCCTTACTGGCCATTGAAACTGATACGGTCAGTGAGGGAGAGGAGGAAGATGCCCCATTCCTTTATTCCTCCGTCTCCTCCTCCATGAGTCATCGTCCTCCATCAATCATCATCCTCTTTCTCGCGACCCCAAAGGCGGCGCCCCAGAGGCACTGAGGTAGCTTCCGAATCTGCAGAACAAATGTGGACCCCACCCCCAGAAAATTATGAACCTCAGCTTCCTGACTTTGTGGGCAGGTCAGGAATCCAAATTGAGACTGAAGGCTTTAGAAAAATTGTATTTTTCTAAATCTTTTTTTTTGATTTAATGGTGGGCCAAACAAATCTGTATGCCCAACATTTCATAGAACAAAATGCCACCTCTTCATATGCCAGCTCCCAGAGGTGGACCCCAGTAAATGTAACAGACATGAAGATTTTCTGGGGTCTTATTGTTAGGAAACAGATGCAGTGTTGAGCTAAGCAGTGAGTCCCAGCACCAGTCAAACCGAATCAAAATGGTAAAAATCGTGAACGTCCCGCGCTCTCCCAACTGCACCGCACCCTCCCAACTGCACCGCACCCCACCCCAGAGAGCACTGGACGAACAGAACACCACCAGACACAGCAGAACAGAAACCGGAATCACTTACCAGGAGTAGCAGGAATAGGGATGGCAGTCTGCAGAGTAGTAAGCAGCGGATGGCGGCAGGCAGTAGATGGCAGCAGAGTTCCAAAGAGTAGTCGTACGGTCCGAGTTGTCAGCGTGAGATAGAGAAGTACAAAAGGGAAATCAAAATAGATGAGTCAAACGAGCCGGGTTAGTAACAGGAGTGCAGAGCGGTACCAAATCTGAGTTCAGGAGAACGAAGTCTAAAGGCAAGCCGGGGTTGTTAGCAGAAGAGGAGAACAAGGTACAAAATCGGGAGGCCAGAAGGATAGTCAGACAACAGAAGCAGTAGGTCTAGGCAGGAGGTAACAGGACAGGAAATATGAAACGCTTACTACCAAGGAAAACTGAATAGCCAGCGATTACCTGGAGCTGAAGTCCCGAATAAGAAGGTTCCGACCGAGCCCCTGCTCCATACCATTGCAGAGGTTCCGGCCTACCTCCCTAGGGGCCGGAAGGAGCATCTAAAGGAGAGGACCGGCAACCCCTGCGTGCCGCCGCGGAGGCTCCGGTCCGGCTCCTTACACTTATTCTGCATATGGGCATAGTGAAGAAGCCACAAATTCGACAGTATTGAAGTACAGAAGTCTTGTGTAGTACTCCAATCTATCAAATGGCCACGAGCAGGACATGTTTTGAAATGATTCTGAAATTCTTACCCTATTATGGTAATGCACAATGCCCACCCCAAGATGCGTGGTAGCACACGCTTTTCTGTCCATTTCAAATAACAGACAGGGGCATTCAGAGACCAGAACGGATTTTTTATTTATTTATTTATTTATTTTTTTATTGGAGGCAATGGGTCCGCTGACTGACACATTTTTAAGGTAAACCGCTATAAAAACGTATCGGTCAGGCGGACCTCTATAACGTGATGTGAAAGGGGCCTAACCCTGATATCTCCATTTCTGTCTGTGGCCTTACTATTACATTGAGGCAGTATGCCCGCTGTCTAGTGGTTGTATTTGACTTGGATCACACCTTCACGCCACATATTCAGACACTTGCACACTCTTGTCACCTGCGCCTCAAACCATCTCCAGAATCCGCCCTTTTCTCACTATGAAAATATCAAAAACTCTCATTGTCACTCTGATTCACTTTTGTCTTGACTATTGTAATTCTCTACTAATTGGGTTTCCTCTTACTAAACTCTCCCCTCTTTATTCTGTCCTGAATGCAGCTGCCAGACTCCTCTTTCTGTCAAACCGGTACACTGATGCATCTACTTTGTTCCATTCGCGCCACAGGTTGCCCATCCACCACAGAATTCAATATAAAATTATCACACTGACCCACAAATCCATTCATAGCACTGCGCCCCCCTATATCTCCTCGCTTGTCACTGTCTACCGCCCTAAACGTCCTCTCCGTTCTGCCAATGACCTTAGACTTGCATCCTCTGTTATCCGAACATCCCATTCACGTCTTTTCTTGAGCTGCACCAGTGCTCTAAAATGCTTTACCCTCACAATTAGATTAATACCAAACTACGGCAGCTTCAAACATGCACTAAAATCACATCTGTTTAGGCAGGATTATCACGTGAACTGATCATTGTTCTACTCGTCTTCACACTAATCTAACATTTGTTACCCTAAGCTATCCTTTCTACTCTATTCCGTGGAACCTGTCCCTTCCATCTAAAAGTTCATCTGCACTTAGTATCTGTATATTCACAGACCCCGGCTGGTAAAAGGTTCACTCAGCTTCAGTTATATGACCCTATTTATTAAAAAGATGGTTGGACCATTGTACCAAGAAAGACCTGTTACCTCTTGACTCCCTACTTCCTCATAGATTGTAAGCTCTCGTGAGCAGGGTCCTCACTCCTATTGTTTGGTACAATAATTCTTTGTCAGGTTCTAAAGTCAAATAATGCTTGTTCATGTACCCACTTGTGGTACAGGATCAGCCAAGGAGGATTAATCTTAGATATGGATTCCATTTGTGGCTGATTAATATCATACCCTGTTGATCCCCAGACTCTCGCAGACTTAATGTCTGCAGTCACATACACAGCCTTTCTTTACATAAAAGTGTGAAACTCGGTAACTTAGCAGGGGAGATCCTGGAATGATGTGTATTCAACACTTCTAGTAGACTTAATGACTCCGGCAGAACTTTAAAAGGAAATATAGTAAAGTGATGATATTTTCCAAGGGGAGCATCCTACAGTCGCACTGATAAATTCCTCGGGTGCGCAAGACTGGGGCGGACACGAATTCCAAACACAGTCCTGTTGGGAGCAGGAAAAAGGTACAGACACTAAACCCCCTACCTAAGGGGATCTGGGGGGTCATTCCTGGTGTCTACGCGATGGGAACATCGCCACGAACTGCGTCATACCCCTCGCCTGATACTATGGTCAACCGGCGAGGAGTTGGGATTGTAGATATTTTTCTGGTCCTAGGACGTAGGGCTGGGTCTTTTCTCCTGGTGACATCACACAGGGAGGAGCCTAGGACAGGTATATTTTCTGAGACCAGGGAGAGAGGCTACCTTTTTTATTCTGGCAGAGATGTGAGGACGCATGTTGTGTTGTTGACTTAACTAAGTGCTCTGGAGCTAGCAGTGGAAGCCCCAGTGAACCAGACTGCAGATCCGTTTGGTATTCTTTTTTTCTCTTTTAATCCCATTTTATTTTTATGTACTGTATTCCTTGTTTTTACCTGTATTTGCTTGACCATCCTCTGATGTGTATTCTGTATACGTTAGTGGCTAGTACCGACCCACTCTGGTTAATAAATATATAAAATTTATAAAGCTCATTTCATGTTATCCTATGAGTCCAGGCACTCATGGGGGTGAGTGGAAGGTAAGAGGGGTGATCGCAGGTAGGCCAAGTGGCTTGGTAAAGCGGTATCCTTCACACCACTGATTTGTAAAGTGCTGCAAAATATGTTGGTGCTATACAAATAAAGTTATTATCATTTAATATTATAGGATCACCGGTTGCAGCTATTTTTATTTTATTACATCTATGTATAGAATGACCTTTTATGACACAGAATTTAGATTTTTGACTCTGATTTTAACTTCATTCATTTTTGTTTACAAAATTATTTTGTACTATAAAAATGTCCTGTTATCACATCTGACCCATTTTCAGTGCTGATATGAGTTAGTTAACCACTTCTGTACCGCTCATAGACTATATACGTCCGGAAGGTGGTTGCCTTGTTTGCAAGGACGTACCGGTACGTCCAAGCAGAACTCAGCAGCTGCATAAAATCATGCAGCTGCTGAAACGGGGAGCCGGCTGTAGCTTCAGCCGGAGCTCCTAGAGAGAAGACAGGAAAGGTTTATTACCTTCCCTGCCTTTCCGATCGCGGTGTATACAGCGCTCAATGAGTTCTGTATACAGCACAATGGGCGCTGCCATCTTGCAGCTCCCCTCTTGACCCGGCAGTCATATGATCCGCCGGGATCAACGTGTGTTAGAGCTGCTGGGTCCTACAGGACCCAGATCAGCTCTAAAGTTATGCGTAAGTAACGTGCAGGAGGCTGTATTCCTCCTGCAACTGGGAAAAAAAAATGTAAATAAAATACGCCAATAAAATGCCCTTATTACAGGTTATAGCCCCACCCCCAACAACACCATAAAAAATTAAAATTACCGTAACAGAGAGGAAAAAATATTTTATAGTTTTTTTTTTTTTTTAGTAGTACTTTGTTATTAAATTAAAAAAATAAAGTGAAAAACACACGTTTTCCCTCCTCTTTTTTGTTTATTTTCCTGGATATAAAAAAATTAAAACACATGCCAAATTAAAAACATATAAAAATAAAGCACAATGTGTCACGGAAAAAAGATGCAGAAATTAGTTGAATAACACAAATGATAAAAATGTTATAGCCCTCCAAAACCATAGCCCTCCACATACAAAAAACTTGAAAATGTGCTTGGTCTGGAAGGGGGGTAAAGCATCTGCTATGGAAGTGGTTAAATTTAAAAAAAAAAAAAAAAAAAAAAAATAGCAAATGTAAAATACTAAATATTCACCTCTTAAGTGCTGTGTTTCTCATTATTGCTTCCAAAACATGAACAATCCCTGGCAGGGCACTAGAGCATCAGTGCTGCAGAGGAGGCAGTAATAGCAGATGAAGTGAGTAGCATTTGTAGGTTTATTTTATTTATTACATTTGCTGTGGTTGTTGGACAACTCCTTTAACCCCTTAGCGACCCAGGGCATAATAGTACGTCCTGAGTCGCATGACGATGTATGGAGAGAGCTCAGGAGCTGAGTTCTCTCCATACACGGCGGGTACCGGCTGTATAATACAGTCAGGACCCGCCGCTAAAAGCAGTTAACCCTTTATATGTCGCAGTCAAACGGGACCGCGGCGTCTAAATTGCGCAGGCGCCATGGGCGCCGCCACTTTTTTCCTGATCGCTGCCCTCCAGAACATCATCGGAGGGTGGCGATCGGTTGCCATGACAGCCAGGAGCCTATTGAAGGCTCCCAGGCCTGTCATTACATTAGATCTATTACGTGATGCCAGAGGCATCGTGTAATAGAAGTAAAGGCATTTTTCTATTCACTGCAATACAGTAGTAAAAGTAGAAAAAAAAAAGTTTTTAAAAGTATAAAAAAAACACAAGTTCAAATCAAAAGTAAACAAACACATTAGGTATCCCCGCGCTCCAAAATGTCCGAACTATTAAAATACTTATCCCATACAGTGAACGGCATAGCGGCAAAAAAAAATCAAAATGGCCAAATAGCGTTTTTTTTCAACACTTTGCCTCCTATAAAAAATTTAATAAAAAGTGATCAAACTATTAGATCTTTCCCCAAATGGTATCAATAAAAACGTTATGTTGTCCTGCATAAAAAGGTACCATACCCAGCTCCATACATGTAAATGTGAAAAAGTTACAGGTGTCGCAAAAATTTTTTTTCGATTTTGCAAAGATTTTAATTTTTTAAAGGTATCAAAACATTACAAATACTATATAAATTTGGTATCGCTGTGTTCGTACTGACCTGCAGAATAAAGGTAACATGTCATTTTTACCACACAGCGAATGCCGTAAAAATTAAACCCATATGAAATTAGCACAAATGTAGTTTTTCTCCAATTGCACCTCATTCTGAATTTTTTTCCAGCTTCCCAGTACACTGCAATTATATTGAATGGTGCCATTGCAAAGTACAATTTGTTTCGCAAACAATAAGCCATCATGTGACTCTGTGAACTGAGAAATTAAAAAGTTATGGCTCTTGAAATGTGGGGAGGGAAAAACGAAAATGCAAAAACGAAAAATGGCCGGGTCTTTAAGGGGTTAAAGCACCTGGTACGAAATGCAGAATTTTTAACAGGACTCCCCAATTACCATATGCCATGTATTATATGCTTGAAGTCCTGGCATAGGAGCCTTATATGGCAAATTAGCCTTTTAGCCCCTTTAAGCTAAGGCCCCACGTTGCTTAAACGCAGAGCTTTTCTTGCTGCAGAAAAGCAGCAGAAGAAAACACTGCGTTTTACAGTACCAGCAAAGTGAGTGAGATCCTGCTCCTTCATCAGATAATTATTTTTTTTTATTTTTTTTAATCTTAACAAGCACTTTCAAGATTTATGTGCTGTAGTACACACTGAACTGCTATTAACCATTCCACAATTTATATACTACATTGTTTTGATTTGTATAAATGCAAATTCTTAAATATTAAAAAAAATATTGGAATTAAAATAAAACTTATTATTGGAGACCCAGAAATCAGAAAGGATCTGATCTAATGCAAGCACACCTTTTACATAGAAAATCTCACTTCCTCATAACTCTGGGTTTCCCCAAATTTTCCTACAGTTAAATTCCTCATTTGTCAGTATCAGAGATGACTGTAAAAATCAAGTACAGAAACTATCTTAAGGGAGGGCTCCCGGGTAAACAAGAATATGGTCCATTTACTAAACATAATAATACAGAAGAAACTTCATTACAAATAATCCTATAAATACCTTTAACCCGTTCCCGCTGTAGGAATTTTTCAATTTTCATTTTTGACTCCCCTTCTTCCAATCCACTTTATTTTTCCATTCACAGAGCTATATGAGGGCTTAATGTTTGCGGGACAAATTGTTCTTTTATAATGGTAACATTTATTATTGTGTACAATGTACTGGGAAGCTGGAAAAAAATCAGAATGGTGTGGAATTGGAGATAATGGACATTTGTGCGACTTTCTTACGGGCTTCATTTTTATGGTGATCACTATGCATGCAGCGAAAATGACAAGTCACCTGTATTCTATGTATCGGAACGATTCTGGGGATACCAAATTTATATAGTTTTATTTACATTTTAGCCCCTTACTGGGGGTTTTGGACACAGGGATACCTAATATGTATGTGTTTCACAGTACCCTTTTTTTTTTTTTTTCTTTCCACTTTTATATGTATTCTAGGGAAAGGGGGGGTGATTCAAATTTAATTTTTTTTTAATATTTTTTTTTTTATACATATATATAATTTTGTATACTGTATTTATTAGACCCCTAGGGGTCTTGAACCCCAGAGGGTGTGATCACTATTGCAATGCATTACAATGCTAATGCACTGAAAAATACTGGCACTTCTATTACAGGCTGCATAGAAGTAATGCTGAGACAAGCCTGGGAGCCTTCAATAGGCTCCCGGCTGTCATGGCAATGGATCGCAGGCGCCAGATCTCTATCAGGCCACCAGTAATCCTCCTCAAAAAGACGTTGCCATCAGGAAAATGGCGTCTTGACTGACCTTTGGGCCTTAATCCCAGTGATCAGTGCAGGAACTGATTGTGGGCATTAGCACTGGATCTTAGCTGCATAATACAGCAAACACTTGGCAGCTATGGTGACTGCTCAGCTCCTGAGAGGCTCCATATTTAAATACCCAACTCCTAATAGTACGGCGGATATTGGGATGGGGTTAACAAGCAAAATATGCTTCTTAACCAGGGAGATAATCATTTTAGTAAATAAAAATATCTGCCGTCCTGTTACACACTCAAAAATGTGGACTTTTTGACAGTAGAGAGGAATTTAGCTGTAGTCCTCAGTCCAGTTAGTCTCGACTGAACACAAAAATTGGATCCCGTCAGCCTGAACAGGAACAGTTCTCCCCCCTCTATAGCTGATTGAGGAACAGTCCTTCTTTCCACACAGTTTTCTAGCACCTGTCCAGGGGCGTAAATATCGGGGTAGCAGCGGTAGTGGCTGCCACAGGGCCCGGAACATTATGGGGCCCGGGACCCGGAGCCCTGTGGCAGCCGCTACCACGAACCCCACAAACACTGCAATCATTATACTCAGGGGTCTTTTGAGACCCCTGAGTATAACGATCGGGGGCTCAGGGGAGGTGAGGGAACACAAAAAACTTACCTCTCCTGCGCTCCGCAGGCTTCAGGCCTGTTTGGTGACGTCCCAGACGTCAGCCGATGTCATTATGCGTGGCGACGCCGGCCTCACTCACGTGAGATCTGGTCCAATATTGAAGATGGCCGAAGTAGTGCATGGGAGTGCAGCGGAGCCAGGGAGAGGTAAGAAGCATTGTTTTTTATGTTTGTATCCTACCCTGGGTCTCCGAACATTATACTCTGGGGTCTGAAAAGACCCCAGAGTATAATAATCGTTCATGCGTGGTCCACTATGGGGCATAATACTGTGTGCAGGGGCCACTATGGGGCATACTACTGTGTGCAGGGGCCACTATGGGGCATACTACTGTGGACAGGGGCCACTATGGGGCATACTACTGTGGGCAGGGGCCACTATGGGGCATACTACTGTGGGCAGGGGCCACTATGGGGCATAATACTGTGGGCAGGGGCCACTATGGGGCATAATACTGTGTGCAGGGGCCACTATGGGGCATAATACTGTGTGCAGGGGTCACAATGGGGCATAATACAGTTTGCAGGAACCGCTATGGGACATAATACCGTGTGCAGGGGCCGCTATGGGGCCTAATACTGTGTGCAGGAATGCTGTTTATGCAGGGAGGGGTTGGGGGCGGCGGTTTGTGCGGGGGGGGGGTTGGGGACAGCGGTTTGGGGGGTGCCCCATGTCAAATGTTCGCCTTAGGGCCCAGCCATTCCTAGTTATGCCACTGCACCTGTCCTAGAGTCATGGCCAAAAGTTTAAAGACTAATGCAAATTTTGTTTTTCACAAAGTATTCTACTTCAGTGTTTTTAGATCTTTTACTCATAATTGTACTTCAGTACACCATAAGTACATTTTTAAACTTGTATGGACAATTTGTCAAAGAAGCCGCTTCTTCCCAAGAAAAAGGAAATATTGACATTCTGAAGGAAGAGTGGATTGTGCTACAGAGGATTGGGGTTATTTTCTCTGATGAAGCCTCCTTTAGACTGAGACAAAGAATGATTGTCCTGAGAAGAAAAAGTTAACACCACCATGAGTTTTGTCATGCTAACATTAATGCATTCTGAGACCATTCATGTGTGGGGTTGCTTTTCATCCATGGCAGGGGGCTCACTCACAACTTTGCTGAAGAACACTGACAATAAAGAATGGTATCTAAACATCCTCCAAGAGCAACTTCTCCCAATGATCCAGGAGCAATTTGGTGATGAAGCAAAATTTTTCCAGCATGATGGAGCACCATGTCACAAGGCAAAAGTGATAACTAAGTGGCTCAGTGAACAAAACTTTGAAATTTTTAGTCCATGACCAGGAAACTCCCCAGATCTTAAACTCATTGAGATCCTGGGTTCATCCTGAAAAAGCAGGTGTTAAGATTCAGATGCAAAGTAAGGAATGTACTGGTCTTACAGGAGAGCAGCAGCAGAAATGGGCTGACAACTGAGCAGTAGAAAATGCTACTTAAAGGCAAAACACTACTGCGAGCCAAGACCGGCCTCAGACGCCAGAATTTTGCTGAATCTGAAGACCGGTATTGTCACCAGAACAGAAAGTGTATTACAAATAAATGCACTGCAGCAGAGGCCTACACCAAATCCACACACTACTCACAGGGACAGAGAAAACAGAATGGTCGACAATCACGGGTCAGCAGCTGAGGAGGGCAACACAGGTCCAAATCACGAGACGAAGACAAATCTGGGAAACAAGCCAATATTCGGAACCGATCAGGAATGCCAGAACAAAATCACAAGACAAAAGAGGAATCCAGGTACACAGCCAAAAGTCAGGTATAGGAGCAGTCAAATCAAAGTCAGGCGCTTAGCAGGCGTTAGGAAACTGATAGCCAGCAAAGCTGAGTGATAGGGAGTGGTTTAAATAGGCCTGCACAGGAAGCTTCCCTATGTTGTCACAGCAACCTTAAAGCAGCAACCACCAATCCTTCTTTATGTTGACCTGACAACTTTAAAGCAGCAACAACAGATGTAACATCCCTGACAGCAGGTGGAAAAACAAACACAGAAATTCTGCAAGCCAGGTAAAATTGCAGAAGTCTTAAAAAAATAACACTATACCAATTTTCACACAGGAGGAAGCATTGGATGTCATAATGACCCTTAAAGGGGTTTTCTGGGCAAATTTTTTTTTTTTTATTTAAAAAAAGGTCTGTTAGTGCTATTAATGGGTTAATAAGTGCACCCAAATACCTTTAGCTGTGTTTTGAGTGAATTATGGGTTTCTCTGGGAGCTCCTAGCATCTTCTGCATTTGTTTACATGGTGTAGCTTCCTGCTGTCTTAGTCCATGCAATGCATCATGGTAGTTGTAGGCTGATTCACACTACCTCTCTCACACCCCCACCCTGTCTCCCTAGCTATCCCACCAACCCCCCCCCCCAATCCCAGCATAATTACCTGTCCTTCCTGTCCAGAATTCCTTGTGTGGGGACTGCTCCTTCTCTTCCTTGACTCTGCCGACACGTGTGCAGTAGTCCTGGCACTGCGCTGCAGCCACAATCCATCTCTACTGCACAGGCATGGGAGGCTCCTCTGGCCTGCGCACATGCCAGCAAATGTCAAAGAGGAGGCGCCGTTCCCACAGAAGGAAGTCTGGACAGGAAGACAGGTAAGTATGATGGGGTAGGGGGGTAGTATTGGTAACTTTCCATTAACAGGAAAACGGAACGTCATCGGATAATCAGAAAATGTGCAGGGATATGGGTTAATATACATTTTTGCTGAATTATGTAATTTAGAAAGTAGGTGGGGGAGGGTGTTTTAAAGTAGAAATTCCATTTTATCCTGGACAACCCCTTTTAAGGCAAATAAACCCCTGAGCCCAGACAGCTTCTCATCTACATATTATAAAAAAAAATAAAAATCTAAGGATATTTTAGCAACCTGCATGGTTTCTATGTTCAACAAGAGATGGCAAATCCTTACCACCACATTCTAATTTTGAATTCACTGATTTACTAAAGATAAACTATCTCCTCATTCAAAAATAATTTCACAGACCCATATAACAGAGATACCGATATCTAAAACTTCACTTTTATTAGTGTAAATGTTAGAAGATAATAACCCACTTTCTAACAGGGCTCAAATGAATAATCCGCTAATATCATGTAGAGCTAGACAGATCTACAGATTGACATGATTTAAGATAAGGACTAGCAGTCCATCATTCCAAATAACTTAAATGAATGAGTATGACCAAACCTGCAAAAAAAAAAAAAAAAAAATTTTTGGTTTAAATAGATAACTGCACCTCACCCTATATAATCAAACTGAACTGCCTCAATCCAAATCAAGTCTGTTTGCAGGTTGAATCTGTTGTCATAAATTTTGTCTATCAAACATAAATGGAATCCTGCATTCCTATTTAACCTGAGGTTACTGGCCTAACGCCACGCCAACAGGAAAAAATGGACCAGGTATTCCAATAAAAGACAAAATATATTTCCACACTGCAAATAGCTTAGAACTATATAACTCTTCTAGTCCTTAAATTGCCTGCCCAACGCTTTTCATCTAAAAGATTCATCAGGGGCAAATGAAAAATTACTTCTGAGCAGTAACAACTGCTAATCCACCATAATTCAGCAGATATATTTTAGTGTGACCGCACTGATACTGGAAATCCCAATCTAACCTCTTCACCACCCTTTTATATGTTCCTACTCCTCCCAATGAGTTCAAATGGCCAATCACCTGTATTGCTTTGCACACACCTACTCAAACACTCCCACACCCATTACAGGCACTGATTGGTAACACACTTGCATCCCACAGGACCTCCCCCCTCTCTCATGGGTAGATCCCTGCACTTAGATCAAGATCCGGCCGCTCTGCCCACGTGACTTAGAGACTCCTCCTCTAACAGGACATCATCTTACTCTAACCACGCCCCCACACAGTTTGCATCATCGATAACACCCTCCTACGTCTAGGGCGTCACACTACCATGGTCACGCCCTCACAGTGCAATCTATTTTCTCCAGATTACAACTACTATGTAGACGATCTATCACAATAATCTACAAAAGGAGCAAAGCCCTTCATATAACAAGACTCTACCACTTATTCATTGTAAGCATAAAGAGGCTTATCATGCGTTAATCTATATAAATACTATGTAAACAGAAACACCATGGTTACCCAGGAGAAAGCCCCTAGATTAAGGATACTCCCTCCCACTCTTTTGATATCCCTATCTACATATATGCAAAGCCTTTTAGCATATCTGCCTGATCAAGCACAATCAAATGCCAAAACCCGCAGACATGCAATCAAATTCATACATAAACTTGCAAAGCTGTTACAATGGGGGAAAAAAGGGAATTTAGAACTCAGACTCTACTTCCATATAACAATACCATATGCCATAGAGATTAGAAGTAGGTAAGCTACAAAAACAATCCTATACTCAAAGAAAGATAGTCAAGAAATAGGAAAATTTTTTAAAGGGACAAGGGGTGAAACATGTTCATCACCCCCTTTGCAACAAAAGATTTATTAATCATAATATGTAAAATCAATTCAGAACAACTGGATAGCGCTGTAAGTGAACCAAACACACTAGATAATATATGATACAGAGTACATATAACCGAGAAAAGCTAGAACGCTTCACTCCACCGCAAGACACTAAAACTTTACCTAATCTTAGTCCAAATACTCTGAATAATCTCCGAACAAAGGCATATGTATTTAAACGTTATCCAATAAAGCAGGTGACATCGAACTGTTCATTAAATCCATATGGTTGCAAAGAATAGAATCTATAAATCCATTGTACTTCCTTCCTGAGGATAAGATTATCCCAATCTCCCCCTCTAGGTGGCGGTCTCACCCACTCAATAGCCTGAAATTTCAAATCCCTCGTTTGTCCATTATGATAGCGCACAAAATGGCGTGCCACCAGTGTGTCCCTTCCGTTCTGAATGTCACAAACATGATCCCTAATCAGTCTCCTTAATTGTCTTCTCGTTTTTCCAACATAATTATAGGGACATGGACAGCTAAGAAGATAGATCACACCCATCGTTGAACAATTCACAAAGTCTCTACATTTATAGGAAACCCCCATAGAGGCACTTGTAAAGATCTTATTCTGATCAATATACTCACATGCTGTACATGTACCGCATCTAAAAGTACCTTCTGGTCTCCCCTTTGACAACCAAGTATTAGGCTTAGTACTAGGTGGAAGATAACTATGTACTAGTCGATCCTTCAGATTTTTTCCTTTTCTATAAGTTATTAATGGTCTCACTCCCACATCACATTTTAGCTCATGATCAGCCTGCAAAATACGCCAATGCTTCTTCAGAACCTCTTGAACTCTCCTAACCTGTGTATCAAAGGTACCTATGATCCTAATCTGTTGCGCTTTATTCTCTTTTCGCTTAGGAAAAAGGAGACTGTTTCTTTCAGTATTCATCGCCCTATGATAGGCCTTATCGATAATATTCTGTGGAAAGCCTCTATGTCGAAACCTTCTTGACAGATCCTAAGACTGGGACACAAATTCTCCAAAGGATGAGCAGTTGCGACGAATACGCAAAAATTGACCTGATGGTATACCCTGCTTTAGCTGAGGTGGATGACAGCTATTCCAATCTAGAAAACTATTAGTAGCTGTTTGCTTCCTATAGACCGTTGTAGAAATTTGTCCATCAGATGCCCTCATCAGTTTAAGATCTAAAAATGTTAAGGAGTCTGTCTGAAACTCTGATGTAAACTTTAGACCCAAACTGTTAATATTCAATTCATCCACAAAGCTTTCAAATTCCATTTTGGTCCCTCTCCAGAAAATTAGAATGTCGTCTATGTAACGAATCCATAAATCAATATGCCCCATCCAGGAAATGTTTTCTTCCGAAAAGACAACGGTCTCCTCCCACCAGCCGAGGTACAGATTAGCATATGTGGGGGCCACCGGGCTCCCCATTGCTGTCCCCCTCAGCTGGTGGAAGGTCCGCCCCTCAAAAACAAAAACATTCCTTTCCAGAACAAATTTCAATAAATTCATGACCAAATCATTATGTGATTGCATAAAGACCCCTCTGGATCTTAGATAATATGCCACTGCTTGATAGCCTCGCTGATGAGGAATTGACGAATATAGAGCCTCAACAAACAGGCTTGCAAAGAAAACATCTTTATCAAGGGTAACCCCCTCTATTTTGTTAAGAACATCCATAGTATCTCTTGCATATGATGATAACCCCAGTACAAAAGGTCTTAAAATATTGTCTAAATATATACTCACATTCTGAGTTAAACTATTAATCTGGGATACTATTGGGCGTCCCCGCAGAGGAGCTACCCCCTTATGTATCTTGGGAAGTATGTAAAAAGACGCCATTACCGGGTGTTGAGGCAACAAAAACTCAAATTCAGATTTACTGATAAGGCCCCCTCCAACCGCATCAATGAGAAGATCTCTCAATTCAGATGAGAATTGGCCTATATTTTCTTTTGAAATAACTTTATAACACTGCTCATCCTTTAAAATATCCCAGCACACTTCCAAATAATGTGACCTGTTGGCGTGGCGTTAGGCCAGTAACCTCAGGTTAAATAGGAATGCAGGATTCCATTGGTGTTTTATAGACAAAATTTATGACAAAAGATTCAACCTGCAAACAGACTTGATTTGGATTGAGGCAGTTCAGTTTGATTATATAGGGTGAGGTGCAGTTATCTATTTAAACCAAAAATTTTTTTTTTTTTTTTTTTTGCAGGTTTGGTCATACTCATTCATTTAAGTTATTTGGAATGATGGACTGCTAGTCCTTATCTTAAATCATGTCAATCTGTAGATCTGTCTAGCTCTACATGATATTAGCGGATTATTCATTTGAGCCCTGTTAGAAAGTGGGTTATTATCTTTTAACATTTACACTAATAAAAGTGAAGTTTTAGATATCGGTATCTCTGTTATATGGGTCTGTGAAATCACATTCTAATTTTGCTTTCATACACTCTATCCCTAAACCACACACAGATCACACAGACGTATTTACTTATTGGATGCAAATCTTAAAATTATGACAAAAAATATTAGCCGTCTGCTTGAACTTATTTCTCCCATCTTGCATACATGGGGATCAAATAGAATTCATCCCCTTTAGATACACTGAGAATCAGACTGGAAGGGCAGTAGACATTGCACCAGTGATACGTTAGGGGTTGGGAAAACAAAGCATGTTGCAAATCTTGACCTTCAAAAGGTGCTCAACTTCCACTTATGGGAATACTTGTTTTTTATTTTCTTGAAAATATAATTTGGGCTAAGGTTCCAAAATTCCCTACCCTTATTTCGACAAATAGCCACTGAACTTTAAATGATCGTGGACTCTCTATGCCAGGGTGTCTGCCACCCATAGAAAGATGCACCCTCTTTACACCCAAAATAAATGAGGCTTGGGAGCTCTGTCCTCTACTCATTACTAGAATGCGGCACATTTAACTCAACTAACAGATATCTTTCCATATTTGCATATCTTTGAGCACTTTCTTTAAACTCAAAAACAAAAAATTGACCTACCTGTACATGACACAATGGGAAAGTGATCTGGGTTGTGAGATCAACCTGCCTTGGTGGAGGGAAATGGTGTCCATCAATACCTCCTTGATAGAAGCAGGTTATAAAGTACTCTTGAGGTGGTACATAGATCCTTATCATTTGGCATGCATACATCCTTCAGCAGACCCACTCTGTTTTCGCCGTTGTGGACAGAAAGGCTCTTTGCTTCATGTGTTTTGGGTGTGCCTGGTGGCTACACAATTTTGGAAGGAGGTATACCACCTAATTCAAACTATTGTGAACCTCTCTCCTCAGATTGAAGTCCCCAGGGCTCTTTTAAATGGTCCCTTGCCATCCATTTGCATGTATACCACCCTGAAAACTAATTCAGTATATCTTTCTGGCAGCCAAAATTACCATAGCCAGGGCATGGAGCACTCACACCCTGTCAACAGCATTCCTGGTCACAGATATCTCATGGACCATGGCAGATGATCTGTCCCATATGCTTGCTGACTCTATAGACAAATTAGAAAAAATATGGGGACCATGGAAACGCACCTACAATGCTGGTACCAGTGGAACTGGAGACTCCTCTTCTGCTCTGTCCCTGGAAAAAAACATGGGAAAGTAAACAACATTGTGAATGGTCAGCACATGTGAATACAATGAACACCCAATATACCTGTGGGAAAGGAAGTCGGGATGTTCCTGGGTAAAATTCTGAGCATATGTATATACAGTGGGTATGGAAAGTATTCAGACCACACTCTTTGTTTCATTGCAGCCATTTGCTAAAAGCAAAAAGTTCATTTTATTTCTCATTAATGTACACTCAGCACCCCATCTTGACAGAAAAAACCCCAGAAATGTAGATATTTTTGCAAATTTATTAAAAAGAAAAACTGAAATATCACATGGTCATACAGTAAGTATTCAGACACTTTGCTCAGTATTCTTCATGTGTTTTTTGGCAAACTCTATGCGGGCTTTCATATGTCTTGCACTGAGGAGAGGCTTCCTTCCACTCTGCCATAAAGCCCTGACTGGTGGAGGGCTGCAGTGATAGTTGACTTTGGAACTTTCTCCCATCTCCCTACTGCATCTCTAGACCCAGCCACAGTGATCTTTGGGTTCTTCTTTACCTATCTCACCAAGGCTCTTCTCCCACGATTGCTCAGCTTGGCTGGACGACAAGGTCTAGGAAGAGTTCTGGTCGTCCCAAACTTCTTCCATTTAAGGATTATGGAGGCCACTGTGCTCTTAGGAACCTTGAGTACTGCAGAAATTCTTTTGCAACCTTGGCCAGATCTGTGCCTTGCCACAATTCTGTCTCTGAGCTCCTTGGGCAGTTCCTTTTGACCTCATGATTCTCATTTGCTCTGACATGCACTGTGAGCTGTGAGGTCTTATATAGACAGGTGCGTGCCTTCTCTTTTTTTTTTTTTTTTTTCCTTTGTTTATGCATGATGGTCATGGGCAATTAGTTATAAGTTATAAGTGTTTTTGGTTTCGTGCTTTTGCAGTGTTATTTTCTTTTCCGTCTTTTGTTCTCCCTGAATTAGTTAATGTAATTTTATTTCTTTTCTTTTCTTAAATCAGTTGATGTAATTTATTTCTTTTGTTATTCTATGAATTAGTTAATGCAATTTATTTCTTTTGTTTCTTACGAATTAGTTTATGCAAATTTATTTTCTTTCTTTTGTTTTCCATGAATTAGTTAATGCAATTTATACTATGCAGTGCAGATGTTCCTTTTGAATTGTCTATGTTTTTAATGCTAGCAGGGGCATTTGATTTTATGCTATGACTAAGGGGAGTTTATCCTCGAAACGCGTAAGCAAACTCTTTGCTTCTGTCTAGCACAGAGGATCTCTGTGCTTTTTAATGATTTTTTTTTTTTGTTATGTTCATGAATTAAAAGTTACGTTTTATTTATACCTGGCTGAACTGGCTGCTGGACACCATTTTTTTCATACGTGGAGTTGGCCAGATCTGTGCCTTGCCACAATTCTGTCTTTGAGCTCCTTGGGCAGTTCCTTTTGACCTCATGATTCTCATTTGCTCTGACATGCACTGTGAGCTGTCCAATCAGTTTAAACACAGCTGGACTCCAATGAAGGAGTAGAACCATCTCACTGAGGATCAGAAGGAAATGGACAGCATGTGAGTTAAATATGAGTGTCAAAGCAAAGGGTCTGAATACTTATGACCATGTGATATTTCAGTTTTTCTCTTTTAATAAATTTGGAAAACATTTCTGTTTTTTTTTTCTGTCAAGATGGGGTGCTGAGTGTACATTAATACACTGTATGTAGCCAAACAAGCATGCAATGAAATAAATACATCAGACACCCAAACAGATTCTCCACATACAAAAGTAAATGCACAACTTAATGCAGTAAAATACTGACCAGTCACAATGTGCATGTCCCAATGAATGTTTCACCACAATGGCTTTGTCAGGAGGAGTGCCAGAAGTGTGTGTATACACTAGTGTATATATGTAAGTCAGCATTCAATCATCATAGAGCGTATAATAGGTGCCACGCGTGCGCAATAGCAACGGGTGTCAAACACAGGCTCAGAGAGAGGACAGAACTAGTATCAACCATACGTGTGTGAGAATGATGACGCATGTGTGTCAAGGCATAACTAAAATAAATACATCACCCCCATGTATATACTAAATAAACCAAGACCCTGCTTCTAAAGTGTAATCCTGAAAAAATAACGAGCAACGAACCTGCATAAACATCAAAAATTACAGATATTAAAAAAGTGCCCGCGCTGTAGAAAGTGAGAAAATTTTTTTTTAGACAAGTGACCAGAGAAATATTCATGAGAGGAAGCATTCTTGGAGACCACTTTCACAGAGGCATAGAAAAAAAAAAATAAAAAAATAAAAATTATTTTCATTATCACCTCTACCTCACTGCAATTTTTTAATGTATTTTTGTGTTTTTATATATGCTTTTTGTACATATATATATCGTGATTACATCAACTCACATTGTATTAAATTTTGTCACATTGCTGTGTGCTCATCTTGAATTCATATGCAGATCTTTTCACTTTTGCACTGATTTATTGCACAGCTCAAACTTTAGTAGTATGCATTGGGACTTCCTTTTTCTTTTTATATATTTGTAGCATTATTCCAATCTGCATGTCCGACTTTGTTTCCGACGAAAAAACTGGATTCGCGGCACAGAGGGTGTAAGCGCACACCCGCGCATTGCTTTAAAAACCCATTCAAATGAATGGGTTTTTAAGCAATGCGTCGCTAACCTGTCGCTATCCGGTGCCTATCCAGTTTCCTGAGATTTTCACTCGGATTGGCAGCGGATGGACTCCAGCGCAAGTGTGAACCCACCCTAACATTGGTTATTTTGAAAGGTGGACATATATGTATACATCTTATATTGCACAGACGCTCTAACTTTACATTTTTATACCCATTTGTTTATGGCTACATTCTCTTATTGAGCGAATATTATAGAGTATTACTTTATGAATATATTATTGTGACATCTTCTTACACTGCCAGTGTTTGTCCGTGTGTATTTTATTGTATGTATATGTATTTATAATAATAAAATTTGCTATTTTTGATTATACATTTTGGATACTTTTTAGTGTTTTGGCGGATATATATTTTTTCGGTATTTTTTGTAACACTAGTAGAGCTTTTATGGAGTTTATAATTGAACACAACTTCAGGACACTGGATGAATTAACTAGTGAAATTAATAAGAGGGAGCAAGAACTAGTTAAGAGACTTTCTGCATCAGTAATGGAGTCTACTCTTGAGGAGCTTGAAGATTTACCCGTTACTTGGGCAAAAACAGATCCAACAGGTTAAAAGTAGAAAGTACCTAAGATTATTCAAAAGCATCAGTTCAGTCACCTATCTATAAATGGAAGTCTCCCAATCTTACTCCTAGGAGCAGGTAGTCTTCCGTCCCCTCCATGAGCTTAGCGGGCGGCGATTCTAATACTACTAATCGAATCCGTGAACGCCATCAGACTCGTCAGTACAAAAAAAAACAGGAAACAAGCGATTTCTTTAGGAAAAGGAAAACCGCTGCTCCCTCAGACACTTCCAGTCTTGGAGATGCATTACAGGTAATAAATTTGTCTGACATACACGTACACAAACAGAAATGTTGGGGTTGGGCCTTAATTTTTCTCCATCATGAAGGTTTGACCATTTCACTGCAATCAAAGACTTACACCTTTTATGCACATAAATTTAATTTTCAAAAAATAAAATTCATATTTCAAGATATTCCAGTTGATGTATTTCCAACATCACAAGGGCAGAATGCAGTGATGGCTTTACAAGATCTACTGGATGAAAAGATCCTGGAAATTAATGGCAAGCTTCACCAGGAGATTAAAAACTTCCTGCCTTGTCTACAGTCCCGAATGTGGAATCAAGTTGGTGAGTTATGAAATTCAGAAAATTCCCATTACTATCATTGGAGATAATTGTACATATCAACAATGTCGTGCTATTCATGAGTTATCTGAAAGGACTGATGTAGTCATCAAACCTTCAGCCAAAGGGAGGAATGTAGCCATTTGGCCTACCCCTATGAATGAGAAGGAGTTCTTACGTCAATTTAAGAACGTGACGTGTTACAAGAAATTAACATTCAACCTCCTTCAGAAGTACATGTCTAAATTGGCTCTTATTTTGCAGGGGGCGGTTGATAAAAATTTGATTACACCTAAACAACTCACTTACCTTCTGCTAGATTCACCGATGCTATCCACATTCTATATACTCCCGAAAATTCACAAGAACTCGGTATGTCCTCCTGGTCAACCCATAGTGCCGGAGAACAATAATTTATGTGAGCCTATCTGCAAACTCATTGATTTCCACTTAAAACCCATTGTAAAAAACTCTCCTATCATACATTAAGGACACCACAGACTTACTTTCTAAATTGGATAGTATCTAGTTGGAATCAGATTTGTTACATGCAATGTGGAATCTTTATATACATCTATCAGACACAAGGATGGTTTGGAAGCTGCTCAGGCCTTCCTCATGATGTCAAATATGGATTTTGAATTTGGTGATTTCCTGTTGGATATCTTGAAATTATGCTCTTTTTGTTTGGAAAGTCCACTTTCCTACAGATCCAGGGTACATATGGAACCCTCATATGCTAATCTGTTCCAGGGCCTGTGGGAAAGACATATTTTTTAACTGAACCCATGTTGTCTATTGATGAGGTACAGTTTTGGGTAAGGTACATAGACAGCATTATCATGAGTTAGCAGGGTTCTGTGACTGACCTCCAAACTTTTATGGACTCTCTAAACCAGGGGTCCCCAACCACCAGTCCGCGGACCGGGACTGGGCCGTTGGGGGTCTTTTGCCGGTCGGCAATCTAGCCACAGTGTTGTGGCTCCTAGCTTTATACTAAACATGATCCCCCTCCCTCCACGCGCTCTATGGAACACCAAACAGCACTGTACACCAGGGTATGCTGACGGGACCTCGGTGTGCAGCGCTGTAGACCATGTCGCCGACATTAGCTACGTAGCTAATGGCAGGGACCTGGTCTACAGCGCTGTACACCGAGGTCCCGCCAGCACTCCGCGTTGTACATTGCTGTTTGTTGTATAACCCCGCCCCCATATGACCAAAGCCCCACCCCCGCTCCCTGCCAGGCCGTGGCAAAAAAAAGGTTGGGGACCGCTCCTCTAAACAACAATACTAGAATCAAGCTGACTTACTAATATAGTCAATCTGAAATTGATTTTTTTTTTTTTTAGACATCAAGTTGAAAGTCTACACTGACCACAGCACACAACTGGATTTTAGCAAAGAAACCTTGACGAATTCACTTCTCCATTCGTCTTCTGCACAACCCGTAATTCTTATTCGGGGGATTACTGTTAGACAATTTTTAAGGATATGTTGCATTTGAACATTCTGCATGGGATCTATGCCACCGGTGCCAACAAAGAGGCTATCAAAACAGGTGCATCCATAATGGATATGAATGAGCCCGGGCTGCAAACCGGCAAGATTTGTTACGACCTAAACGGTGCATTGAACATACAAATTGGCAGGTGTGATACATTACCTCTTATATTTCTAGGTCCTTGATGGCAAACCTATGGCACACAGAGCCCTCTCAGTTGGCACGCACGCCGTTGCCATGATCGCTCACTAACGGGGAATCCGGTACAGGATTTCCCGTTAGTGAGTGATCGCTTCTTTCAGCTATATGCAGGGCTGCTCCAGACGCAGATGAGTTGTGCTTCACACCATAGTGTGTGAAGCACATCCTTGTGTGCTCCGGGACCCGGGAGCTGCGGGCGCGATGTAATGACGTCACTCACATCGCACTTGCAGCTCCCTGAACAGTCCAGAAGAAGAGACCTCAAAGAGCAGCAGTGGAGCGAGGAGCGGTGAGTATCAGTGTTTTATTATGTTAAACTGGTGGCAGATGAAGGGGGGACATCAAACTGAGAGCAGATGAAGGGAGGACATCAACCTGGTGGCAGATGAAGGGGGACATTAAACTGGGGGGGGCAGATGAAGGGGGACATTAAACTGGGGGCAGATGGAGAGGGGCATCAAACTGGGTGCAGATATGAAGGGGGGCATTAAACTAGGGGGAGATGGAGGGTGATATTAAACTGGGGGCAGCTGGAGAGGGACATTAAACTGGGGGCAAGTTGTAAGGCGGGACTAAACTGGGGGGCAACTGGAGGAGGACACTAAACCGTGGGGGTAGCTGGAGGGGGACATGTCTGCCTCTAGTTGCCCCCAGTTTAATGACCCCATCCAAGTAAGTCCACGGTTTAATGTCCACGGTTTAATGTCCCCCTCCAGCTGCCCCAGTTTAATGTCCCCCTTTAGTTTCCCCCAGTTTAAACTGGGGCACCAGGAGAAGAGACTTCATACTGTGGGGCAATTGGAGGGGAACATTATAAAATGGATGAGAATGGGTGGAGCTAAATTTGCTGTGGGGCGCATAGCCTAATCACAGGGGTATTTTATGTAATACCCCTCTGAACATAACATAACCAGGAAGTTATTGGTGCTGTGACCCAGACATTTACCATCGTTTAGGTTGCAGCACCAAAAGAGTTTCACCAAACAACTACACAATACATACACAAAGTCATCAATAAGGTTTACACTTGACCCTGTCCCTGGCCTGTCCATACCTTTATAGAGTAAAATACTCTGATCGCCTCTCTAGTGATATCCATTACACACTAAAATAATAGCGATTACTACTAGAGATGAACGTATAAAACATTTGACAGGCGGAAAAGTTCCATCAGTCACATGTCACATAACACATTGTCACCAATTGAATGTCACAATATAAAATCCCAGTTTTTGGCAGCTTTCAGATGGGTATAATAGCAGGTGGTGATTGGGGGGGGGGACTTATGAAACCTCTGCACTGGGCCCAGCACTGTGTTAAAACGGCTCTGGCTATATGTGCAAATGCAGACCGCAGCTTACACTGACTGCACAGTGTAACCTCTGCCCCGACGCAAGTCATCAGTGCCTGTGATCAGAAGAAGGAGGATACTCTTTGTGGGACTGCAGCCATACGAGGTAAGTAGCATAAACTACTGTGTGGGGGCCCACTGTGGAGCATACACTACTGTGTGGGGGGCCTACTGTAGAGCATATAATACTGTGTGGGGGCCCACTGTGGAGCATATAATATTGAGCTGGGGCCACTGTGGAGCATATAATACTGTGCGGCAGCCACTGTGGGCATATAATACTGTATGGGGGCCACTCTGGAGCATATAATACTGTCTGGGGGCCACTGTGGAGCGCATTGTACTGTGTGGGGGCCCTTCACTATTTATATCACACAGTATCTGTTTTATAGCAGACATGTGATATTCTTACAGGCTATAATAACATCGCACGGTCACTATGAAACAGACCCTGATTAATTCAAGATTAAATTGCCGTGTTGCCACTTTGCGATAATTTAGTGGGTTTTGGGTTGCAGTTTGGGCACTCGGTCTCTAAAAGGTTTGCCATCACTGTTCTAGGTGGTATATGGTCAGTAAAATCTTGAAGAATGTTTTGGGGGATTCTGACATGTGACCTTTATTATTAATAGGTATGTTTCTGCACAATCCTCCATCACCTATAGGAGATCCAAGAATTTGAGGGATGTTTTGGTCCGCAGCCATTTTTCTAACAAAACAAACCCATTTTTTACTACGGGACCAAGCCTAGGCTGTCAACCATGTGGTGGCTGTTGAGACTACCACCGTTTTCTGGAATTATGAGATCTTGCGTTCCTTGAATTGCCAGTCTTCTGGCGTTATTTACAAGTCCATGTGGTCTTATTTATGTAGGCCTGACAACAAGAGAATTCCGGAGGCTTGTACGTGAACAAGTCCTGGGCATCATTCAGGAACAAGAAACCATTGATGTTGAGAGTTTAAAAACAATTCCTAAACATTTCAAGTTATTACACAACTGTGATGCCTCATTACTCCGGGTGCAAACCATTGATCAGAACACTATGGGACCATGATTTGGAAATTGGAAGCAGAAGTTGGCACAACAAGAATGTAAGTGGATTTTTAAACTTAATACGATATATCCATATGGACGCAATGAGAACATCAATTTTGCTTCATTTTTGTGATGGTTGTTTTTATTCCAGCGATATTCCTTGCAAAAGTATTCGGCCCCAATTGAACTTTTTAAACTTTTGCCACATTTCAGGCTTCAAACATAAGGATATAAAATTTTAATTTTTTGGTGAAGAATCAACAAGTGGGACACAATCGTGAAGTGGAACGAAATTTATTGGATATTTTAAACTTTTGTAAAAAATAAAAAACTGAAAAGTGGAGCGTGCCAAATTATTCGGCCCCCTTAAGTTAATATTTTGTAGCGCCACCTTTTGCTGCGATTACAGCTGCAAGTCACTTGGGGTATGTCTCTATCAGTTTTGCACATTGAGAGACTGAAATTCTTGCCCATTCTTCCTTGGAAAACAGCTCGAGCTCAGTGAGGTTGGATGGAGAGCGTTTGTGAACAGCAGTTTTCAGCTCTATCCACAGATTCTCGATTGGATTCAGGTCTGGACTTTGACTTGGCCATTCTAACACCTGGATACGTTTATTTGTGAACCATTCCATTGTAGATTTTGCTTTATGTTTGGGATCATTGTCTTGTTGGAAGATAAATCTCCGTCCCAGTCTCAGGTCTTTTGCAGACTCCAACAGGTTTTCTTCCAGAATGGTCCTGTATTTGGCTCCATCCATCTTCCCATCAATTTTAACTACAGTCATATGAAAAAGTTTGGGCACCTCTATTAATCTTAATCATTTTTAGTTCTAAATATTTGGGTGTTTGCAACAGCCATTTCAATTTGATATATCTAATAACTGATGGACACAGTAATATTTCAGGATTGAAATGAGGTTTATTGTACTAACAGAAAATGTGCAATATACATGAAACCAAAATTTGACCGGTGCAAAAATTTGGGTACCCTTATCATTTTATTGATTTGAATACTCCTAACTACTTTTTACTGACTTACTGAAGCACAAAATTGGTTTTGTAACCTCAATGAGCTTTGAACTTCATAGCCAGGTGTATCCAATCATGAGAAAAGGTATTTAAGGTGGCCAATTGCAAGTTGTTCTCCTATTTGAATCTCCTCTGAAGAGTGGCATCATGGGCTCCTCTAAACAACTCTCAAATGATCTGAAAACAAAGATTGTTCAACATAGTTGTTCAGGGGAAGGATACAAAAAGTTGTCTCAGAGATTTAACCTGTCAGTTTCCACTGTGAGGAACATAGTAAGGAAATGGAAGACCACAGGGACAGTTCTTGTTAAGCCCAGAAGTGGCAGGCCAAGAAAAATATCAGAAAGGCAGAGAAGAAGAATGGTGAGAACAGTCAAGGACAATCCACAGACCACCTCCAAAGAGCTGCAGCATAATCTTGCTGCAGATGGTGTCACTGTGCATCGGTCAACAATACAGCACACTTTGCACAAGGAGAAGCTGTATGGGAGAGTGATGCGAAAGAAGCTGTTTCTGAAAGCACGCCACAAACAGAGTCGCCTGAGGTATGCAAAATCACATTTGGACAAGCCAGCTTCATTTTGGAAGAAGGTCCTGTGGACTGATGAAACAAAGATTGAGTTGTTTGGTCATACAAAAAGGCGTTATGCATGGCGTCCAAAAAACACAGCATTCCAAGAAAAACACTTGCTACCCACTGTAAAATTTGGTGGAGGTTCCATCATGCTTTGGGGCTGTGTGGCCAATGCCGGCACCCGGAATCTTGTTAAAGTTGAGGGTCGCATGGATTCAACTCAGTATCAGCAGATTCTTGAGAATAATGTACAAGAATCAGTGACGAATTTGAAGTTACGCCGGGGATGGATATTTCAGCAAGACAATGATCCAAAACACAGCTCCAAATCTACTCAGGCATTCATGCAGAGGAACAATTACAATGTTCTGGAATGGCCATCCCAGTCCCCAGACCTGAATATCATTGAACATCTGTGGGATAATTTGAAGCGGGCTGTCCATGCTCGGCGACCATCAAACTTAACTGAACTGGAATTGTTTTGTAAAGAGGAATGGTCAAAAATACCTTCATCCAGGATCCAAGAACTGATTAAAAGCTACAGGAAGCAACTAGAGGCTGTTATTTTTGCAAAAGGAGGATCTACTAAATATTAATGTCACTTTTCTGTTGAGGTGCCCATACTTTTGCAGCGGTCAAATTTTGGTTTAATGCATATTGCACATTTTCTGTTAGTACAATAAACCTCATTTCAATCCTGAAATATTACTGTGTCCATCAGTTATTAGATATATCAAATTGAAATGGCTGTTGCAAACACCCAAATATTTAGAACTAAAAATGATTAAGATTAATAGGGGTGCCCAAACTTTTTCATATGACTTTATCTTCCCTGCCCTGCTGAAGAAAAGCAGGCCCAAACCATGATGCTGCCACCACCATTTTTGACAGTGGGGATGATGTGTTCAAGGTGATGAGCTGAGTTGCTTTTACGCCAAACATATCGTTTTGCATTGTGGCCAAAAAGTTCGATTTTGGTTTCATCTGACCAGAGCTCCTTCTTCCACATGTTTGGTGTGTCTCCCAGGTGGCTTGTGGTAAACTTTAAACAAGACTTTTTATGGATATCTTTGAGAAATGGCTTTCTTCTTGCCACTCTTCCATAAAGGCCACATTTCTGCAGTGTACGACTGATTGATTGTTGTCCTATGGACAGACTTTCCCACCTCAGCTGTAGATCTCTGCAGTTTATCCAGAGTGATCATGGGCCTCTTGGCTGCATCTCTGGTTATTCTTTGGCACTGTTACACATCTGACACTGCGCTCCCGTGCATTGTGCACACATGCGCAGGTTTACGATCAGGCGCTGTTTCAATATCGGTGCTTTTTGATGTTTATGCAGGTTCATTACTCGTTATTTTTTCAGGATTACACTTTAGAAGCAGGGTCTGGGTTTATTTAGTATATACGGGGGGTGATGTATTTATTTTAGTTATGCCTTGACACGCATGCGGCGTTGTTCTCACACATGCATGGTTGATACTAGGTCTGCCCTTTTTCTGAGCCTCTGTTTGACATACATTGCTATTGCACATCCTCTGGACCTATTATACTGTACATCCGCAATAATAATGTATGGTCATTTTTTCAGTATTTAGCCCATTTTCCATCCTTCGGCTCATGATGCGGTATCCCTGTATATCACATGTGACCCTGATGCTCTATGATTGAATAGTATATACACACACACTTTTGGCAATCCCCCTGACAAAGCCATGGTGGCAAAACGTGCGTTGGGGCATGCACATTGTGACTGGTCGGTATTTTACTGTATTAAGTTGTGTATTTACTTTCTATATGGTGTGGAGATTCTGGGTATTTGAGGTTTTTATTTCATTGCATGCTTGTTTGGCCTCGTATATACAATGGGGAAAATAAGTTTGATACACTGGTGATTTTGCAAGTTTTCCCACCTACAAAGAATTGAGGTCTGTAATTTTTATCATAAGTACACTTCAACTGTGAGGGACAGAATCTAAAAAAAATCCATAAAATCACATTGTATGATTTTCAAAAAATTAATTTGCATTTTATTGCATGAAATAAGTATTTGATACAATAGTAAAACAGAACTTAATATTTGGTACAGAAACCTTTGCAATTACTGAAGTCAGATATTTCCTGTAGTTCTTGTCAAAGTTTGCACACACTGCAGCAGGGATTTTGGCCCACTCCTCCATACTGATCTTCTCCAGACCTTTCAGGTTTTGGGAATGTCACTGAGCTACATTGAGTTTCAGCTCCCTCCAAAGATTTTTGATTTGGTTCAGGTCTGGAGACTGGCTAGGCCACTCCAGGACCTTGAAATGCTTCTTACAGAGCCATTCCTTAGTTGCCCTGGCTGTGTTTCGGGTCACTGTCATGCTGTAAGATCCTGCCATGACTCATCTTCAATGATCTTACTGAGGGAAGAACGTCGTTGGCCCCATTCATTCTCCCTTCAATACGATGCAGTCGACCTGTCCCCTTTGCAGAAAAGCACCCCAAAATATGATGTTTCCACCCCCCATGCTTCACAGTTGGGACGGTGTTCTTGGCATTGTACTCATCTATCTTCTTCCTCCAAACACGGCGAGTGGAGTTGATACCAAAATGGCGTAGTGTATTACGAACAGTAATCTTGGAGACTGTGGTCCCAGCTCTCTTCAGGACATTGACCAAGTTCTCCCGTGTAGTTCTGGGCTGATTTGACCTTTCTCAGTCAGCCTTACCCCATGAGGCTAGATCTTGCATAGAGGCCCAGACCGAGTTAGATTGACAGTCATCTTGTGTTTTTTCCATTTTCTAATAATTGCATAATTTTGCTTCTCACCATGCTGCTTGCCTATTGTCCTGTAGCCCATCCCAGCCTTGTGCAGGTCTACAATTTTGTCCCTGGCGTCCTTAGACAGCTCTTTGGTCTTGGCCATGTGGAGAGGTTGGAGGACAGACAGGTGTCTTTTAGACAGGTAACAAGTTCAAACAGGTGTAATTAATACAGGTAATGAGTGCAGAGTAGGAGGGCTTCTTAAAGAAAAACTAACAGGTCTGTGAGAGCCAGGACTCTTGCTGGTTGGTAATGCAAATTATTTAACCCCTTAACGACCCAGGGCGTAATAGTACGTCCTGAGTCGCATGACGATGTATGGAGAGCGCTCAGGAGCTAAGCTCTCCATACACCGCGGGTGCCGGCTGTATAATACAGCTAGGACCCGCCGCTAACAGCAGTGATCGGTGCCTGCACCGATCGCGGCTGTTAACCCTTTAGATGTCGCAGTCAAACGCGACCGCGGCGTTTAAATTGCGGGAGCCGCCACAGGCGCTGCCATTTTTACCTGATCACCGCTCTCCAGAACATCGGAGGGCGGCGCTTGGTTGCCATGACAGGCGGGAGCCTATTGAAGGCTCCCAGGCCTGTAATTACATTACAGCTATTACGCGATGCCAGAGGCAGCGTCTAATAGAAGTGAAGGCATTTTGCTATTCACTGCGATACAGTAGTATCGCAGTGAATAGTATGATCGATCAGACTCCCTAGGTTTCAAGGTCCCTAGGGAGTCTGATCATACAAGTAAAAGTACAAAAAAAAAGTTTTTAAAAGTATGAAAAAATTAAAAAAAAACACAAGTTCAAATCACCCCCCCTTTCCCTAGATTAGATATAAAAGTAAATAAACAAAAGTAAGCATAAACACTTAAGGTATCCCCGCGCTCCAAAATGCCCGAACTATTAAAATATGAAAATATTTATCCCATACGGTGAACGGCGTAGCGGGGAAAAAAAAATCAAAATGGCCAAATAACGTTTTTTTCAACACTTTGTCTCCTATAAAAAATTGAATAAAAAGTGATCAAACCATCAGATCTTTCCCCAAGTGGTATCAATAAAAACGTCATGTTGTCCCGCATAAAAAGACGCCTTACCCAGCTCCATACATGTAAATATGAAAAAGTTACAGGTGACACAAAGTTTTTTTAATTTTTTAAAAGGTATCAAAACATTACAAATACTATATAAATTTGGTATCGCCGTGTTTGTACTGACCTGCAGAATACAGGTAACATGTCATTTTTACCACACAGTAAATGCTGTAAAAGTTAAACCCATATGAATTTGGCGCAAATGCAGTTTTTCTCCAATTGCAACTCATTCTGAATTTTTTTCCAGCTTCCCAGTACATTGCACAGCATATTGAATAGTGACATTACAAAGTACAATTTGTTTCGCAAACAATAAGCCATCATGTGACTCTGTGAACTGAAAAATGAAAAAGTTATGGCTCTTGGAATGTGGGGAGGGAAAAACGAAAATGCAAAAACAAAAAATGGCCCGCTCATTAAGGGGTTAAAAATCATACAATGTGATTTTCTGGATTTTTTTTTTTTAGATTGTCTCTCACAGTTGAAGAGTACCTATGATAAAAATTACAGACCTCTCCATTCTTTGTAGGTGGGAAAACTTGCAAAATTGCCAGTGTATCAAATACTTATTTTCCCCACTGTACATGGTTTTTCTTGTCTTGTAATGTGAGGAACCATTATATAATCTAGAGCAGAGGCCGGCACGGGCATTATTTCCCTTATTTCCCTGGCTCGAGCAGAGGAGTCCTCACCCAGCAGTTTCGATCGGACCAAACACAGCCGAAACGAAACTGCTATTATTATACTGTGAGGTCTCTTTAGACCCCACAGTATAATAAGCGGAGCCCCCCGGGGAGGTGATCAAACATAAAAAATAATGTTAACTCACCTTCTGTACGCTCCGCAGCGGTTCTGCTCTGCAGGCACTTCTGCCTGACATAAGAGACCGCTGACAGGGCCTCAGTGGTCACGTCGGGCGTCATTACACATAATGACGCGATGTGACCCCTGAGTCCAAATCAGCATTCGCTGACTACAGGCAGAAGCGCCCAAAGAAAACAGAGCTGCCGCGGAGCGCAGGGAAGGTGAGTAACATTGTTTTTTCAAGTTTGATCACCTCCACAGGGGCTCCGCTTATTATACTCTGGGGTCTGAAGAGACCCCATAGTATAATAATAGCTAGTGAGTGACAAAAATTGGAATATTATAAAAGTTAGAATATTTTACTGTGTGTAGGGGTCACTATGGGACATAAAACTGTGTACAGGAGCCACTATGGGATATAATACAGTGTGTAGGGGCTGCTATGGGACTTTATTCTGTATAACTGTGTGTTTTCTGTATTAAGTATGTATTTTTGCACCGAAAACTCAGGTTTTGTTTTTTTTTTTGTGCAATAATGCGCCATGTGAATGCAGTTTTACATTGAAGTAAAAGTTTCAGTTGCCTAAGACTATAGCTGCAGCCAGATACATAGCGTGTTTTCACAATAAGGCTGCTGTCATACAGTGCTCCTGAACACTTACATTTACCACTAATTGGGCGCTGCAATTGGACTTTCATTGCTTCTAATCGGAAAGTACAGGAGCGTCCCAGGAAATAGCAATAAATGCATGTGTCCTAAAGCATCTGGTGGCAGCACTTCTGTGTTATGGTTTGTGGTATAAGAATTTAGTTTAGGGGTCGTCAGAGTTACAATTATTGACCAACACTCCGAGTACCTCATCTTTGATTTTTTTTTTAATTAAAATTGGCACGTCGAACAAAAAAGGTTGCCTACCCCTGCTCTAGAGTATTTGCTGGGCAAAAAAGCTTGCAGGACTGCCATCTTGTGGAAGATGCTGGAACTACATTAATATTGTATAATCCTGAACCCCTACAGGTCAGGAGTATACCATGTCTTATTGCGGAAGCAAGCTTTATAGGTATAGGGAGACTTAGGTTTTATTCACATGACAGTGATAATGGCTACATGATGTCTGGTTTTGGAGCGGTTGTCAGAAAGCCTTTTTAATACCCATGAATGTCTATGCGTCTATTCTCATATCTGTTTTTGACAAACCATTTTTCACAGCCATCACATAAAGGCATGTGAATAGACCCGTTCAATGGGATTCTTAACAGAAGTGAGGTCTGTGAAAAATGGCACTGTTGTGTAAATAAGGCCTTAAAGAATGTCTACCACCACCAAAATCACTTTCTATTATATGTTTATCTTATAAGCTGTTGAGAGGCCAGTTAGTGTCATAGTGAACAGGGCTGTGGAGTCGGAGTCGTGGAGTTGGTATAAAATGGACCGACTCTGACTCCCAAAATATATAATAAATTGGTACAGTTAGTAGTACAATGCAGTATGTGCTGAATATATTTTCATAAGAATTTGGGAAAATGATGAAATGTTGAAAATGATGAAATGTCCTGTAAAGGTCTGTTCTATTCCTCATATAATGATGGGACTGAGTTCTGAGTGAACCTATAAGGTTTAGCACCATTATCTGGAGTAAGAAAGTCGGAGTCGGAGCCGGAGTCGTAGTCAGGGGAAATTGAGGAGTCGGAGTCGGGGCTTTGGCGTACCGACTCCACAGCCCTGATAGTGAACATACAATTCGTGTCTCATATGTAAATTAAATAATTAGTGCACTCAACGTTGTGCCACACCTGCTGGAACACCAATTCCCCTTACGTCCAACAGCAGCACAATATGGGGTATCTCTGCCCCTGTGTGCTGGTAGGACAGGCGGAATTTTTAATTTACATAATTAATTAACTGATACTCCCCTATAAGAGGCCAAGGAGACCTCCCCTCACTGTTTTTTTCTGTCCTGTGTGTTGGACAGGTGGATGGAGGCTCTTTGTCCTCCAAGCTTTTTCTCCTCTTTCAGCTGTTAATCTTTTTCCTTGGGAGTTTTTACTCCTGAGGCTTCCTTGTTTCTCCCTGCTGCGCTCTCTGTCTGTGGCCATTCTGGGCTGGGTGTGCCTGCCCTTGTCTGATCTCAGGTGAGATGTTTGCGGCTGGGCAGGCTGTGCATTCAGTATGTGTCTGCTTCTGAACTTGGAGGCTGTATTGCAGGGTTAATATAAACCTCTCTGCATCTCCTGCCTGGCTGAGCTCTTCAGCAGAGTTTATGCTTCAGGTGTTTGTGCTCAGTTTAAACTGATGACAGCATCTCAGACACAAATTCCCTACACTGCCCTTCTGTTGCAGTTATGGTTCTACACACCGCACTTCCTATAGCAGTGGAATTAAAGCGAAAAGGGAGAGAGAGGTTTTTTTAATCCGGGGAAAGTGATTTTGTCACTTCAGGTTCCGGATCCTTTTTTGCAGGACCTGTTTCCTGGATCCCTTTTTTTCTGTTATACTTCTGTAGCCTTTTCCCAGTAGCGCTGGATTGTGCTGACTGACTAGTTTAGGCCATTCTCTATACTGCTGTAGCGGTATCAGAGACACTGTTGGTAGGTATGGTCTTCTCCCTACTTATTTAAACCTTCTTCTTAAGTTTGTTGCTCTGATAGGCTGTACATTTTTGTTTGATACTGTTCTGACTGCTTTCGGTGGCAGCGGCGACATCCCTCTGCCTGATGGTACAATTAAATTTCAGAAGGGAATTGATAGAGTAGAAAATAGTAAAACTTCACTTTTATTTCTTATATAAATAAAAATAAATATAAAATCGTATTAGAAAGACGAGACTCAATAGTGCTCCCAAGTGCTACCATGTGATTAGTGAAAGAAAATGGATGAGATTACATAAATTGCATATATAGTGTGCACTAATATTTATAGATGCCCAAAGCAGATAATAGCCCTGCTATTTTATTTTCTAATGACCATAATAATGATAGCAACATGAGTCATATAGTTAATAGCATTAGTGCAGTGGTTCTTAACCTTGTTTGAGGTACCGAACCCATCAGTTTCATATGCACATTCACCGAACCCTTCTTTAGTGATAAATCAAATGTGATTTTTTTCAAAATTCAAGACATAGGTATGTATATGCACTCTATTCTGTCACTGATGGTGTCATTTGAAAGAGGAATTTGGGATAATTTACCTTCAGCCGCTGTTCCGAGTATCAGATTCGCCATCTTTAACGCTGCTGGTTTTATGAGTGTTTCACCGATGGTGTGCGGCTTGCCCTGCTTTGCGATCAGGTAAGCAACTTCGTACGATGCGGTGAGGATCGGTTTGTTCACAGGTACAAATCCAAGAGCAGGCAGAGTGGCCCTTTCATCGAATCTGGCTCTTTTCACCTTGAATTCAGCAAGCGTTGTGTTCTTATATTCCCCATCTCCATGCAGCTTCAAGAAGTGTTCCTTCAGTTTTGCCGGTGCGAGACTAGAGTTGCTCAACTTAGCATTGCAAATCATGCAGATAGGACACTGACTCCCATCACGTTCCGTGATACATGTGAATCCATGTTGTACATATTCATCCGACCATTTTCTTTTTTTGCTCAACATAGTTAGTATGGATTAAAATATTAAGAAAGAAAGCACACAACGTACAACTATGACAGTCACACGGTGACTACTGAGCACACTAAATTCCCCGCAGCACTGATTGGCCAATTAATGTAACATGATCATCTGCAGCAAGTGATGGCCACATAATGAGTCTACATAATGAGTTGGGTATGTCTTGACCTCCGTGGAGGAGGCTCCTCCGAACCCCTGAGACCGACTCACCGAACCCCTAGGGTTCGATAGAACCCCGGTTAAGAACCACTGCATTAGTGTCATTTAAAGGGATTGTATGAAGGGTAGCTAAAACAAACAAACAAACAAACAAACAGGGAGCTAAGACAAACAGACAGGGAGGGGTTAGTTTAGTATTCAGCAAAAGTCCGCATATTGCTTCTCATAACAGCTGAGACAGCGTCTACTCTGTCCGAGGTATAAATATAGTCTGGTGCCTCAAATAAAGCCTCAAATGTATATGGACACACAGTCAGTCAGAACTGTGTGTCACCTGGCACTGAGGATTCACCAGATACACTCCACTGGCAGGTTATAGCGGAATACACCCTCAATAAGGTAATTTTGTCAGCACCCCACAGCCTCCCAGCACCCTTTCCACATACACCTCTATCTGACACCTATCACTCACTGCTCTCACTGTTATCTACAGCTCTGCTGAAAGGATAATCAGTTCAGCTAATAGCAGTTTGCTGATAAAGCCCTGTTTCTTATCTCTCTATGTAGTATAATGTTGTACTGTATTAACCATAGAAAATAGTGGAAGAGTGAAGAAATCAGGTGATACCTTTTAGAGGCTAACTGAGTATATTTGATAGTAAGCTTTCGAGAGTGTTATCTCTCTTTTTCAGACATGGTGTAATACAAGAGACTGAAAATTTCCACTATTTATACACATGCAAGACATGGATCTTCAAAGGATCTTGGAAAAGCAAAATGCAATATACGTAGAGAAGTTATTTACAACAGGTCAGGAAATAAACAGTCTGGAAAATTTGTGGGGCGTGACAGAGGGATCAGTAATTCTTGCTGTTATCTATTTGCTGTCCGGTGGTGATTTGTGACACTCACAGTTCATACATAGTGTGACATGAAACTGGCATGAATATTAAGTCCAAATTGCAGAGTTTGAAATTTTTGCATTAACTTATTCCCATTCCTTTCTCTCTCTCTCCCTGCGTTTTAAAATGTCCCATTAAAACCACAACCCACACATCTTCAATAGAGTGGTCTTCTCTGGAGAAATGTGCGGCCACTGAGAGATCTGTTCTGCTGTTATTAATGGTGGACCTGTGTGAGTTCATGCACTGACTAAGTCTCTGCCCTGTTTCCTCCACATAGAGGCCTGTGGTGGGACATTGCACATACATTATGATATATACCACATTGGAAGACCTGCAGGAAAATGTGCCCCTAATTCTGTGCACCTGTTGTGACTGTGGGACAGGTACACTGTCAGCGGTGTGGATGTGCCTGCAGGTCATGCACCTGTTTTGCAGGCAAGGTGAGGTGCCATTTTCAGTTGGGGCCTTCAGGGCACTCCGGATAATAATACGCCTCAGGTTTGGTGGTTGTCGAAAGGAAAGGATTAATATTCATGCCCGTTTCATGTCACACTATGTATGAACTGTGAGGGCCACAAATCACCACCTGACAGCAAACAGCAAAAATTACTGATCCCTCCGTCACGCTCCACAAATTTTCCAGACTGTTTGTTTATTTCCTGACCTGTTGTAAATAACTTCTCTATGTATATTGCATTTTGTTATTCCAAGATCTTTGGAAGATCCATGTCTTGTATGTGTATAAATAGTGTGAATTTTCAGTCTCTTGTATTACAGAGTACAATATAAACTTATCACCCTCATTCACAAGGCTCTCCATAATGCTGTACCTCCCTACATTTCCTCCCTCATCTCTGTCTATCGCCCAACCCGTACTCTCCGTTCACTCAATGACCTAAGACTAACATCCTCTATTATCAGAACCTCCCACGCTCGTATACAAGACTTCTCCCGAGTTGCACCACTTCTCTGGAATGCTCTATCCCGTACTATTAGATTAACCCCCAATTTCCACAGCTTCAAGCGTAAACTAAAGACATATCTTCAGACAGGCCTATCACAACTCCTAATGTAAACCCTTCCGTAGTTAGAATCCCTAAAACGTACCCTCTGTTTATGCTTCAACATTACCTCACAGGATATGATGCTGTATCAGACTAGCTTTATATGTCCAGGCACCATCTGTATGTTAAAGGACACGACTGGTGACGGCTCATACAGCTTTATATATGTGTAATGACAGTAACCTCTATTACAAAATTGTCTGACCATTGTATAAGCAATGCTATGTCTGTTGCCGCCCTTGCTACCTCCTGTATCACCCCCCTCTACCTCATAGATTGTAAGCTCTTGCCAGCAGGGCCCTCAGTCCCAGTGTGTGAATTGACTATTTCTTTGTAATGTATCTTTTTTGTCAGTACTTGAACCCTACAAATTGTACAGTGCTGCGGAATATAATAATAATAATAATAATAGTCCTTTAATAGTCCCACAATGGGGAAATTCAGTGTGTTACAGCAGCAAAGATAAGCAGATACAAATACAACATGTACAGGAATGTTCCCAAGGTGAGAGGCATTACAATAATAGCAGACAGACAGATAGGACGTAGCAGAGGGGGGGGGGGGATTTAACAGGCAGAGAGATATTTCAGTTCTCTGTATGTAATGATCTCCGCTTAGGTCGGTGTTGGTTGTACAGCCTAACCAATATGTTGGCGCTCTATAAATAAAATGTATTATTATTATTATTACACCATGTCTGAAGAAGAGAGCTAGCACTCTCGAAAGCTTACTATCAAATATACTCAGTTAGCCTCTAAAAGGTATCTCTCTATGTAAACACACAGATAACACTGAGTCCGTTCCTTAGAAGCATGTGCATATTCATAGTGTTCTGTTCAGAAAGCTGGTAGGGTGGGAGGGGATACAGGAAGTGAGAAGAAGAGACAGCAGGCAAAGCTGCTGAAACAGGGAGATGGAAAAACCCCTTTAAACATTTTTTGTAAACCATCTTGCAGGAATTGCAGAATGCTCAAAATTTCTACTGAATGGAATTCTGAATTGTTGAACCAGGAAGAGAATTTAGACCTTATTTTATGGTATGTCTTTTATTTGTAGAGTTCTTACGGGCTGCCAATAAAGTATTAATTACTGATGTAGATAATCTTGTGTCTATCAATCTTGACCCTTCGCAAACCAAGCCAAGAGATCGAGTTCGTTCAGTTCTGTATGAAATATGCCTCTCTGAATTAGAAAATCTGGATACTGGGCAAGAGGCCAATGCTTGTTGTTTGAAATTTGCAATAACAGAGGAAACCAGGCCTTTCAGGGCCAGAATGGAGCGATTATTATTACTGATAGTCTCTCCATCAATATATTCTACAGAAGCTTTTGGATGTTCTGGACTGGAGGAAAGACGTAAAGAAATTTGTGATTCTAATTCATAGAGAATGCGTCCACTGCATACGGGTGATCTTGAGGATTTAGGGAACAGAATACTAGAAGATTTGCATTGTTCCTGGTTGCCATCAAAACCATCTGTGACATTCTCCATCTGTCTGTTAAGAGATGAAAATATTTGGGATTCAATTCCCACTCCGATGTTCTGATATTCATAGATCCTTTTATATGCAGAGCTCTTAAGTCCAGCACAGTAGATTCTGCCAATTGAAAAGTCATCTTGCATTACATTATCAATAGCTTGTTTCGGGTTCCACCTTGCTTGATCAAATAATAGGTCACAACTTCGTAAACAGACTTGTTCTTGATCAACAATTTGAAGTGTAGCAGTGTCAACCTGACAGCTTTGATCTCTCGAAAATTTAAAAAACGGTGTCTATCCAATTTGTCCCAAAGGCCTTGGGCCCAAAAGGTTTGTAGATAAGCACCCCCAACCTTTCTTGGAGGCAACTGTGCTCATGATAAGTGAAACTCTTTTTCTCTAGGTTGCATATATTAACCCCTTAAAGACCCGGCCATTTTTCGTTTTTGCATTTTCGTTTTTCCCATTCTCAGTTCACAGTCACATGATAGCTTTTTATTTGCGACACAAATTGTACTTTGTAATGGCACCATTCAATATGCTGTGCAATGTACTGGGAAGCTGGAAAAAAATTCAGAATGAGGTGCAAGTGAAGAAAAACTGCATTTGCGCCAATTTCATATGGGTTTAATTTTTATGATTTTCACTGTGTGGTAAAAATGACATTTTACCTGTATTCTGCAGGTCAGTAAGAACACGGCGATACCAAACTTATATATATATATATATATATATATATATACCCAAAGTGGAGCATAAAATACTGTGGGGGGGCCACTGTGAAGCATATAATACTGAGGGGGGCCACTGTGAAGCATATAATACTGAGGGGGGCCACTGTGGAGCATATAATACTGTGTGGGGCAATTCTGGAGCATATAATACTGTGTGGGGGCCACTTCGGAGCGCATTGTACTGTGTGGGGGCCCTTCACTATTTATATCAAAGTATCTGTTTTATAGCAGACAGACTGTAATAACATTGCACGGTCAATATAAAACAGATCCTGGTTAATTTAAGGTTAAATTACCGTGTTGGCACTTTGCGATTTAATTTAGTGGGTTTTGAGTTGGTTTGGGCACTCGGTCTCTAAAAGGTTCGCCATCACTGGTCTAGATAGTGAAAAACTTTAAACTTTCAATCCCAGAGCTGCTACTACTACTATTGCCACTTTGGTGAAGACCCTTGGAGAGCAAGTTAGACTAAAAAGGAGTGCTTTGAATTGGTAGGAAGTAATTATTCCTAAATGATTGACTGCTATCCTCAGGAATTTTCTTGAAATAGGATGGGAACATGTAGCTATGCATCTTTTAGGTCTAAAGATGCTAAGACTTAGCCTTTCTGAGAGGCTGCTGTAACTGGCCTTATTGTTTCCATCTTGAAGTGAGTTTTCTTCACATAACGATTTAGAGACATGAGCTCTCTGATCAATCTCCAAGAACCGCCGACCTTTGGAACCAGAAAAATTCTTGAATAAATTCCAGAACATTGTGCCTCTTCTGGGACTTCTGCTATAGCATTTTTTTTGCCAAAAATTCTTATATCAGAGCCCTAATCTCACCCCAGCCACTGTCCCTTCCTATTGCCTCAGTTACCCTAAACGGTAAAAGGACAACCTGAAGACAAGCCCTATACTGAGTAAGTGACACAGAGAACAGGATAAGACAAAAACAACACAGAAGCAGAGTGAGCAAGCCAAGGGGTCCGTAACAAACGAGCAATGCAGTACAAAGTCAAAATCCAAAAGAATAGTCAAAAGGCAAGCCAGAGGTCAGATAATCAAGTAACAAAGTAGTAAGCAATATAACAAGGAGAGCAGGCAAAGACAAGTGCAATAACCGGCAACTTGCAGAGAAGTGACATCCTGTATAAAGAAAGTCTGGGCCCAGCCCCAGATCTGATAGGTTCACAGGCTGTCAATCACACAGGCCAGGAAGAGATTAACTCTATACCATCCAGAGAGAAATGTTTAGAAAACGGGTGGGGCCGGAAATCCATTACACTGACTAGGACCATGTTCAGACTGAGCAGCAAGAAACTTACACAAAGAATCAAACTGAATACGCCTCCTTCGCCACAGCATGCGAGCGGAGGGCGGCGCCGAGACCCGAAACGGCAGAGACGTTACAAGAAGTTTGTATGTTCTCCCTGTGTTTGCGTGGGTTTCCTCCCACACTCCAAAAAACTTACTGATAGGGAATCTAGGTTTTGAACCCTATATGGGAGAGTGATTGACAAACGTTTGTAAAGCGCTGTGGAATATGATGGCTCTATATAAGTAAGCAAAATAAATAATAATGTGGAAAAAAAATTGTAAACAACCTTCAACTTGACAAATCCTGACATTAAAAAATCCTGTTTGCCAACACTCGCATATTCATGGTTTTTTATTCATTTATTTATTTTTTTTTCGAGGTAGTGGATCAAAATTCTTGATAGGGTCTACCACAATCAGTTTGTTTATTATTTCCTCTTTTCAGGAACAATTTGTATCTTTTCTGGTAACGTAGGCATGGCTTAAGCTTCTACTGGTCTGTGGAAGGACCAGGGCTCTTGCATTTTTGTTAGCCTCCAAGAGCTGATCTAATGGACAGAAATTATGGTACCCTTAGCTTAATATTTTGTTGCACAACCTTTTGAGGCAATCACTGCAATCAAACGATTCCTGTAACTGTCAATGAGACTTCTGCACCTCTCAACAGGTATTTTGGCCCACTTCTCATGAGCAAACTGCTCCAGTTGTCTTGGGTTTGAAGGATGCCTTTTCCAGACGGCATGTTTCAGCTCCTTCCAAAGATGCTCAATAGGATTTAGGTCAGGGCTCATAGAAGGCCACTTCAGAATAGTCCAATGTTTTCCTCTTAGCCATTCTTGGGTGTTTTTTAGCTGTGTGTTTTGGATCATTATCCTGTTGCAAGACCCATGACCTGCGACTGAGACAAAGCTTTCTGACACTGGGCAGCACATTTCTCTCTAGCATCCCTTGATAGACTTGAGATTTCATTGTACCCTGCACAGATTCAAGACACCCTGTGCCAGATGCAGCATAGCAGCCCCAGAACATAACAGAGCCTCCTCCATGTTTCACAATAGGGACAGTGTTCTTTTCAAGATATGCTTCATTTCTCCGTCTGTGAACATAGAGCTGATGTGCCTTGCCAAAAATTTAGATTTTTGTCTCATCTGTCCATAGGACATTCTCCCAAAAGCTTTGTGGCTTGTCAACATGTAGTTTGGCAAATAACTTTAATCTGAAAAAAAAAGTAATTTCTGTGACCATTGTGGGTTTTTCTTCATTAAACGAGGGGTACCAACAAGTTTGTCCACATGTGTAGCTTCCTCTGTCCATAGTTTTAGCCATATGGCTCTCCTTGCCACATTCGTAACTGCTAGATTCTCTGTGGCTATTCTTAAGGTATCTAGAGGAAAATCCGAAGAAAAAACTGCAGCAAGTTTAAGTGAATATAGTTGCTCTATTAGTTCGTCCCTTGGAACAGCATCTTGAATATCTCTTCCCAACTGGCTTAACCACAATCTTAAGAGCCCTGGACACAGCAACGGCTGCCATGGCAGCTTTAGATAAAGCTGCTAGGGATACATATATTTTTTTTTTTCAGAGAAATGTCAGCTCTGCGATCCATTGGATCTTTTAGAAGATATGAATCATATGCTGGAAAAAAGGCTTTGCAACTGCTGGATCAACTCTGGATGGTTCTTCTCAAGCTTCACATTCACCAGGATCTAATTTTTACAGAGTTGTAAGCCTAAAACCAAGCTCGCATCTTCTAGCCGGAAATTTCCATTTCATCTCCATAATGGATTTCAAGACTGGATGCCCCGGAAGTACTGTAGCCTTTCTCTTGGGGAAATAAAACAGACTCTCCCTGTACAGGGAGGACGGAACAGCCTGTCCTGTATCCATGATTTTTAAACATTTTTAATTAACTTAATATTTTTTTTAAACCAATAATTATCCTCAGAAATCGCCATGTTTTAGATCCCTCTCAGAGGATTAGAAGACTCAAACAACTCATAAAGGAGTTGCATATTGGGCTTTTTTAGGGCAAGCTTTGGGACTGTCCTTGTTAGGGTGGAAGCTTTATACCTTCAGGTATTAGGGAAAGAGCTAGATATTCCTCCTAGGATTCTATCAGTACCCTATACCCATCCTTTGGTACAATCCCTGCCACATTTGGACCCACTCCAGTCCACCATTGAAATCGGCAAGATTGTTCCGATTATTTGTCTATTTACATGCAAATTAGGACCTTGTTGAATTTTTCACTAATATATTAAATGTTAAGTTTTATTTATCTTTTTGATATGTTATGGATCTATGCTTCTGGTAATTAATTAACTGATCCGTGAGGAGCTAGTTATTTTGTTCTCCTTTTTTCGTGTTTATAATCATCAGTTAGGCTAATTAACTGTTTCATTGCTACCTAGGGCCAGTCCCAGAGGGAAAGAAGGCAGGGCTACTCACCCATATGTGCTTCCGCAGAACTAAAAAAAAAATTCAATGTCTGAATGGAGTTTGGTTTCAGGAAGAATTTGGAACAGATTTTGAGGTGGAATCTGGCTCAAATTCAGCGCCAAATTCTGCTGTGTGAACATACCCTTAGTATTTCTTTACCCTTCTTTCCTCCAGCACCACATTTTGGAAGGTAGCTTTCTATAATTACATGTCCAACTTGCAAAGAAAACTTAGAACATGACTTGCGATACGCCAAACCAGTAAAAAGGAAAAGACATGCTTCAGCTTTCAGATTTCTTTTTAACTGTCTTTTCTTAACCACTTCCGTACCGCCCATAGAGTATATACGTCCAAGTGGTGGTTGTCTAGATCTGCAAGGACGTACCCGTTCGTCCAAGCAGAAATCAACAGCTGCACGAGATCGTGCTGCTACTGAAACGGGGAGCTGGCTGTAACTTCAGCCGGAGCTCCCAGAGAGAAAACAGGGAAGGTTTATTACCTTCCCTGCCTTCCCGATCGCTGTGTATACAGCGCTCAATGAGCACTGTATACAGCGCTATGGGCACCGCCAACTCGCAGCCGCCCTCTGACCCGGCGGTCACATGATCCGCCGGGTGCATCGTCTGCAAGAGCTGCTGGGTCCTACAGGACCCAGATCAGCTCTATAGTATTGTGTAAGTAACGTGCAGGAGGCTGCATTCCTCCTGCAACTGGGGCTAAGTGTACCAGCCCCAGTTACAGGGGAAATCAGCCTCCCCAACTAAAAAAAACAGTGATCAGTGATCTATTATGACCTTATGGGGACACAATGTAAAAAAAAAAAAAAAAAATGTAATAATTAAAAAAAAATAAAATAATACGCCAATAACATGCCCTTATTACAGGTTATAGCCCCACCCCCGACGACACCATAAAAAAATAAAAATTACCGTAACGGAGAGGAAAAACTATTTTATAAAGTTTTTTTAGTAGCACTTTGTGTTATTAAATAAAAAAAAAAATGAAAAGTGAAAAACGAACAAGTTTTCCCTCCTCTTTTTTGTTTATATTTTCCCAGATATAAAAAAATGAAAACACATGGAAAAATAAAAACATAAAAATAAAGCCCTATGTGTCACCGAAAAAGGATGTAGAAATTAATTGAATAACACAAATGATAAAAATGTTATAGCCCTCAAAACCGCACATACAGTGCCTTGCGAAAGTATTCGGCCCCCTTAAACTTTTCAACCTTTTGCCACATTTCAGGCTTCAAACATAAGGATATAAAATTTTAATTTTTTGGTGAAGAATCAACAACAAGTGGGACGCAATCGTGAAGTGGAATGAAATTTATTGGATATTTTAAACTTTTGTAAAAAATAAAAAACTGAAGGTTGCAAATAACTCCGAGTAACAACAGTAACCATAAACCTAGTCTGCTCAGTAATCAGATTGTGATGTAATAAGGTGTGGTGAAGGTGACGTGGCATGTCCCTAGTGCTCTCCAAACACAAGATGGGTCTGTACCCTGTCCGAATATTGAGTGTTCTTATTGAACGTTTAGAACAGGAAGTAGGAAGCATGCACTCCCAAACTTTTTAAGATTTGGTTCCAGGCAGAAGAGAGCAAGGGGTTCGTTCTTGCCTGGGAGAGTAGGTTTTCATATGATTGGTGTTATAAATTTAGTAAACACACAATGCGGCATATAAATTGTTCCAGTTGTGCGTCAGTATAAATGGAAGTGCCATGTAACCAGTCCCTGACCACATGAAGAAGTGTCACATTAAATTTTAGGATATAACAGAAATGTATCCCTTCCTTGGACCAGGGTTGTGTGAAAAGATGAAATGCTATCCTGGGATGTCCATCCCCCACTTAAATAATCTATAGGTTATTGATATAGTTTAAATCTTGAGCTGCGAGCAATAATGCTAATGACTGTAAGAGGTATAGGAGTTTGGGATATTTGCACAACTTTATTAAACTGGCAGGGAGTGGTGTTTCCATCTATGAAGCGTTGCTTCTAAGGAATTTATATATAGGTGGACATTCATCCAGTATAATTTAGTAGCGTCCCTGTTGATCGATACTCCCAGATAGGATAACAAAGGATGTTCACTATACGAATGGAAAACTAGGGTCTGCTGGGACGCTGTCGTAATAGTGCCATGGTTTTATCCACATTCACTGTATAACTCAATCTACCATGATGCGTTAGGTAGTCAAGGAGTGACTGCAGGGCATGTTTGGGATTGGATATCACTTCACATGGATTCTAACGGTATCTTTCTTGTTCAGCATTTTACTAATATGAGTACCTGGGCTCTCTTCCAGGTCCCTTGCCCCTCAGCTCCTTGCCTCCTCAAACCCTGCTCCCAACCTTGCCTCAAATACATTGCATTCAAATGCATGCACAGTACAGTTGCCTGTGACACTGCTGGACACACTGCTATAGTGTAAGCTCCAGCAACAGAAAGAACTGCAATGTATTAGAAACATTGCGTGATATGGGGGCCTGAAAGGTTGCCTTTATTATTTCCAGAGTTATCGCTGGTTGAAAACACAGTCGGGATTGGGTTATTTATACAGTATGTGGCTGCAGCTGTTCCCAATCCAGACCGTGTCATATGACTGACTAGAATCTCCTCTTTCATATAACACCCACACAAATGTACAGTCATGGCCAAAAGTTTTGAGAATGCCACAAATATTATATTTTCACATGATCTGCTGCCCTCTGGTTTTTATGTGTGTTTGTCAGATGTTTTTATCACATACAGAAATATAATTGCATTCATATTATGAGTAACAGAAGCTTATATTGACAGTTAGAATGAGTTAATGCAGCAAGTCAATATTTGCAGTGTTGACCCTTCTTCTTCAGGACCTCTGCAATTCTCCCTGGCATGCTCTCAATCAACTTCTGGACCAAATCCTGACTGATAGCAGTCCATTCTTGCAGAATCAATGCTTTAATTTTGTCTGAATTTGTTGGTTTTTGTTTGTCCACCCGTCTCTTGATGATTGACCACAAGTTCTCAATGGGATTAAGATCTGGGGAGTTTCCAGGCCATGGACCCAAAATCTCAATGTTTTGTTCCCTGAGCCATTTAGTTATCACCTTTGCTTTATGGCAAGGTGCTCCATCATGCTGGAAAAGGCATTGTTGAGCGCCAAACTGCCCTTGGACGGTTGGGAGAAGTTGCTCTTGGAGGACATTCTGGTACCATTCTTTATTCATGGCTGTGTTTTTAGGCAAGACTGTGAGAGAGCCGATTCCCTTGGCTGAGAAGCAACCCCACACATGAATGGTTTCAGGATGCTTTACAGTTGGCATGAGACAAGACTGGTGGTAGCGCTCACCTCTTCTTCTCCGAATAAGCTGTTTTCCAGATGTTCCAAACAATCGAAAAGGGGATTCATCAGAGAAAATGACTTTACCCCAGTCCTCAGCAGTCCACTCCCTGTACCTTTTGCAGAATATCAGTCTGTCCCTGATGTTTTTTCTGGAGAGAAGTGGCTTCTTTGCTGCCCTCCTTGAGACCAGGCCTTGCTCCAAGAGTCTCCGCCTCACAGTGCGTGCAGATGCACTCACACCTGCCTGCTGCCATTCCTCAGCAAGCTCTGCACTGCTGGTAGCCCGATCCCGCAGCTGAAACACTTTTAAGAGACGGTCCTGCCGCTTGCTGGTCTTTCTTGGGCGCCCTGGAGCCTTTTTGGCACCAATGGAACCTCTCTCCTTGAAGTTCTTGATGATGCGATAGATTGTTGACTGAGGTGCAATCTTTCTAGCTGCAATACTTTTCCCAGTTAGGCCATTTTTGTGTAGTGCAATGATGACTGCACGTGTTTCTTTAGAGATAACCATGGTTAACAGAAGAGAAATAATGATGGCAAGCACCAGCCTCCTTTTAAAGTGTCCAGTGGTGTCATTCTTACTTAATCATGACAGATTGATCTCCAGCCCTGTCCTCATCAACACCCACACCTGTGTTAATGGAGCAATCACTGAAACGATGTTAGGTGGTCCTTTTAAGGCAGGGCTGCAATGATGTTGAAATGTGTTTTGGGGGATAAAGTTCATTTTCTAGGCAAATATTGACTTTGCAAGTAATTGCTGTTAAGCTGATCACTCTTTATAACATTCTGGAGTATATGCAAATTGCCATTAGAAAAACTGAAGCAGTAGACTTTGTAAAAATTAATATTTGTATCATTCTCAAAACTTTTGGCCATGACTGTACAAGTTTCTATGTTTAATATATGTACAGTGGAGAAAATAAGTATTTGATACACTGGCGATTTTGAAAGTTTTCCCACCTAGAAGGAATGGAGAGGTCTGTAGTTTTTATCATACGTACACTTCAAATGTGAGAGAATATAAAAAAAAAAAAAAAAATCCAGAAAGACATTGATTTTTAAATAATTAATTTGCATTTTATTGCATGAAATAAGTATTTGATACCATAGAAAAACAGAACTTAATATTTGGCACATAAACCTTTGTTTGCAATTACAGAGGTCAGATGTTTCCTGTGGTTCTTGAGCAAGTTTGCACACACTGCAGCAGGGATTTTGGCCACACAGATCTTCTCCAGAATTTTCAGGTTTGGGGCGGTCGCTGGGCTACAATGAGATTCAGCTCTCTCCAAAGATTTTCGATTGTGTTCAGGTCTGGAGACTGGCTAGGCCACTCCAGGACCTTGAAATGCTTCTTACAGAGCCTCTCCTTAGTTGCCCTGGCTGTGTGTTTCGGGTCATTGTCATGCCTTAAGACCCAACCATAACCCATCTTCAATACTCTTACTGAGGGAAGGAGGTTGTTGGCCAAAATTTTGCAATACATGGCCCAATCCATCCTCCCTTCAATACGGTGCAGTGGTACTGTCCTCTTCACATAAAAGCACCCCCAAAGTATGATGTTTCCACCCCCATGCTTCACAGGTGGGACGGTGATCTTAGGGTTGTACTAATCCTTCTTCCTCCAAACACGGAGAGTGGAGTTGATACCAAAAAGTTCTATTTTGGTCTCATCTGACCACATGACCTTCTCCCATGCCTCCTCTGGATCATCCAGATGGTCATTGGTGAACTTCAAACGGACCTGGACATGTACTGGCATGAGCAGGGGGATCTTGTGTGCCCTGCAGGATTTTAATCCATGACAGCATAGTGTATTACTAACAGTAATCTTGGAGACTGTGGCCCCAGCTCTCTTCAGGTCATTGACCAAGTCCTCCCGTGTAGTTCTGGGCTGATTCCTGACCTTTCTCAGAGTCATCCTTAACTCACAAGGCGAGATCTTGCATGGAGCCCCAGACCGAGGAAGATTGACAGTCATCTTGTGTTTCTTCCATTTTCTAATAATTGCGCCAACAGTTGTTGCCTTCTCACCAAGCTGCTTGCCTATTGTCCTGTAGCCCATCCCAACCTTGTGCAGGTCTACAATTTTGTCCCTAATGTTCTTAGGCAGCTCCTTGGTCTTGGCCATGGTGGAGAAGTTGGAGGACTGTCAGAATCCTGGTGTATTTTTCTAATTTACCACTAGTGGCCGCTGTTTCTCTTACTCTGAACTGTTGTAATGCACTTCCACTCCTCACCACTGGAGGCTGCTGTGTTATCCTAGGATTTGCCCTTAACCAAGATGACCGATGTGTGCCTACTTGAAGCCATCTTGTTTGGGCCTATTTATACCCATGAGGCAATTCAACCATTGCTCGAGTATTGTGATTTGTTTCCAGTCTCAGCTCCTATGAACTGTCTTTCCCAGACTGTTCCTACTCCTTGCTGTATTACCCTTGCAATCTACACCTCAAGCCACACCCCAGACTACTACTCTACACCATCTAACTGCGCCTGGCTTTCTTCCATCTGGCCACTGGATACCAGCCGTGAGTACCAGTATCGTAACAGGATACTCGAGCCAAAATTATGGAATCCGCCGGGGAAGTAAGCTTGGAGGTTCGTGTAAATAATGAACTGTTGAACTGTTTACTTACTAACATCTAAGTATTTGGCATTTGAAAACCAGACATCTCATAATGTGCAAATATTTGGACAAGCAACTCAGGATTTACAAAATATGGTGGCTCAACATGCAGAGCATATACAGGAACTTCAAAACCGGGCTGTGGTTCCAGCTTCTGCATCCACCTTGCCTCTTCCACCTTTCAAGTTTGGTGGGGACCCTGATAAATATCGTGGATTTATTAATCAATGCAAGTTATAGTTTGGGGCACACCCTCACTTCCTCACTGACAGATCTAAGCTGCTGTGTATTATTATGCTACTGACACATAAGGCCGTAGCCTGGGCTAATCCCCTTATTTAGACCAATGATGCACGTCTTGATAATTTAGAAGCCTTTCTTGCAGCTATGAGCCAGGTATTTGATGATCCTAACCGATGTGCAACAGCTGAAGCAACATTATTGGCTCTACGTCAAGGGCAGACACTTGGTTGCTGAATATGCCACAGAATTCAGAAGGTGGGTCATTGACACTGAATAGAATAATGCTGCAAAATTAAAAATTTTCAAGAATGGACTATCTAATGCACTTAAAGATGAATTGGCACGTGCTGATGCTCCCACAAATTTTGATGATTTTGTACATCATTGTGTTCGTATTGATACTCGACTGTCTGAGTGGAGGCGAGAAAAGTGGAGTTCTACCTGGCTTCGTAATAATCGATACTTATCTCTTCCACCTCCAGAGACTCTGAAACTAAGAAGTACTCTGAAGTTGATGCTGAACCTATGCAGATTGACAGTATACAAAAATGTGAAAGTGCCGATAGAAGGGAATGCAGACTGCGGGAAATTCAAAGCTTCTATTGTGGTAAACCTGATCACTTTCTCAGTAATTGTCCAAGTCGTTGACAGAAGTCAATGGCGGTTATAGCACATCCTGATCTATCAGAGGATGAATCCGTTTTTTTCTGAACCAGTGCCACCAGTGAATGCAGTCGTCCGCTCAATCTCTTCGATAGCACCTAACATTAAGAAGGAAAGAAAGGACTCTCATTGCTTCATTTCTATCAAGTTTCATACTGGCTCACAGTGGATATCTACCTCTGCCATGGTGGACTCTGGAGCAAATGGAAACTTTATGGATATTGATTTTGCTAATAAGCATGGAGTGAAAATCCAGGGGAGACTTTCACCAATTCTGATGGAAACGGTTGATGGGTCCCCACTGAATTCAGGCCCAATTAATCAAGAGACTGAACCCTTGGAGATAATTATGGAACCTAATCACCAAGAGGTTTTATCTTTCTTATTAATTTCATCTCCACATTTTCCAATCATCTTGGGACTTCCATGGCTGCAAACTCAGAACCCTCAGATCAACTGGGAAACCAAATTAGTGTCCTTCCTACCAGAGGTTCACTCAGCACAGACTTCATCTGATCAACCTCATGCATACGATACCGAGGACCTTGAAACATCCCCTAAACTGCTGTCTATGTATAAAGAATTTGCTGATGTTTGTGATAAAAAGAATGCTGACAAGTTGCACACCGACCTTATGACTGTCCAGTTGAACTGTTGCCAGGGGCAACTATACCTTTTGGAAGCATATATCCATTGTCAGAGCCTGAACTGAAAGCACTTAAAGAATACATAGATGAAAATTCACCTAAAGGATTTATTCGTCCATCTACTTCACTAGCAGGTGCACCAATATTTTTTGTTTAAAAAGAAAGATGGTACCTTGAGGCCTTGTGTTGATAGAAAACTAAACGAAATTACAATAAAGAACCGTTACCCTCTGACTCTTATACCTGAGTTGCTGATAGAGTCCGATATGCAAAGATGTTTACCAAAGTAGACCTACGTGGTGCCTATAACTTGGTGCGTGTAAGACCTGGTGATTAATGAAAAACAGCATTCAGATCACGTTATGGACATTTTGAGTACTTAGTCATGTCTTTTGGACTGTGTAATGCACCCGCAACCTTTCAGCATTTCATTAACAACATTTTTAAAGATCTGCTAGATCAGTTTGTAGTCATTTATCTGGATGATATACTAATATTCTCTAATTCTGAGGAGGAGCACCAGAACCATGTCAGAATTGTGCTGCAGTGTCTACGAGCTCACCAACTCTATATTAAGTTGGAGAAATGTGAATTTCATCAAACAGAAATTCAGTTCTTGGGTTATGTAATTTCTACTGTAGGACTGCATATGGACTCCAGCAAGATTCAAGCAATAATGGACTGGCCAACCCCAAGGAATGTAAAAGAGGTTCAGTGTTTTGTAGGATTTGATAATTTCTACAGACGGTTCATCAAAAAATTTTCAGCTATAATTGCACCAATTACTCAATTAACAAGGAAGGGAATACCATTTACAGTGGGTACGGAAAGTATTCAGAGCCCTTTAAATTTTTCACTCTATTTCAATGCAGCCATTTGCTAAAAGCAAAAAAAGTTCATTTTATTTCTCATTAATGTACACTCAGCACTCCATCTTGACAGAAAAAAAACAAATGTAGATATTTTTGCAAATTTATTAAAAAAGAAAAATTGAAATATATCACATGGTCATAAGTATTCAGACCCTTTGCTGTGACACTCATATTTAACTCACATGCTGTCCATTTCCTTCTGATCCTCCTTGAGATGGTTCTACTCCTTCATTGGAGTCCAGCTGTGTTTAATTAAACTGATTGGACTTGATTAGGAAAGGCACACACCTGTCTATATAAGACCTCACAGTGCATGTCAGAGCAAATGAGAATCAGGAGGTAAAAGGAACTGCCCAAGGAGCTCAGAGACAGAATTGTGGCAAGGCACAGATCTGGCCAAGGTTACAAAAGAATTTCTGCAGCAATCAAAGTTCCTAAGAGCACAGTGGCCTCCATAATCCTTAAATGGAAGAAGTTTGGGACGACCACAACTCTTCCTAGATCTGGCCTTCCAGCCAAACTGAGCAATCGTGAGAGAAGAGTCTTGGTGAGAGAGGTAAAGAAGAACCCAAAGATCACTGTGGCTGAGCTCCAGAGATGTAGTAGGGAGATGGGAGAAAGTTCCACAAAGTCAACTATCACTGCAGCCCTCCACCAGTCGGGGCTTTATGGCAGAGTGGCCCGAAGGAAGCCTCTCCTCAGTGCAAGACATATGAAAGCCCGCATAGACTTTGCCAAAAAACACATGAAGGACTCCCAGACTATGAGAAATAAGATTCTCTGGTCTGATGGGACGAAGATTGAACTTTTTGGAGTTAATTCTAGCGGTATGTGTGGAGAAAACCAGGCACTGCTCATCACCTGCCCAATACAATCCCAACAGTGAAACATGGTGGTGGCAGCATCATGCTATGGGGGTGTTTTTCAGCCTCAGGGACAGGACGACTGGTTGCAATTGAAGGAAAGATGAATGCGGCCAAGTACAGCAATATCCTGGAAGAAAACCTCTTCCAGAGTGCTCTGGACCTCAGACTGGGCCAAAAGTTCACCTTCCAACAAGACAATGACCCTAAGCACACAACTAAAATAACAAAGGAGTGGCTTCGGAACAACTCTGTGACCATTCTTGACTGGCCCAGCCAGAGCCCTGACCTCAACCCCATTGAGCATCTCTGGAGACTCCTGAAAATGGCTGTCCACCAAAGTTCACCATCCAACCTGACGGAACTGGAGAGGATCTGCAAGGAAGAATGGCAGAGGATCCCCAAATCCAGATGTGAAAAACTTGTTGCATCATTGCCAAGAAGACTCATGGCTGTACTAGCTCAAAAGGGTGCTTCTACTCAATACTGAGCAAAGGGTCTGAATACTTATGACCATGTGATTATTTTGGTTTTTCTCTTTTAATAAATTTGCATTTAATAAATTTCTGTCAAGATGGGGTGCTGAGTGTACATTAATGAGAAATAAAATGAACTTTCTTGCTTTTAGCAAATGGCTGCAATGAAACAAAAAGTGAAAAATTTAAAGGGGTCTGAATACTTTCCGTACCCACTGTATTTGGTCTTCTCAAGCACAGGATGCCTTCCTTTGTCTAAAGACAAAATTTACTACAGTTCCAATACTGATTCATCCTGACCCTGAACATGCCTTTATCATTGAAGTTGATGCTTCTGACTGTGTAATAGGGGCTATTCTATCACAAAGAACTGGAGAAAAAGACTTTCTACATCCTTGTGCTTATTTTTCTCAAAAATTAACCTCCTCAGAAAAGAATTATGATGTAGGAAACAAGGAGCTTTTGGTCGTCATTGCTGCTTTTCAAGAGTGGAGACATCATTTGGAAGGAGCAGCTCAGCAGATAGTGGTGCTAACTGACCATTGTAATATAGAGTTCATCAGATCTGCTAAATGTTTGTCCCCCCGTCAAGCTCGGTGGAGTCTGTTTCTTAATCGATTTAATTTTGTGATCTCTTTATAGACCGTACTCCCGAAATGGAAAAGCTGATGCCTTATCAAGACTGTTCTCAAATGACTCCTCTTCACCTGCACCACCAACTACCATTCTGACGGAATACAATTTTGTGGGGGTCATTACCAACAAGGATCTGCTGGAAGAGATAAGGGCAGCATATGAGACTGATGCAGTTCTTCTGAATCCACCAGATGATATATCTCTTACGTTTCAAAATAAAGTATGGACTCTTAAAACTACATTTACAGTGGGGAAAAAAAGTATTTAGTCAGCCACCAATTGTGCAAGTTCTCCCACTTAAAAAGATGAGAGAGGCCTGTAATTGACATCATAGGTAGACCTCAACTATGAGAGACAAAATGAAAAGACATATCTAGAAAATCACATTGTCTGATTTTTTAAGAATTTATTTGCAAATTTAAGGGTGAAAATAAGTAATTGGTCACTTACATACAAGCAAGATTTCTGGCTCTCACAGACCAGTAACTTCTTCTTTAAGAGGCTCTTCTGTCCTCTACTCATTACCTGTAGTAATGGCTCCTGTTTGACATTGTTATCATTATAAAAGACACCTGTCCACAACCTCAAACAGTCACACTTCAAACTCCACTATGGTGAAGACCAAAGAGCTATGGAAGGACACCAGAAACAAAATTGTAGACCTGCACCAGGCTGGGAAGATGGAATCTGCAATAGGCAAGCAGCTTGGTGTGAAGAAATCAACTGTGGACGCAATAATTAGAAAATGGAAGACATACAAGACCACTGATAATCTCCCTCGATCAGGGGCTCCATGCAAGTTCTCACTCTGTGGGGTCAAAATGATCATAAGAACGATGAGCAAAAATCTCAGAACCACACGGGGGGACCTAGTGAATGACCTGCAGAAAGCTGTGACTAATGTAACAAAGGCTACCGTCAGTAGCCGCCAGGGACTCAGATCCTGAAGAGCCAGACGTGTCCCCCTTCTTAAGCCAGTACATATCTGGGCCTGTCTGAAGTTTGCTAGAGAGCATTTGGATGTTCCAGAAGAGTATTGGGAGAATGTCATATGGTCAGATGAAACCAAAGTAGAACTGTTTGGTAGAAACACAACTTGTCGTGTTTGGAGGAGAGTGAATGCTGAGTTGCATCCAAAGAACACCATACCTACTGTGAAGCATGGGGGTGTCAACATCATGCTTTGGTGCTTTTTCTCTGCAAAGGGACCAGGACGACTGATCCGTGTACATGAAAGAATGAATGGGGCCATGTATCGTGAGATTTTGAGTGAAAACCTCCTTCCATCAGCAAGGGCATTGAAGATGAAACGTGGCTGGGTCTTTCAGCACGACAATGCCCAAGCACACCGCCAGGGCAACGAAGGAGTGGCTTCGTAAGAAGCATTTCAAGGTCCTGGAGTGGCCTATCCAGTCTCCAGATCTCAACCCCATAGAAAACCTTTGGAGGGAGTTGAAAGTCCGTGTTGCCCAGCAACAGCCCCAAAACATCACTGCTCTAGAGGAGATCTGCATGGAGGAATGGGCCAACATACCAGCAACAGTGTGTGCCAACCTTATGAAAACGTACAGAAAAAGTTTGACCAATGTCATTGCCAACAAAGGATATATAACAAAGTATTGAGATGAACTTTTGTTATTGACCAAATACTTATTTTCCACCATAATTTGCAAATAAATTCTTTAAAAATCAGACAATGTGATTTTCTACATTTGTTTTCTCATTTTGTCTCTCATAGTTGAGGTCTACCTATGATGTCAATTACAGGCCTCTCTCATCTTTTTTAGTGGGAGAACTGGCACAATTGGTGGCTGACTAAATACTTTTTTTCCCCACTGTATGTGCCAGAGAGTGTACGACTAAGTAGTAAAGTTTATTCATGACTCCAAGCTAGCAGGTCACAAGGGCATTCAGAAGACAAAAGAACTTCTGTCAAGATTCTTTTGGTGGCCTAATTATCAAGAGGACGTGAAGAAATATGTTTCTTCTTGTAACATCTGTGCCATGAATAAAACTCCTCGTACTTCACCAGTGGGACTTCTGCAGCCTCTTTCAATCCCATCCCATCCTTGGGGGTCTATATCTATGGATGTTATTGTCGAATTGTCTTCCTTCTGCCAAAGAGACTGCTGACCCTGTCATCCAAGAGGTCTTTCATCTCCATGGAGTACCAGATGAAGTTGTCTCAGATCGTGGAGTTCAATTTACGTCCAGATTTTGGAAGGATTTTTGCAAAACACTTGACATTGATGTTAATTTGTCATCTGATTTTCACCCCCAATCAAATGGTCAAACTGAATGCACAAATCAAACTTTGAAGCAGCATCTCCGATGTTACATTTGTTACTTGGAAGATGACTGGGTCGATTTGCTTCCAATGGCAGAATTTTCATACACTAATAGTCAGAATGCTTCCACCAAACAAACACCATTTTTTGCCAATTTGTGTTACCATCCAAGTATCCTTTCTAATTTTCCCAGAGACACTCCCATTCCTGCAGTCAATGACATAATTCAATCTCTTCAACAGAATCTGGAGATGTTAAGGGACACATTGAAGATTGCCCAGGAGAGATATAAGGAAACAGCAGATAAATCCCGCAGACCACCTCCAACTTTCAAGGTAGGAGATGAGGTATGGCTTTCTACGAAGAATTTGAAACTTCATGTACCTTCAGCAAAAATAGGTTGAAAATTCATTGGGCCTTTCAAGGTTATTGGACAAGTAAATGCAGTAGCCTTTCGCCTAAAAATTCCCAAGACAATGAGGGTACATCCTATGTTTCATGTATCACTTCTAAAACCTGTTATTCCAAATCTATTTCATGAACATAACTTGCCTACCCCCAGACCAGTTAAAGTGGATGGACAAGAACACTACACTGTCGAAAAGATACTGGACTCTAGGATTTTCAGAAGTCTTCTACAATACCTAATAAAATGGCAGGGGTATGGCCCTGTGGACAATTCATGGGAACCTATAACCAACATCAATGCTCCCCGACTACTTAAGGAATTTCACCAAAGATATCCAGAAAAACCGAGCCAAGCAACATCCAGAGGTCATTGCTGAAGGAGGGAATAATGTCAGAATCCTGGTGTATTTTTCTAATTTACCACCAGTGACCACTGTTTCTCTCACTCTGAACTATTGTACTGCACTTCTACTCCTCACCACTGGAGGCTGCTGTGTTATCCTAGGACAGTGATGGCGAACCTTTTAGAGACCGAGTGCCCAAACTGCAACCCAAAACCCACTAAATTATCGCAAAGTGTCAGCACGGCAATTTAACCTTGAATTAACCAGGATCTGTTTTATAGTCACCGTGCAATGTTATTACAGCCTGTAATAATATCACATGTCTGCTATAAAACAGATACTGTGCGATATAAATAGTGAAGGTCCCCCACACAGTGCAATGCGCTCCACAGTGGCCCCCAGCACAGTATTATATGCTCCACAGTGGGCCCCCACACAGTAGTATACACTCCACAGTAGGCCCCCCACACAGTAGTATATGCTCCACAGTGGGCCCCCCCACAGTATTATATGCTCCACAGTGGGCCCCCACACAGTAGTTTATGATACTTACCCAGTATGGCTGCAGTCCCACGAAGAGCGTCCTCCTTCTTCTTCTGATCACAGGCTCTGATGACTTGCGTCGGGGCAGAGGTTACACTCTGCAGTCAGTGTAAGCTGTGGTCCACATTTGCACATATAGCTAGAGCCGTTTTAACACATTGGTGGGCCCAATGCAGAGGTTTCATAAGTCCCCGCCCCCCATCACCACCTGCTATTATACCCATCTGAAAGCTGCCAAAAACTGGGATTTTATATGGTGACATTCCATGGGTGACAATGTGTTATGTGACTGATGGAACTTTTCCGCCTGTCAAATGTTTTATACGTTCATCTCTAGTAATAATCGCTATTATTTTAGCGTGTAATGGATATCGCTACCGTGTTTCTCCAAAAATAAGACCTACCCCGAAAATAAGCCCTAGCTAGATTTTTCAGGTTTTTTGGAGTATGCTTGAAATATAAGCCCTACTCCAAAAATAAGCCCTAGCTAATTTAACCCATTTCCGACATCTGCCGTGCGATTACAGCGGCTGCCGGATCCTTAAAAATGGCAGCCGCTCTGCTGCAGAGCGGCTACCATAGCTACCGTACCGGGGCTCTGTGGAGACCTGCAGTTAATGCCTGCGATCAGTGTCTACCCTGATCGCGGGCATTGTTGAGCATGACTCCCCCCTCCTTCCCCCCAAAGTAGCACAATCCGGAGTTAATGCTTGCGATCCCAGTGGACTCTGATCGCGGGTATTGTTAAGCGTGACCTCCCCCCCACAGTCCTGAGGGCCGGTCCCAACCCTCTATAGCTACTATACCGGGTCTCCGTTGTACAGCGGAGAACTGCAGTTAATGCCCCAAAGCAGAGCAACTATCCACGGCGCCAGTCCCCACCTGCCCCGTACCTTTCATGTTGCAGGTCGGCTCCGGCACGGCGAGATCGCGGGAGCCAACCTGTTCCTTTGACAGCCGGGAGCCTTATGACCAGCCTCAATAGTAATGTAGATAATCTCCCATAGACTGCAATACATTGGGATGATTGCAGGTTCAAACTCCCTGGGAGGGGTTAATAGTAAAAGAAAGAGGAAAAAAAAAAAAAAGTTAAAAAAAAAACCAAAACAATAAAAGTTCAAGCCCCCCACTCCACACTTTTACTAGAATACATATAAAACTAAAATATTACTGTGAAACACAAACATATTAGGTATCGCTGTGTCCGAAAACGCCCACTCTACAAATTTCTAAAAATATTTTACCTCTATGGTGAATGCCATAGTGAAAAAAAAAAATCAAAAGTGCCGAACTGTTTTTTGGCTGTTTCACCTCTGATAAAAATTGAATTAAAAAGGGATCAAATGTGTGATTTTTGTTCATGGAAAAAATTAAGACCTACCCCGAAAATAAGCCCTAGCCCTTTCTATCGGAGAAAAAAATAATATAAGACACTGTCTTATTTTCGGAGAAACACGGTTGTGAAAGATCCTCAGTGCGCCAACACCGCTGTGGCCCCACCTGAGTCTTCTTTCATATAAAAACCACACTCACCGCCAGTGAATGTCGGGTTCACCAGATAAATACAAGACAAGCTTTCTAAATTTTATATATTTATTAACCCCTAAATGGGTCGGTATTAACATCTAACACATACAGTTCAGAACAGATATGCAGATATATGCAAGCATTAACAGTTACTAGTTACAAGATACAGTACAAATAAAATAAAAGGGATAAAGGTGAAATGATTACTTTACCACACATGTCCTTGATGTGGTTCCGTAGTCCAACACTCACACATGCTCTGTCATGTGTGAATAACCAGTGGAGGCTGTTTAGCATGTGGCATTAATACAATAATCCAGCCTGCATGCTCTCATCACAGTCTCTCAGCATTAGTCCAGTAGTCTCATCACAAAAAAAATCTCCTCATGGTGAATGTAGGGTTCACCAGATAAATACAAGACAAGCTTTCTAAATTTTATATATTTATTAACCCCTAAATGGGTCGGTATTAACATCTAACACATACAGTTCAGAACAGATATGCAGATATATGCAAGCATTAACAGTTACTAGTTACAAGATACAGTACAAATAAAATAAAAGGGATAAAGGTGAAATGATTACTTTACCACACATGTCCTTGATGTGGTTCCGTAGTCCAACACTCACACATGCTCTGTCATGTGTGAATAACCAGTGGAGGCTGTTTAGCATGTGGCATTAATACAATAATCCAGCCTGCATGCTCTCATCACAGTCTCTCAGCACTAGTCCAGTAGTCTCATCACAAAAAAAATCTCCTCATGGTGAATGTAGGGTTCACCAGATAAATACAAGACAAGCTTTCTAAATTTTATATATTTATTAACCCCTAAATGGGTCGGTATAAACATCTAACACATACAGTTTGTCTGTAACAACTCTGTAGTCTGTGATGGTCTCAGCCTAAAACTCCATAGCATAATCTCTTAGTAGCATCTCAATGATAGTCTCTGCACTGTATTCTCAGTGGTAGGTTCATCATAGTATCCTCTCAGGGGTAATCTGTCTGTAAAACTCTCCCACTTACCTCATCTTTTATACCCTTTATGCTACCTCCCAGAATGAGGTCACCGGCGGCAGCAAGTCTGATTGAATAATGCAAACAAGTCCAGATTCTTTGTATATGGCAGATCCAAGTGAAAGGATACAATGTTATCAGCCATATCTGATCTCCCTGCACAATGCATGTTTCTTTGATCACTCAGAGCTGTGTAGGAATACAATGGAGCCCTGCTGTGATGGATATAAAGCCCTATTGTTCCTGTGCTGCTACTACCGCCAATATACACCTAGGCTTATAGCTGCGCACATTATGAATCAATGCAGGTAAGAAGGGAGAAACTATACCCAGAGATCAAAATACATCGGAGTTATAGCCACACTTAAGCAGAATCATCAAACCTCCCCCTTTAGATGGGGCTTGCAGGAAGTAGGGGCCTACGTCCCTCTTCTGAAAGCACCTCCACCTCCAGCTTCTCAGGCTCTGGCCCCAAGGCTCTCTCACCTCCTCCCGGGGTCCCAGCAGACTCGGGCCTTGTCAGACTCCGAGGTTGGTTGAGCGCCATGCGCCTTCAATATGTCCAGACTAGGGTCAGCTTGGACAGCACCTCTGAACTCTTGGCTGGAGTGAGACACAAGAGAGGTGCATGTTACATAGCTGCCGGCCCCTTCTGTCTCTCTAGTCTGACTAGGGACACTTCTAAGGCCCAGGCTCTGAGCCACGTACACTTGGCTACCTCCTGCCTGTTCTGGGTCCGCTTTCTGAGTGCTGGCACCCTGTGGAGCCACACTCATAACCCCAGGTCTTTGGGATACCAGTTTAGAGACCCCATCCCGGCGGTCTCTCAGGGTCTCTCTCACACTAGCCGCTAGTTGGGAGAGTTCTAGGGGATTCTGCACCTCCCTCTTTGCTTCCAAACCTACATCCTGTTCCTCCTGTACTTGGGTGGGTGATGGTGATACCTTGGGCAAATGACTGAGATCATGCTTCCCCAAACCATCCCCCCACACTACATTGACAGGTAATACATTGGACATATCCCCTTCTTGGATCACACCTCCAGTACTTGGGCCATGGGCACTCCTGGACTAGAACTGGACAGAAGAGACGTGTATGTCTCATACCGGCCGGACTCCTCCGGCTTCAAGGGAGTGAGGCTAGTCATGGTGGTCTCAGCACCGACTCCAGGTGGTGTAGGCAACGGTTCAAGGGTCGGAACGCCCTCCACCCTTGTAGCACTCTGTCTGCAGGCTAGCACCGCACTACCAGCAGTCCGTCCCTCACCTGGATCCGTTATAAGATCTCCATAGCCTACCTGACCACCTGGCACATGGTCAGCAGTTTGGTGCTTATCGGATGCACTGGGCGAAACAGTAGAAGTCGCTTCCAGTGACTCAGAAGAGCTACCCTGTACACTTTCACAACAAGCATTGGCAATTACATTGACAGAACATTCATTAGCAATTGTTAATTCACAACGGGCCTCAATGAGATCTGCAGTAGACATGTTAACAAGCTGGGAGGGAGATGCCCCCGCAGATGTGGGTGTGTCTACAGACTTAGTCTTATTGGCTCCTAGCACGGGGGTGAACAAAGCATCAATAACATTTTTGCTGAGCTGGGTTGCAGGAAGTTCAGTTGCATCTTGCTTGCTCTCAGCTGAAGGCAACTCATTAGCATTTACACTTACTGCCATGGGAAGTATCTCAGAGGGGGGGGTTACGGGCCCTCTCTGCAGATATGACAGACACATTATCAACATTAGTCATAGACAGTTTATCACAGTAAATTGGGGTGCTCCCCACCCCATATTGGGACATCATAGGTCCTAAATCAGTTCCCAACAGTACATTAGCAGGCAAATCAGTCAATAGTCCCACAGTCCGCATTCCTTTTTCTGCACCCCAGTCCAGATACACAGATGGGCCACCTGCTGTGGCTTGGGAAACAGGGAAGTTCTCAGGGCGGTTGGGGCACTCCTCCTTGAAATGTCCTGTCTGGTTACAGGCATGGCCCCGCCGCACCTCCCCTTGGGGTTTGGGGAAGGTCACTAGGGTGCCCAGAGGTCTTGGGACAGGGGAGGGTCCACCCGGGGCATAGTTTGTCTCACCCGACCTGACGACAGATGGCTGTGGTGAACTCCGGACTGGCTTCTCCTTCCAACTTGAGGGTCTGTGCAGGGTTGTTGGAGTTTGTGCCCGCTGGGAGAGCTCCATCCTTTTGAGCTCAAGCTGATACTGCCGTTCTCATTCTGCTGCCTCACGAACTGCCTGCCATTCTGCAGCCTTCCTCTCTCTCTCTGCCTGTCGCTCAGCAGCCTGCCGTTCTCGTTCTGCTGCCTTGTGTTCAGCCTGTCGCTCAGCAGCCTGTCTTTCAGCGGCCTTCCTCTCCCTCTCTGCCTGTTGCTCAGCAGCCTTCCTCTCTCCCTCTGCCTGTCGTTCTTGTTCTACAGCTTCCAGAAAACGGTCCAACACCTGCAGGTATGTGTTAGGGTCACTGGTGCCTACTTGCTGCAGGGCCATTTGCCAGTATGAAACCATTCCCCCTACAAGGCTGGGGTTACTGGTCTCTCCTGGTGAAGTAATCCTTGGGACCGGGCTGCTTGCTGCACTTCCTGGCCTAGCCCCAAAATCAGGACTCTGCTCGATTCTCTGCATGGCTGTGGCTGCCTCCATTTCAGCCATACGCTCAGGATCTCCAAAAGCCTGGTTCTGCAGTTCTGGGCTCTGCTTCTGAGCCCACTAGCCATCCACTGGTATTTGCCAAATAAAAGATAAGATAGAATACAAAGAGTAAGGGAGGGGAACAGCACTGTATCAAACTTTCACTGTATCTTAATGCTTGCTTTAATTCCGAGCTTGTCTCATAGGATTACCATAATCCCCAGCATGTGAGTGATAAAGGTTACCAACACACGCCGTTTATCCTAAGATCCCACTGCTGCCACCAATGTGAAAGATCCTCAGTGCGCCAACACCGCTGTGGCCCCACCTGAGTCTTCTTTCATATAAAAACCACACTCACCGCCAGTGAATGTCGGGTTCACCAGATAAATACAAGACAAGCTTTCTAAATTTTATATATTTATTAACCCCTAAATGGGTCGGTATTAACATCTAACACATACAGTTCAGAACAAATATGCAGATATATGCAAGCATTAACAGTTACTAGTTACAAGATACAGTACAAATAAAATAAAAGGGATAAAGGTGAAATGATTACTTTACCACACATGTCCTTGATGTGGTTCTGTAGTCCAACACTCACACATGCTCTGTCATGTGTGAATAACCAGTGGAGGCTGTTTAGCATGTGGCATTAATACAATAATCCAGCCTGCATGCTCTCATCACAGTCTCTCAGCATTAGTCCAGTAGTCTCATCACAAAAAAAATCTCCTCATGGTCTGTCTGTAACCTCTCTGTAGTCTGTGATGGTCTCAGCCTAAAACTCCATAGCATAATCTCTTAGTAGCATCTCAATGATAGTTTCTGCACTGTATTCTCAGTGGTAGGTTCATCATAGTATCCTCTCAGGGGTAATCTGTCTGTAAAACTCTCCCACTTACCTCATCTTTTATACCCTTTATGCCACCTCCCAGAATGAGGTCACCGGCGGCAGCAAGTCTGATTGAATAATGCAATCAAGTCCAGATTCTTTGTATATGGCAGATCCAAGTGAAAGGATACAATGTTATCAGCCATATCTGATCTCCCTGCACAATGCATGTTTCTTTGATCACTCAGAGCTGTGTAGGAATACAATGGAGCCCTGCTGTGATGGATACAAAGCCCTATTGTTCCTGTGCTGCTACTACCGCCAATATACACCTAGGCTTATAGCTGCGCACATTATGAATCAATGCAGGTAAGAAGGGAGATACTATACCCAGAGATCAAAATACATCGGAGTTATAGCCACACTTAAGCAGAATCATCACAACGGTATCAAAATTAATGGAACCACTCTCACCCCAATATATCAGGTCTTCCCACAAAAAATAAGTCCTCACACAATTCTGTTAACAAAAAAAAATTAAATTATTGGTCTTGGAAAGTGGTGATTCAAATTAGTAAAAGTTAAAAAATAAATAAATAAATAAATTTGGTATCAATTTAATTGTATTAAGTCAGTGAAAACATTTATTAGATTATTTAAGCCACACAGCAAAAATTAAAGTATAAATAGGCAATGGCAAAACTGAAGTTTTTTTTCTATTCCTTCCCAGAAAGACTTAAAAGGGCCTTTCATGTCCACATAGATGTGCAGTATTATATACCGCTAGAAAACTTTCCATGTATGTGCCCCAGTGCTGGAGATATTCGTGCCAATAGTTTTGGTACCGACATGTCCCTCACCATCATACCGCACATCTATCCACATCTGTGGAGCATATACTACTGTGTGGGGGCCCACTGTGGAGCATATACTACTGTGTGGGGGCCCACTGTGGAGCATATAATACTGTGTGGGGAGCCCACTGTGGAGCATATAATACTGTGTGGGGAGCCCACTGTGGAGCATATACACTGTGTTCCAAATTATTATGCAAAAAGTGTTTAGGAGTGATAAGGTAAGAATTTTTTTGTTTGTCAGTTAAACTCATTGATGGTGATGTGTGTCAGGGCTCTTTATATCACTGAAAGCAATTGCAGACACCTGTGCTAATTAGTTTGGCAGGTGTGTCCAATTAAAGGCAAGACTACTTAAGAAGACTGTCCCACATTATTAAGCAGCCTACATTTTCAGCCAAAATGGGAAAGAAAAAGGATGTGTCGGCTGCTGAGAAGCAACAAATTGTGGAGTGTTTAGGTCAAGGCATGACTACAATCAACATTGCCAAGACACTTCATCGTGATCATCACACAATCAAGAAGTATGTAGCTGATTCACAGCACACACGTGTGCGTGCTGATAAGGGAAAATTGAGGACTCTTTCCAACAGGCAATTACGTCAGGTTAAAAGAGCAGCTTCAAAAATGCCTTGTCATAACAGCAGACAAGTTTTTGAAGCTGCTGGTGCCTCCAACGTCCCACGAACAACAAGATGCAGGGTCCTTCAGAGGTTTGCAGCTGTGCGTAAGCCATCCTGTCGACCTTCTCTATCCACTGCACACAAGCAGAAACGGCTCCAGAGGGCCAAACAATACATGAAGACTGACTTCAAAACTGTTTTGTTCACCGATGAGTGCCGTGCAACGCTCGATGGTCCAGATGGATGGAGTGGAAGATGGCTTGTTGATGGACACCCCATGCAAACACGTCTACGGCGCCAACAAGGAGGAGGTGGAGTAATGTTTTGGGCTGGAATCATGGGGAGAGAGATTGTCGGCCCCTTTAGGATCCCTGAAGGGGTAAAGATGAACTCCATAATGTATGTGGAGTTTCTCAAACAGCACTTCCTGCCATGGTTCAAGAACCATGCATTCCGCAGAAAGATCATTTTCATGCATGATAATGCACCGTCTCATGCTGCAAATAACACATCTGCATCTCTGGTTGCTATGGGCATAAAAGGGGACAAACTTATGGTGTGGCCCCCCATGCTCCCCTGACATCAACCCCATTGAGAACCTCTGGAGCATCATCAAAAGGAGTGTCTATGATGGCGGGAGGCAGTACACATCTAAGCAACAGCTCTGGGAGGGTATTCTGTCCTCATGCAAAACAACTGAAGCAGAAACCATCCAAAAACTGACAAATTCAATGGACGAGAGAGTTCAGAAGCTTCTTTCGAACAAGGGGTCCTATGTGCAAATGTAACATCACCTCGAATAAAGTTTTGGCTTGAAAACTGTTTGATTTCAGTTTGTAATAACCTGCTAATGCTTATAATTTCACAATGACCATTTTTTTGTTGTTAATAAAAATGAAAAGGTTGCAAATTCTGCTGTGCATAATAATTTAAAACATGCATTTTCAGTGTTTATTTTTTTTAAAAATATACTGTTATCATAGGCAGTTTGTTCAAAAACCTTTCAATTATACTCGAATAGTTGATGACTGGAAAATTACAATGACTGCAATTCATATAGGTAATTTTGGAAAATATGAGAAAATATTATTTGCATAATTTGAAACACAGTGTAATACTGTGTGGGGAGCCCACTGTGGAGCATACAGTGGGGAAAAAAGTATTTAGTCAGCCACCAATTGTGCAAGTTCTCCCACTTAAAAAGATGAGAGAGGCCTGTAATTGACATCATAAGTAGACCTCAACTATAAAAGACAAAATGAGAAAACAAATCCAGAAAATCACATTGTCTGATTTTTTAAGAATTTATTTGGAAATTATGGTGAAAAATAAGTATTTGGTCACCTACAAACAAGCAAGATTTCTGGCTCTCACAAACTTATAGCTTCTTCTTTAAGAGGCTCCACTCATTACCTGTAGTAATGACACCTGTTTGACATTGTTATCAGTATAAAAGACACCTGTCCACAACCTCAAACAGTCACACTCCAAACTCCACTATGGTGAAGACCAAAGAGCTGTGGAAGGACACCAGAAACAAAATTGTAGACCTGCATCAGGCTGGGAAGACTGAATCTGCAATAGGCAAGCAGCTTGGTGTGAAGAAATCAATGGTGGGAGCAATAATTAGGAAATGGAAGACATACAAGACCACTGATAATCTCCCTCCATCAGGGGCTCCACGCAAGATCTCACCCTGTGGGGTCAAAATGATCACAAGAACGGTGAGCAAAAATCCCAGAACCACACGAGGGAAACTAGTGAATGACCTGCAGAAAGCTGGGACTAACGTAACAAAGGCTACCGTCAGTAACACACTACGCCGCCAGGGACTCAGATCCTGCAGTGCCAGACGTGTCCCCCTGCTTAAGCCAGTACATATCCGGGCCCGTCTGAAGTTTGCTAGACAGCATTTGGATGTTCCAGGAGTCATATGGTAAGATGAAACCAAAGTAGAACTGTTTGGTAGAAACACAACTCGTCGTGTTTGAAGGAGAGTGAATGCTGAGTTGCATCCAAAGAACACCATAGCAACTGTGAAGCATGGGGGTGGCAACATCATGCTTTGGGGCTGTTTCTCTGCAAAGGGACCAGGACGACTGATCCGTGTACATGAAAGAATGAATGGGGCCATGTATTGTGAGATTTTGAGTGCAAACCTCCTTCCATCAGCAAGGCCATTGAAGATGAAATGTGGCTGGGTCTTTCAGCAAGACAATGATTCCAAGTACACCGCCAGGGCAACGAAGGAGTGGCTTCATAACAGGCATTTCAAGGTCCTGGCCAGTCTCCAGATCTCAACCCCATAGAAAACCTTTGGAGGGAGTTGAAAGTTTGTGTTGCCCAGCGACAGCCCCAAAACATCACTGCTCTAGAGGAGATCTGCATGGAGGAATGGGCCAACATACTAGCAACAGTGTGTGCAGACCTTGTGAAGACTTAGAGAAAACGTTTGACCTCTGTCATTGCCAACAAAGGATATATAACAAAGTATTGAGATTGAACTTTTGTTATTGACCAAATACTTATTTTTCACCATATTTTGCAAATAAATTCTTTAAAAATCAGACAATGTGATTTTCTTGATTTGTTTTTTTATTTTGTCTCTCATAGTTAAGGTCTACCTATGATGTCAATTACAAACCTCTCATCTTTTTAAGTGGGAGAACTTGCACAATTGGTGGCTGACTAAATACTTTTTTCCCCACTGTATAATACTGTGTGTGTGCCCACTGTGGAGCGTATAATACTGTGTAGGGTCCCACTGAAGAGCATATTCTAATGTGTGATGGCCACTGTGGAACATATTATACTTCATGGGGACCACTGTGGAGCACATTGTATCATCTGGGGGCCACTGTGGAGCACAATGTACCGTTTGGGGGACCTTCAATATTTGTTACATAGTATATGTTTTATAGCAGACATGTGATATATTTACAGGCCGTAATAACATTGCATGGTCACTATAAAACAGATCCTGTGAAAAGTAAATAGTGAGTATTAATTGTTCAAAAGTACCAAATGCAGTACAAAGTTGTTTTGTATTATTGAAAGCTCTGTAAAACCCCATTCACACGACCATATTTTGCGGGTCCTTAACTGTCCGCAATTGTGGATCCACACAGTATTAAGGTTAAATTGCCGTGATGGCACTCTGCGATTAAATTAGTGAGTTTTGGGTTGCAGTTTGGGCTCTAAAAGGTTCGCCATCACTGCCAAAGATTAAAATGGGGTCTGTTGGGTTTCCGTCCGAAAAAAGCGGAAAAACGCCGAGAGAAAAGTCTTGAGGACTTTTCTCCGCGTTTTTTTAGCGGACTCTGGGACGGAAACCCTGAACGGAGGCAGGCCACAGGTGTGAACCCAGCCTTATACACACACGTACACCACAATGCTGCGTAAACACACGCTGCAATGCTGCATGGGCATAGTACATATACATGCATGCTGCAGTTGACATTACTATACATATATACACACCTTTACTACTTGGACAAAAATGAGGTAATCATCTACTGATATTTCTCATCAACTCACACTTGACAAACCTTCTACTACTACATCAAGCAGCAGCAGCAGCAACAGCAGAAGCACACCTCACAGGCTGGCTCCTCCCACACATGTGACTGATCACATGATCATGACATCATCAAAGGTCCTTCAGCTCTCTAGGATGTAGCATCTACAGTGATGATACTACAGCTGAAATCTCTGAGAATTCTAGTCAGGAGGTGACCGTTCTGCCTGCACCGTGCCACTGGGTCATCCTGTGAGTATCTTGGGGAGGCATCCCACTGGCCTGGGGCCTTCTGAGCTGTTTTATCAGGGCGTGACTTCCAGTGACAACATTGCTGTAAGCTGTGACACTACTGTGAGGGTCAGGCTTGTGCCAACCCAGTATGGATGAGGAGGAGTCTCAAGACATTGGGTTCTTACCAGACCTGTCAGTGGGTATGGACACGTTCATTCACCGTATAGACTCTACTGAGGTTATATACCAGCCACGCCGGAAACGTGCAAAGTTGGTTGGGAAATACCTAATGGGAGACCTGCTGGGTGAGGGCTCCTATGGCAAGGTAAAGGAGATGCTGGACTCAGACACTCTGTGCCGCCGAGCTGTCAAAATCCTCAAGAAGAAGAAATTGCGGAGAATCCCGAATGGAGAGGCAAACGTCAAGAAGTGAGTTTCTTTTTTTCTTACCAGGGCTGTATGGCAGTGTCCTGAACATGGGTGTGTGATGGGCCTTGCAAGCATTGCTAGCCTGGTGTTGGTATAGCATTTTTGTCAGAATCAGGATGTAGTGATGTTTCCACATACATTTTAAAAGCTTCTAGGTTTCTTCTCCTGTTGAGATGTTGGAATTTCAGTGCAAACTTTTTACATTATGTTTTCAAATTCTTAAACCCTGAGTGGCATCCAATATAATCCAATTTGATTGTCACCCAGATTTCCTAATGTCCAGAAAGTCAAATATGTAAAGATGTAGATGTGTAGCTAGCTAGCTTTGCTATTCCATGGCCATAGGAAATTAAAGAGGACTGTCATCTCTCCTGACATGTCTGTTTTATTTATTACTTGTATTTCCCATGAAATATTTCAGGAGGATCTTTTCTCATCACTCAGCCTTGTGCTGTTTCTCTGTTATTCCTCCTAGAAATCTCTGAATACATTAATGGCTGGCTGCAGAACTGATTGGACTGTAACAGACCATGTAGAGATACACCCCAAGTGGTAACACCCACTGTCACTGTGTTAATACATTTAATTTGTAGGAGGAATAAGAGAGGATAACAGCATAACTCTAGGATAGAGTCATACTAACTCAGGTCTATCGTTCTTATCCTCTGACAGATCAGAACAATGGACATTTAAAGACTCCCTGATTGAGGGGTACAAAAAGACTTTTCGCTTGTATCCGCTGCAATGTTATAATAGCAAAGGAACATGCCTCATTTTGATTTTTTTTGTTGAAAAAAAAAAAAACAGCCAATGAAAGGGACTTTTCATTGTTATATTGTTGAAGTCAAAGTAGAAATGAGAAGGCTTCTGTTTAATGCACCAATCAGGGTGGGTTCACACCTGCGCTTGAGTCCGTTCGCTGCCAATCCGAGTGAAAATCTCGGGAAACAGGATAGGCATCGGATACCGACAGGTTAGCGACGCATTGGTTAAAAACCCATTCATTTGAATGGGTTTTTAAAGCAATGCGCCGGGTGTGCGCTTACACCCTCTGCGCTGCGAAGCCGTTTTTTTTTGTCGGACAAGAAGTCCTGCATGTCCCACTTTGTTTCCGACGAAAAAAAAAGGATTTGCAGCGCAGAGGGTGTAAGCGCACACCCGCGCATTGCTTTAAAAACCCATTCAAATGAATGGGTTTTTAACCAATGCGTCGCTAACCTGTCGGTATCCGATGCCTATCCTGTTTCCCGAGATTTTCACTCGGGTTGGCAGCGGACGGACTCAAGCGCAGGTGTAAACCCACCCTTTCAGGTAGTGTGAATGTAGCCTTATAAGAAAAGATGATCCTCAGTTGTTGTTGTTTTTATAGGACATGAAGGTATTTACTGAAACAGACATGTCAGGAGATGCCACATCCACTTTAAGGCTACATTCACACAACCAAGGTGCAACATGAAGTGGAAAATGCTCGTTTTGTGATGGCCTTGTTGCACATGAGGGTCACCCTTTTTCACGGATCCCTCATACATTGCAGCGTATGGAGGGATTGGGGAAAACGGACAAAAAAAAGGACATGACCTATATTTTGACGGTCCGTTGGAATGGACTTTCAAAATATCAGTCAAGTGAAATTAATGCGACCATCCCATGGCCGATATTCATTGTCTTGTGTAAATGTCAATACACAGGAGCTGTAGTGGCTGCTACAGATACAACTATGAAATCAAAGCAAATGCTTTTTTTCTATGTTACAGAACTTTTTTTTTTTTTCTGTTTTTAGAAACTTTAACCTTTGTAATAAATTGGGCACACTCCAGTATGGAAATCTACGCCAGTATGGAACTGGCATAGATTTCTGTATAACTCGCGGCAGAAAACTGACATGAGTTACAATAAATATGTTGGGTCAAAGCATCTGGCCCAGCTCTGCCCACATTTCGTGGAAAATGGCTAATGAGGTGCAGAATGGATATTGTGGTGCATAATGGACCATGCATTGTAGATGATCCATGTTAGCACTCATCTATGCCAGAAAGCTACCATAGATGGATTGTTAAATTCTGCTCAATTGGTTTTAATTTCTCAGAACTTTAACGCAGAACTTTTTCCTCCATTTAAATTAAAATAAACATGACTGAGGAAAGCTTCCATCTTGTTTTAACATTACAGTGAATGGAGACTGATGAAAACGGAGAGGGCTCTGTCTGAATCTGTCATTCTATTTGTTTTGCAGTCCGTTGTTCTGATCCAATGCTGAATCAGCACAACTGACATAATAGCAATAGTGTGAACCTAGCCTGACAGGCTCACTAATAAATTAGGTTTATCTTTTGCTGCCCTTCACAAACGTGGAATTAATTTTCGATCAGCAGGTGTAGATTTTCACCACAATTTGTACTACTTTCTGTCTTTTAGGATTGGTAAATGCATCAGAAAGATAGTAGACACATTCCCTCCCAGGTAACATCGGTGAACAAAGCTACAAGTTATTGGAAAAATGTAACCTGTACCATAACTTATGGCTTTTGCATGCCACAAAACTGGCGCAAATCACTTAGTAAATTTTTCCGTGGTTTGGAATGCAGCTATCCACACTACGGTTACCAGTAGGACTTTAGCATCCACCACATAAAAACAAATAACATGCTGCATCAATCTTGGTGAGTACATTCCTCTAACTGAATAAGCAGTGGAATCAATTACAGATATATGGGATACAAAATATTCAAAACCTCTTCATTCAGTATTGAGTATGAGCACCATCAGTACAAATACATGCACTTACATGCCATGGTGTGCTATCAGTGATGTCACTCATGGTCGTCTGAGGAATGTTATGCCATGCTGAATGCACTTGGTTATGTCAATTATCAAGATTAGCTGCTGGCAGCTCACTTTGCCAACCAATAATACTTTAGATGTGCTCGATGGCAGGCAAGTTTGGAGACGTTACAGGCCATGGTAGCACATTTAACCCACGCAGGCTGCTCAGAGTAGCACGAGCAATGTCCTGCCTGGCGTTGTCCTGTTGAAAAACTGCTCCTGTGACACTTTAGAAAAATGATTGTACCACTGGTTCCACAACCAAATCAATGTAACACCGAGCTGTTAGTCTACCAGAAATGAAGGCTAGAGGGGTTCAGCTACCATTCATTATTCTTTCCCACACTGTAATCCCGGGAGTAGGCCCAGTGGAACTTTGTGAAGACTTTAAGAAGATAGAACTATGCATCATGATAGACTTTGAGAGTGGTTGCATGAGGTCAATGGCCTGTCCAAACACAGCAGTTATTCAGCACTTTGTTAAAAGTCCATCATTTTATTAGTAAGGCTAGGTTCACATCTGCACTGGATTCTCCATTGGAGACTCTGCTGCAGAATATGAAAAATCAGTGGATAGAAAAGTCCTGCATGGAGGACTTTTCTCTCTGTCGGTTTCAGTATAAAAACAGCAGAAACCTGATGGACACCCGACGGACCCCAATATAGTCTAGTTTTAGTGGCCCAGCTCATAGTCGTTCAGGTCCCCTGAACAACGGAGACAGATGTACAGATGTGAGCCTAGCCTTAGCTATAAAAATTCATATAAATATATATAGAAGCGGAGCAGCGCAAACCTCTATCCGTGCAGTAAATCCTGGTTTACACGTTTCAAAGTCATTGCTGGCTATGACTAGTTCTCCCCAGGGGTGCACTGCATGGATTTTAGATGTTTATGCTTGTCTGTATTATGGATTTTAATAGCTTACTAATAAAATAATGGACTTTTAATGCTAGATTACTGCTGTATTTAGACTGTGTATCAGAGGCTGGAGCAAGTGCACTCTTTCAGGGGAGCAGACCAGTGCTTTGCTTCTAATGGAAGACCTGTATCTGGATTTCTGCCTCCTAGCCCAATATCGTGCAAGTGCCTTCTGATGGTTTGTGTAGAAACTGTTTGCCACACTAGGCTTTGGATGTGATATTGAATGTCACTTGCAGTGTGCAATAGATCACTGTGTTCCAATAAGATGATCCGTCCATGCAGAGGTACAATTGAAACCAGAAGTTTGCATACACTATATATAAAGATACATATGCATGTTTTTCTCACTATCTGACATGAAATCAGAATAAACCTTTCCTGTTTTATGTCAATTAGGATTATCAAAATTATTTATATTTGCCAGAATAATGAGAGAGAGAATTTTTTAAGGCATTTTCATTACTTTCTGCAAAGTCAAAAGTTTACATACATTTCATTAGTATTTGGTACCATTGCCCTTAAACTGTATGACTTGGGTCAAATGTTTTGGATATCGTTCCGCAAGCTTCTCACAATGAAACATATATAAACTTTTGACTTTGCAGAAAGTAATAAAAATGCCTTAAATTCTCTCTCTCTATCATTATTCTGGCATTTGGTAAATATAAATAATTTTGTAATCCTAATAAAAGGTGTATTCTGATTTTATGTCAGATAGTGAGAAAAACATCCATATGTGTCTTTTTGTATAGTGTATGTAAACTTCTGGCTTCAACTGTATCTTTAAAGTATTTTTTTTCATAGACAACAAGCAATTGTAAACGCATGTATGTTGCATCAAAATTGCATTGTACAACAAGTCATTCAACTTTTTGTTGTGTGATGATTTTTTTTTTTTGTTAATCGCCGTGTGGCCCTGGCCTCAAGGTTGAGGAGTATAAGAATGTAACGGGTAGATAAAGTTAGTCAGGCTTAGGGTTCATGCCAAACACAGGGTTAGATACTGTCTATTGCGATAAGAAAAGTCCCAAAAATTTGATCCCAGTGTTTCAGTAATGGAAAGCAATGATTTAAGTGTTTCAGCTAATAATTGACAGTTGCACTGGCATGAGTTTTAGCTGAACTCTGATCTCAGTTCTGGCACACAGGACCTCTCAAGATGTGTCAGAATTATTAAGAGGCAGGAACCTCTTAAAGGGCACATCTGGCACAAGGCCTAGCACTGGGATGTCCGGCCAGAACCTTTTCATAAATCTCTCATTCCATACGCCTGTTGGGGCCTTTATTAATACACATCAGATGCAGTCTTAATTAATTTTTTCCCCCTGTAGAATAAGATTTTTTGCACTGATTCTAGGAAAAGATTGGGAGGGTGTTGATGTTTGAAAATCGAACCATGTCTATTATACCTACAGGAACACTGGTATTTTCCGTATAGGTGTAATAGGGGCAGAAAGTTCGAAGAGTAAATCTTTGCAAAACCGCAATGAAAAACGCTGCAGAAAAGAAATGTTTCCTCTGCGTTTTTTTTCTGCAGCTTTTTTTTTTTTTTTTTTTTTTTTGCTGCTCTTCGCTATGTGGGGCCTTAGCCTAAGCCTAGGTTCACATTTGCGTTGGAGTCTCCACAGATTCCGTTTAAAATTAGTAGAGAGAAAAGTCCTGCAAGGAGGACGTTTCTCCCTGCTGGTTTCACTATAAAATCTATGGAAATCTGACAGACCCCATTATAGTCTGCGGGTGTCCTGAGGTAAGTGCGTTTTAAGTGAACAGCCTCTCCGTCTTTCGGGCTCCCATGCAGACTCGAATGACTGAGAGCCGTGTGTGAACCTAGTGTAAAATGGCATAAATCAATTTACCAAGAAGTGGGAAAAAAGTGTCTCTTTATTGACTTGTGGGAGTTCTAAACAAGCTGAGCAGGCATTACCAAATTTTGTAGGAACATGTTCCATAGCTTTATGGTTCAGACAGTAAAGTATTTGAACTTCCACACATCTAAATATTTTATGACCTTATCATATGACCTTTTGTCTAGGTAAAATAAATTTGTGGAATTTATTAAGACTGGCATCTATCTATTCCCCGCTGGTGAGAGATGCCCCTGAATTTTTAAGAGGCTCTGGCCTCTAATTCTGGTGCACCCCCTGCGTCCTAATTGAAATTTATGCCAGTCAGGGACTGGGGTAGATTTCAGGTATAACTAACTCGTACTAGTTTTCTGGTGTGTTTTCATAAAAAGTGTTGAGCAGGGTACAGAAGGATCAAAGAGGCAGAAAAGGCCTATACGCCAAAGATCTGCTGTGTTTCTAATGGATTGGTGCTCAAAACTGAACTGCATATTGAAGATGTTGCTGCACTCATGCCTTTCCTAATACAAGGCCATATCTTGTTGCCCTTTGAAAGTTTAGTAATAGTTTATAGACTTGCCCAACTGTGATCCGATGTTTTCTTCCGGCCGAAGTACGCGCCGCACGTGACCACTGAGGAAAGGGACACAGGACGTCACAGCCGATAAGGACTTCCGCCGTAAGAAATTTATCCTGGACAACCTCTTTAATGTTACTAAACTAGAAGACTTCTTTTTCTTATGACCTTACACATCAGGTTAATGTTTGCCATCCCCACCTAATGTGTTGGGAGTTGCTTTGCATCAAGGTGTGTGTGTGTGTGTGTGTGTGTGTGTGTGTGTGTGTGTGCGCATGTGTATATATACAGTACAGACCAAAAGTTTGGACACACCTTCTCATTCCAAGAGTTTTCTGTATTTTCATGACTATAAAAATTGTAGATTCACACTGAAGGCATCAAAACTATGAATTAACACATGTGGAATTATATACTTAACAAAAAAGTGTGAAACAACTGAAAATATGTCTTATATTCTAGGTTCTTCAAAGTAGCCACCTTTAGTTTTGATTACTGCTTTGCACACTCTTGGCATTCTCTTGATGAGATTCAAGAGGTAGTCACCTCAAATGGTCTTCCAACAGTCTTGAAGGAGTTCCCAGAGATGCTTAGCATTTGTTGGCCCTTTTGCCTTCACTCTGCGGTCCAGCTCACCCCAAACCATCTCAACTGGGTTCAGGTCTGGTGACTGTGGAGGCCAGGTCATCTGGCGTAGCACCCCATCACTCTCCTTTTTGTTCAAATAGCGCTTACACAGTCTGGAGGTGTGTTTGGGGTCATTGTCCTGTTGAAAAATAAATGATGGTCCAACTAAACGCAAACCGGATGGAATAGCATGCCGCTGCAAGATGCTGTGGTAACCATGCTGGTTCAGTATTCCTTCAATTTTGAATAAATCACCAACAGTGTCACCAGCAAAGCACCCCCACACCATCACACCTCCTCCTCCATGCTTCACGGTGGGAACCAGGCATGTAGAGTCCATTCGTTCACCTTTTCTGCATCGCACAAAGACACGGTGGTTGGAACCAAAGATCTCAAATTTGGACTCATCAGACCAAACACAGATTTCCACAGGTCTAATGTCCATTCCTTGTGTTCTTTAGCCCAAACAAGTCTCTTCTGCTTGTTGCCTGTCCTTAGCAGTGGTTTCCTAGCAGCTATTTTACCATGAAGGCCTGCTGCACAGTCTCCTCTTAACAGTTGTTGTAGAGCTGTGTCTGCTGCTAGAACTCTGTGTGGCATTGACCTGGTCTCTAATCTGAGCTGCTGTTAACCTGCGATTTCTGAGGCTGGTGACTCGGATGAACTTATCCTCCGCAGCAGAGGTGACTCTTGGTCTTCCTTTCCTGGGGCGGTCGTCATGTAAGCCAGTTTCTTTGTAGTGCTTGATGGTTTTGGCCACTGCACTTGGGGACACTTTCAAAGTTTTCCCAATTTTTCGGACTGACTGACCTTCATTTCTTAACGTAATGATGGCCACTCGTTTTTCTTTACTTAGCTGCTTTTTTCTTGCCATAATACAAATTCTAACACTCCATTCAGTAGGACTATCATCTGTGTATCCACCTGATTTCTGAACAACACAACTGATGGTCCCAACCCCATTTATAAGGCAAGAAATCCCACTTATTAACCCTGACAGGGCACACCTGTGAAGTGAAAACCATTTCAGGTGACTACCTCTTGAAGCTCATCAAGAGAATGCCAAGAGTGTGCAAAGCAGTAATCAAAGCAAAAGGTGGCTACTTTGAAGAACCTAGAATATAAGACATATTTTCAGTTGTTTCACACTTTTTTGTTAAGTATATAATTCCACATGTGTTAATTCATAGTTTTGATGCTTTCAGTGTGAAACTACAATTTTTATAGTCATGAAAATACAGAAAACTCTTGGAATGAGAAGGTGTGTCCAAACTTTTGGTCTGTACTGTATATATACACATGCACACACACACACACACACACACACACACGTGGACAAAATTGTTAGTACCCCTCGTTTAATGAAAGAAAAACCCACAATGGTCACAGAAACAACTTTAATCTGACAAAAGTAATAATATATAAAAATTCTTTGAAAATGAACAAATGAAAGTCAGACATTGCTTTTCAACCATGCTTCAACAGAATTTTTTAAAAAAGAAAACTCATGAAACAGGCCTGGACAGAAATTATGGTACCATTAACTTAATATTTTGTTGCACAACCTTTTGAGGCAATCACTGCAATCAAACGATTCCTGTAACTGTCAATGAGACTTCTGCACCTCTCAACAGGTATTTTGGCCCACTCCTCATGAGCAAACTGCTCCAGTTGTCTCGGGTTTGAAGGGTGCCTTTTCCAGACGGCATGTTTCAGCTCTTTCCAAAGATGCTCAATAGAATTTAGGTCAGGGCTCATAGAAGGCCACTTCAGAATAGTCCAATGTTTTCCTCTTAGCCATTCTTAGCTGTGTGTTTTGGGTCATTATCCTGTTGCAAGACCCATGACCTGCGACTGAGACCAAGCTTTCTGACACTGGGCAGCACATTTCTCTCTAGAAACCCTTGATAGTCTTGAGATTTCATTGTACCCTGCACAGATTCAGGACGCCCTGTGCCAGATGCAGCAAAGCAGCCCCAGAACATAACAGAGCCTCCTCCAAGTTTCACAGTAGGGACAGTGTTCTTTTCAAGATATGCTTCATTTTTCCGTCTGTGAACATAGAGCTGATGTGCCTTGCTAAAAATTTCGATTTTTGTCTCATTTGTCCTTAGGACATTCTCCAAGAAGCTTTGTAGCTTGTCAACATGTAGTTTGGCAAATTACTTTTTTACTTTTGTCAGATTCAAGTTATTTCTGTGACCACTGTGGGTTTTTCTTTCATTAAACGAGGGGTACCAACAATTTTGTCCGTGTGTGTGTGTTATATATATATATATATATATATATATATATATATATTTCTGCCAGCCAAATATTAGTTCACCAAACAGCTGTAAGTGTATGACCAGCTTTTGTGTTGGACTCTGTACATCATTGTTAGGCCTTCTGCACACTGCTGCATGTGGTCTCTTTAAGGCTACGGCCACACATTGCAGAAACGCCACTTTTTTTTTGTTGCAGATTTTGTTGCGGTTTTTTGAGCCAAAGCCAAGAATGGCTACAAAAGGAATGAGAAATATATAGGAAGTTCTTATACTTCTCCCTTCTGCTCAATCCATTCCTGGCTTTGGCTCAAAAAACTGCAGCAAAATCTGCAACAAAAACCTCAGTTTTTCTGTAACGTGGGGCCGTATCCTAAAGTGGACTTGTAGACATTTGGCTTCTTGCCATTGTGCTCAGTGCCTGATGCCAAATTCTGACCATAGAATACTATCAGTCAAACAATTATATTTGACAGTGACTTAGAGTAGCAGAATTAACCTGCACTTCTGCAATTGTTTAAACTGCTGCAGCATGATATCTTATAACAGAAGAATACAAAAAACAATGAAAAGTCATTAAAAAATGTTTTTCCAATGACTTTTCATTGGTTTTTGTTGTCTTCCATGATAAGAAATCACGCTTCAGCAGTTTATCCAATTGCAGAAGTGCAGGTTAACTCTATACATTATTATATTTTGTGGGGTAAGTAAAAGCCTTTTTACAATTACAATATTTCTAGGAATAAACATTCCTAGAAGTGAGTTTCACATTACTGACCTTTCTTTTGCTGCTGTTCACATCGCATTTGAGCCCCATATTTGCTATATAGATCAAATATATGCACAAGGCCTCATTCACAAAATGGGTGACATATGCCTGTATAGTGACATGTGTAAGAGACAATCAACAATATCCCTGAATTCATGTCCGATGGAAGGCTCGGACATAATATATACAGTCTTAAGCTGTTCTCTGCCAGTCTTTACTGGTGATTTATTTGCATTTGTTTATGATCATTCTGTCCTTGCTATAATGAAGCTCGGCATTTACATTGCCTGATAATTGCCTACGTCTCAGTTGGAAGCAAAACTGCAGTATAAAGCATAGGAAAGCGACAGAGCAGAAGCCTGAGCCCCTGGTGACACCAAAACTGATGTCTAACTACCTTAAAATTCCCATGGAGATTTCAGTCATTTAACTTAGCCATGCCTTTTAAGGACTCTTTGTTCCATAGCCATCCTCTGACATAGCCTATGAACAGCAGAGGGAAACTGTTGTGAGAACTGATCCCATGTTTACTTGTGGGAGCGGTTTTAGCATGTAAGCATCAGTTGTAATGCTGACATCTCCTTGCATATAGTGTATCTTCTATTTGACTATGGACACTGGAGCTGTGCACAAAAGTTCTCATCAGTCAAATGCAGGCATAAAAAAAAATACTGGACACAAGTGATATATGTGAACCCAGTCTTTAGAGTAGATCTGAAAAGCATCCACCACAGAAGAAAATGAGTAACTGGTAACCATTAAACTGAGGTGGTTACAATAGACCAGGGGTCAGCAACCCCTGGCACTAGTGCCGGGTTCGGCACTCTGGGCTTATCTATGTGGCACAGTACTCTCTGCTGTCTTAACACGTGGCAGTGCTGCTCCAGGTTGCAATCTCTGTCGAAGGAGTGGATGCACTGGGGTGGAGAGCATCAGGCATGATGTACTGGTGTCTGGGCCATGGGGTAGCCTAGTCAGAGAACAGCAACTGCATGTGCAAAATATAATATGGCAGCTAAAATTGCCTTTGTTCATTTCAACAAGGCTTGAAAGATTGGTTTGGACTTCTTCAATAAGACTGGGCTGTTTGAGGGGCATTCTCTGCCCCCCACAAACCAGGCTTACTGCAGACTACTCTTAGCTCCATGTTTAGCCCAGTGTTATACACCAGATAAGGATCTTCTATGCGAAAAAAAAAAAAGTCAGGGATCCCACTGAAATGTACATTTAATACACTACCAAATCAGCTGCTGTTATAGTTTGTGTTATATGACTTTCATGTAGGGGGTCAACATCCTTTCAATTATTACATGGCACACTGACTACGTCATCTTTGATTTTTTTTTTCAAAATCGGCACACCATCCAAAAAAGGTTGCTGACCCCTGCAATATACAGACATCCACAGAAAAAAATAAATCCATAATGGCTTTTGTCCCTTTCAAATCTGATTTCTAAACACGTGTGAACATAGCCCAATAGACACAGTGTCCTGGTCCCTAGTAGTTATGATTGGGTATGGTTCTCCATATTTAGTATTAATCACTTCACAACTTTTTTTTTTTTTTTTTTTGGAGAAAACCATAAGAAGAAACATGAAGTGGTTGTTTCTTGGAAGTAGTGTGGTTGTTTTGTGGTTTCTGGTGCAGTTCAGTGTATCTTTGTGATGGATATGAAAATGCAGTTAGATAAGGATGTGGGGAAAATTTACTGACCATTAAGGGATGTCTACTGTCCACAGTTACATCTGGAAATGTATACAGTGTCTTATTAAATCTGCCTATCTTCCCCTGTACCATTTCCACTGTCAGTGTGTTTTCCCTATCTACTGAACATATCTACAGTGCCTTGCGAAAGTATTCGGCCCCCTTGAACTTTTCAACCTTTTGCCACATTTCAGGCTTCAAACATAAAGATATAAAATTTTAATTTTTTGGTGAAGAATCAACAACAAGTGGGACACAATTGTGAAGTGGAACAAAATTTATTGGTTATTTTAAACTTTTGTAAAAAATAAAAAACTGAAAAGTGGGGCATGCAATATTATTCGGCCCCTTTACTTTCAGTGCAGCAAACTTACTCCAGAAGTTCAGTGAGGTTATCTGAATGATCCAATGTTGTCCTAAATGACTGATGATGATAAATATAATCTACCTGTGTGTATTCAAGTCTCCGTATAAATGCACCTGCTCTGTGATAGTCTCAGGGTTCTGTTTAAAGCGCAGAGAGCATCATGAAGACCAAGGAACACACCAGGCAGGTCCGTGATACTGTTGTGGAGAAGTTTAAAGCCGGATTTGGATACAAAAAGATTTCCCAAACTTTAAACATCCCAAGGAGCACTGTGCAAGCGAACATATTGAAATGGAAGGAGTATCAGACCACTTCAAATCTACCAAGACCCGGCCGTCTTTCTAAACTTTCATCTCAAACAAGGAGAAGACTGATCAGAGATGCAGTCAAAAGGCCCATGATCACTCTGGATGAACTGCAGAGATCTACAGCTGAGGTGGGAAAGTCTGTCCATAGGACAACAATCAGTCGTACACTGCACAAATGTGGCCTTTATGAAAGAGTGGCAAGAAGAAAGCCATTTCTCAAAGATAGCCATAAAAAGTCTCGTTTAAATTTTGCCACAAGCCACCTGGCAGACACACCGAACATGTGGAAGAAGGTGCTCTGGTCAGATGAAACCAAAATCGAACTTTTTGGCCACAATGCAAAACTATATGTTTGGCGTAAAAGCAACACATCTCATCACCCTGAACACACCATCCCCACTGTCAAACATGGTGGTGGCAGCATCATGGTTTGGGCCTGCTTTTCTTCAGCAGGGACAGGGAAGATGGTTAAAATTGATGGGAAGATGGATGAAGCCAAATACAGGACCATTCTGGAAGAAAACCTGTTGGAGTCTGCAAAAGACCTGAGACTGGGACGGAGATTTATCTTCCAACAAGACAATGATCCCAAACATAAAGCAAAATCTACAATGGAATGGTTCACAAATAAACTTACCCAGGTGTTAGAATGGCCAAGTCAAAGTCCAGACCTGAATCCAATCGAGAATCTGTGGAAAGAGCTGAAAACTGCTGTTCACAAATGCTCTCCATCCAACCTCACTGAGCTCCAGCTGTTTTCCAAGGAAGAATGGGCAAGAATTTCAGTCTCTCGATGTGCAAAACTGATAGAGACATACCCCAAGCGACTTGCAGCTGTAATCGCAGCAAAAGGTGGGGCTACAAAGTATTAACTTAAGGGGGCCGAATAATTTGGCACGCTCCACTTTTCAGTTTTTTATTTTTTACAAAAGTTTAAAATATCCAATAAATTTCGTTCCACTTCACGATTGTGTCCAACTTGTTGTTGATTCTTCACCAAAAAATTAAAATTTTATATCCTTATGTTTGAAGCCTGGAACGTGGCAAAAGGTTGAAAAGTTCAAGGGGGCCAAATACTTTCGCAAGGCACTGTAAGTGTCAGCCTTCCCCCTAGCCACCCAAAGACCACTTTTTTAAGCAAATTTTTTCAGTGGGAACCACATTCAAAAGACCACACATTGGACTTATATACACTGTAAGACCAATAAGGAAATGGGACTGTGCTGTACCATATCACTAGGCTTCAGAAAACAAAAAAGCATTACAAGTGACATCAGTGGAGGAAAATCAACAGCATCACACTGGAGCAGACAGCACAAGCCATGGTCAATGCAATCTGCCAATGAGGTGCCAAGCATACATGCCAACAGCCCAAGGTTTACCAGGACAATCTCAGGAATTGGGCCACAAAGGGGACAGATTGTAAGTATACCCCACACCTAATGGGCATTTTTGGGGTATTCCCAGGTAGGCTGAGTAGTTAGATTTTGGCCTATGAAATGTCAACAAGTATTACCAGGGTTAACAATGACACCCGAAAATGGGCAGCAATGTTAATATACAAGAATGAGATGGTAGCCATAATGGGGTCAAGAGGGTCCAAGAATTAAAGGAATACTGTGCTAGGGACTAGGACTAAAAAGGGAATCATGTTGAGGACCACAATTTAAAGAGCTTTAGAAAGAGTTGGCACTCCCTATGGTCATGTGTGTGTCAAAATCGAAGCCTGGTTCTGTGAGATATAATGAAGCATATAATACATGATTTTTGACTGTTTCATCTTTACTTGAAGGTGTGAGATACTGTACATTCTTGCTGACTCCATTAGACACTTTAACATGCATTCTGTATACTGTTTTCTTTGAGAGGACCACCCCTAAAAATATTCCTGCCTGAATAAAGACTTGTTAAAATAACCAAATTTTATTGACTATATATTAAAAAGAGCTATAATCAAGCCACTTGCATGTTTTTTTTTTTTTTTTTTTTTTTTTTTACTGTGACAAGGACAGCTCTGAATGAGTAATACAGAGAATGAAATTCAGAGTGGGCGGGGGGGGGGGGGTAACATCTAAAAATTGCTGATTTTAGTCTGTCATTCCTACCAATTATATCTTTTATTATATCTCTTTTGAAGTTGGGCATGCCACAGCAGCAACCAATCGAGGGCCAAGTCATCATGAGGCAGCAGACATTGCGCCGTGGGTGCTTCTTTTGGTCCCACACCCCTTCCATGACGTCACTTCAGAGTCTATTGTAACTGAGAACTGCCTGTTTAGATCACCATAAAAAAAAAAATTATAATTATATGCAGCTGGCTTGATCTAGCTCTTTTTAACATTTAATAATATTAGGATATTTTAATAAAATGTTTATTAAGGCACGAATATCAATTTATTGGTAAACACAAACCACATTTATTGCTTTTTAATTGTATATGACAGTCCCAAATAATGTTTAGCTTTGATTAGATTACTTGTAAAGCACCATGTCTTGCAAATGAGACAGCAAGTTGCGGTTTTGTTAAATAAATAAATAGGTTCTGTGATGTGTGAAAACACTATAGGGCAACACAGCAGTAGAACAATGCTTTTGATCTGTCAGTTGCATTAGTGTTGCATTTGACAACCAACTACATTTACGATAATTACTTGCAATATCGCAGCGCAACCTTGTCTTACTTATGTTGAGTGACCAAATCCACCATGCAACCCTAGTCTTAGGCTGTAATGTGGCTTGAACATGTAGTCCACACTACTGGCAAATCGAATTCTGACCGTGGATCTCATGACCCAAACATACAGCACCACAGATCCCTATGATGATGCAAGTTCAAGTCATCAGATATGTGGACATGATTTGCATTTAAAAAGACCACATTACAGTCATTGAGGGTCAACCAGTCTTACTTCACACATGCAGTACACATCTAGACAAGGTCATTAGGCAGTTATATTATGTGGGATATCTGAAGCAGCCCCTTCTTTTATTTGAACAGATCAATGAAATTACATCAAATTGATATTACTGGAAGGAGAGATGACGGCAATAACATCATGGCTAACATTATACAGTGCCTTGCGAAAGTATTTGGCCCCCTCGAACTTTTCAACCTTTTGCCACGTTTCAGGCTTCAAACATAAGGATATAAAATTTTAATTTTTTGGTGAAGAATCAACAACAAGTGGGACACAATCGTGAAGTGGAACGAAATTTATTGGATATTTTAAACTTTTGTAAAAAATAAAAAACTGAAAAGTGGAGCGTGCCAAATTATTCGGCCCCCTTAAGTTAATATTTTGTAGCGCCACCTTTTGCTGCGATTACAGCTGCAAGTCGCTTGGGGTATGTCTCTATCAGTTTTGCACATTGAGAGACTGAAATTCTTGCCCATTCTTCCTTGGAAAACAGCTGGAGCTCAGTGAGGTTGGATGGAGAGCATTTGTGAACAGCAGTTTTCAGCTCTTTCCACAGATTCTCGATTGGATTCAGGTCTGGACTTTGACTTGGCTATTCTAACACCTGGATACGTTTATTTGTGAACCATTCCATTGTAGATTTTGCTTTATGTTTGGGATCATTGTCTTGTTGGAAGAGAAATCTTCATCCCAGTCTCAGGTCTTTTGCAGACTTCAACAGGTTTTCTTCCAGAATGGTCCTGTATTTGGCTCCATCCATCTTCCCATCAATTTTAACCATCTTCCCTGTCCCTGCTGAAGAAAAGCAGGCCCAAACCATGATGCTGCCACCACTATGTCTGACAGTGGGGATGGTGTGTTCAGGGTGATGAGCTGTGTTGCTTTTACGCCAGAGATATAGTTTTGCATTGTGGCCAAAAAGTTCGATTTTGGTTTCATCTGTCCAGAGCACCTTCTTCCACATGTTTGGTGTGGCTTGTGGCAAACTTTAAACAAGACTTTTTATGGCTATCTTTGAGAAATGGCTTTCTTCTTGCCACTCTTCCATAAAGGCCAGATTTGTGCAGTGTACGACTGATTGTTGTCCTATGGACAGACTCTCCCACCTCAGCTGTAGATCTCTGCAGTTCATCCAGAGTGATCATGGGCCTCTTGGCTGCATCTCTGATCAGTCTTCTCCTTGTTTGAGATGACCGTTTAGAGGGACGGCCGGGTCTTGGTAGATTTGAAGTGGTCTGATACTCCTTCCATTTCAATATGTTCGCTTGCACAGTGCTCCTTGGGATGTTTAAAGTTTGGGAAATCTTTTTGTATCCAAATCCGGCTTTAAACTTCTCCACAACAGTATCACGGACCTGCCTGGTGTGTTCCTTGGTCTTCATGATGCTCTCTGCGCTTTAAACAGAAACCTGAGACTATCACAGAGCAGGTGCATTTATACGGAGACTTGATTACACACAGGTGGATTATATTTATCATCATCAGTCATTTAGGACAACATTGAATCATTCAGAGATCCTCACTGAACTTCTGGAGTGAGTTTGCTGCACTGAAAGTAAAGGGGCCGAATAATATTGCACGCCCCACTTCTCAGTTTTTTATTTTTTACAAAAATTTAAAATAACCAATAAATTTCGTTCCACTTCACAATTGTGTCCCACTTGTTGTTGATTCTTCACCAAAAAATTAAAATTTTATATCTTTATGTTTGAAGCCTGAAATGTGGCAAAAGGTTGAAAAGTTCAAGGGGGGCGAACACTTTCGCAAGGCACTGTATTGGGTCCCAGCGAGGACCCGATAATCCATTGGAACGGCAGCAGCAGGGATCAGTAATTCTTGTTTCATTTATTTATTTACTTATTTTTGATGGTTGTTATTTTATTAATTTTTTCGTATTATCATGCATATTTTATTTTTATTTTTTTCTACCCAGTCTGCATGTATATTTTAATTCCACTGGAAAATCCCTTTACATTTGAACTGGCCCTGAGTTAAGAGGGCTGGACAAAACCCAGTCAACATGATGACTAAAAAGTCCATAGTGCCTGGGTTTTGGCCCTACCCTTCATTAACTCTGTTGCTGTGCGGAAGGATTTTGCTGGGTGAAGCGGCAGTTTTGACTGAGTATTTCTTTTAAATACCCTTCATCTAGATTTTGCCCTGCAGTATGTTATGTATTACGTCAATTTCTGGCTCCTTGACTAAGATTTGCCTGTCTTGTTTTACAGCCTAAATAATGCTGGGTGGTCTATGGTTGATTTTAATGTATTGTTAGACCGAGTGTCCAGTGTAAATGAGCAGTACTACAGGAACACAGTGGAATGGAATATTTTTTTTTTTTTTTTTTTTGTCTCCACTCATAAGTTGCAACCTCGGGGTTCAGTTTACATTTGCCATCTGCATTAAATGAAGACACCCCATTGTTGGTGGCACATCTTCCTATCCTCTCATAACCTGTGGCAGTGCAAGTAGGACCAATGTAGTGGAAAATCCACGTAGAAAATCTGATTCTTTAGCCCAGTTGCAGTTTGACTAAGTACATCTTCTACTGTACACATTGGTACAGTGCCACTGACACATTACTGTTATTGTTTTATGCTTTTGTTTTTATTCATCTTCTTTGTCTCATTTACCTTTTGGTAGTTCTCTAGTTTATGTTTGCCTCCTTTTTGAATAGAGAAATTCAGCTGCTGCGACGCTTAAGGCATCGGAACGTCATCCAGCTGGTAGATGTTTTATACAACGAAGAAAAACAAAAGATATATCCTTTTGGATTAAACATCTTCACTGCCATGCCATTAGTGGAAACAGTAAAATTGTGCAGCAAACCTGTATAAAGTTGAATTTTGCATGCATATATCTCTTACTACGTCTGGTGTAGAGACCTCTAGACAGGTTAATTGCGACTACCTTCCCAGTGGTGCAAATCTTTACTTTGTGACATTTTTACTCCAGAAATCTGGAATGCAGGGCTTGATAAATTCCCTTCTGTTCAGATTATCACAAAAACCATGGTAACAAATGTACTCTTATTCAGTTTGTTTTAGAAACCTAGATTAATTATAAGGGTGCTACATGATGAGTCTCTAGAACATATTCTAGCTGCGACTTCTGTCCTTGCTGCGGGTCTACTGATGTGAACTAGCAGATATCATTTCGGGTCACTAGACACATGTTTGTGAAGACATCTGCAGCTGTAATATAGTCCACATCATATAGCTGTGTAAATTCAGGCTTAAATGGGTATCCCCACCTCATTATTAATGGCCATAGGATATTCCATAAATTTCTAACAGATGTGGTTTCCACCTCTGGGATTTACATGTGTTTTTCAGAATGGGGATCAGTCCATTCTGAAAAAGGCCAATGCAAGCATGCATCTATCCCTTCACTTGTTCAGGAGTTACAGAAATAGTCGAGTAGGCAGCTTCATCTATTTTTGTAACTTCCATACAAGTGAAAAGAAATGCACGGTGTTAAGATAGATGAGGGCTCCATCTCTGGGACCTGCATCTATCGGATATTTATGACATCTCCTATGGATATAATTAGAAATACTGCAGTGGCAGTAAGGAACAAATCAGTAGTGAAACAATAGCGACTGGTCAATAGTTAGGGTTCTGCCACAAAGTAAAAGATGTGTTGATTATTACCAAAACTGCGTGGCCAGTAACAAGTATCAGCTAATAATCAATACCTGTTTTACTGTGTCCGGTACAAGCGCCAGTGCAGCAAGAGCCACATCTTGTGACAGTACCCTAATTGCTGATCAGTTTTTATTGTTTTATAACTGATTTGTTCCCTGAGGCTGGTTTTACACTAGCTGAATCTTGGACGTGAGGTTCGGTCCATTAGTGCACTGGATTTACCAGCCTGTACACTATGCCAGGAGACAAACTCCTAGCGTTATAGTTATCTATGGTACTAATAGTCGCGGTTTCTCTGCTACTTATTGTCCTGTCCTGTAATCATTACAGGACACTATGTAGTGGAGAGGTAGAGATTCCCAGCATCATAGTTTTGTAGATTTTAAGCCTGTGGGCAGGGTCCTCTTTCCTACTTGCTGCAGATTACTCATTTTGCTAGTTTTGTGTTTACTGTACTTGTACTATATATCTAAACTCCTTCCTAAATGTGCAACACCATGGAAGTAATGGTGCTATATAAATAAAAATAAAACAATTGCTCAGTGTTCGTCTCCCTGCATAGTGTGCAGGTCAGTAAATCTGGCTCACACAGACCGAGTCTCAAATCCAAGACTTGGTTAGTGTAAGATCAGCCTAAGATTGTATTCACATGGCTGTAATATGAACATACTTTTACTGAACCACAGCCCCAAATCTTGTCTCGACTGTAGTTTCTGTCCTGTGTTGGTAACACAGAAAAAGTCAGAATGTATTTTCCATCCCAGGGCAGCTCTAGTTAGTTGCATGACCTAAATTTTTAAGGCACGTACCATAAATAATATATAATAATAATAATAATAATCATCATCATCATGTGACTCTTCCAATAACATGCACATTTTCTTGGATTACTGGGAGTGTCTGCTATATACTTGACCATGCCACTTTAAACATAGCGGGTAGACCAGGCACCTGTGCAATCCCATATGGATCCCATATTATATCCATAGGATATAAGAGAGTCTATTGGGTCCAAAATAAGCATCCCCAAACAATAAATGTGCTGTAGGGGCCTCAAGCAATTCAGAGATAATTCTCTTTTTATGGATATGTAAATCAACCTGCAACTGCTCTAGGGATGGATCTGATTTCTGAACTTTGCCTAAAGTCAGCTGCAAGTGCTGACTCCTTTGGAATTGCCGTCCCTTTAGCTGTGAATGACATGTTCGGCCTTTGCCTGCATAATGGCTGTCTGTAAATCTGACAGATAAGGTTTTCCCCTCAGTGCATTTGCAGGCTGATTTGCATAACCATAAAACAGTGATTATCTCTGCATTGCTTTGATTATATGGCCAAAAAAGTATATTTCTAGTGCTATTAAAAACCACTTTCTGCAAGGACGTACCGCTACGTCCTTGCAGTTTTAAGCAGCTGCACGAAATCATGCAGCTGCAGAAACGGGGAGCTGGCTGTAACTACAGCTGGCGCTCCCCCTGGAGAAAGCCGAGAAGGCTTATTACTGTCCTGGCCTTTGCGTTCGCTGTGTACACCGCTATGGGAGCCGCCATGATACGGCTCTCCTCTGACCCAGCGGTCACGTGATCTGCCAGGATCAGAAGCTGTTAGAGCTGCTGGGTCCTACAGGACCCAAATCAGCTCTGTAGTTATGGGCAGGGGGCTGTATTCTTCCTACAACTGGGGCTAAATGTATCAGCCCCAGTAACAGGAGAAATCATCCCCCCCACCAAAAAAAAAACAAAAAAACTGTGATCAGATGTCCCCAAAGGTCTATTAGGACCTTATGGGGACACAATGTAAAAAAATAAATAAATAAAATGAACATACAAAAAAAAAAAAAAAAATTAATTTATTTAAAAAAATAATAAAAAAAAAATATGCCAATAATGCACCCTTATTACAGGTTCTAGTCCCACCCCCGACGACACCATACAAATGAAAAATTACCATATAGGATTCTTGTGAATTAACGGAAGTTGCAATATATACTGCTATGTACACAGCATGCATTTAAATGGAGCAATGTAAACATTAAAGGGGCTGCATCTCTAGCATGAGAGCCACAGCCCCTTTAATGAGCTAATTGGCAGTGCTGAAAGCTGAACAACCACCTATCTTAAGATAGGCCATCAATAGTTGAACAAGGACCCCCCTCCCTATTAGAGTTACACTTTAGTTTATGATGACACAGTGAGAATTTTGTTTGTACTGTTCCAGGATTCAGTAGTTTTAGACAGGTAACTGCCAATGAGATTTTATTCTTTATTTTTGATTTTTCATTATTTTTATATATATACAGTACAGACCAAAAGTTTGGACACACCTTCTCATTCCAAGAGTTTTCTGTATTTTCATGACTATAAAAATTGTAGATTCACACTGAAGGCATCAAAACTATGAATTAACACATGTTGAATTATATACTTAGTATAGTGTAGTCACCTGAAATGGTTTTCACTTCACAGGTGTGACCTGTCAGGTTTAATAAGTGGGATTTCTTGCCTTATAAATGGGGTTGGGACCATCAGTTGTTTTGTTCAGAAGTCAGGTGGGTACACAGCTGATAGTCCTACTGAATGGAGTGTTAGAATTTGTATTATGGCAAGAAAAAGCAGCTAAGTAAAGAAAAACGAGTGGCCATCATTACTTTAAGAAATGAAGGTCAGTCACTCCGAAAAATTGGGAAAACTTTGAAAGTGTCCCCAAGTGCAGTGGCCAAAACCATCAAGCGCTACAAAGAAACTGGCTCACATGAGGACCGCCCCAGGAAAGGAAGACCAAGAGTCACCTCTGCTGCGGAGGATAAGTTCATCCGAGTCACCAGCCCCAGGAAATCGCAGGTTAACAGCAGCTCAGATTAGAGACCAGGTCAATGCCACACAGAGGTCTAGCAGCAGACACATCTCTACAACAACTGTTAAGAGGAAACTGTGTGCAGCAGGCCTTCATGGTAAAATAGCTGCTAGGAAACCACTGCTAAGGACAGGCAACAAGCAGAAGAGACTTATTTGGGCTAAAGAACACAAGGAATGGACATTAGACCTGTGGAAATTGTGCTTTGGTCTAATGAATCCAAATTTGAGATCTTTGGTTCAAACCACCGTGTCTTTGTGCAACGCAGAAAAGGTGAAGGAATGGACTCTACAGTCATGGCCAAAAGTTTTGAGAATGATACAAATATTAATTTTTACAAAGTCTACTGCTTCAGTTTTTCTAATGGCAATTTGCATATACTCCAGAATGTTATAAAGAGTGATCAGCTTAACAGCAATTACTTGCAAAGTCAATATTTGCCTAGAAAATGAACTTTATCCCCCAAAACACATTTCAACATCATTGCAGCCCTGCCTTAAAAGGACCACCTAACATCGTTTCAGTGATTGCTCCATTAACACAGGTGTGGGTGTTGATGAGGACAGGGCTGGAGATCAATCTGTCATGATTAAGTAAGAATGACACCACTGGACACTTTAAAAGGAGGCTGGTGCTTGCCATCATTGTTTCTCTTCTGTTAACCATGGTTATCTCTAAAGAAACACGTGCAGTCATCATTGCACTGCACAAAAATGGCCTAACTGGGAAGAGTATTGCAGCTAGAAAGATTGCACCTCAGTCAACAATCTATCGCATCATCAAGAACTTCAAGGAGAGAGGTTCCATTGGTGCCAAAAAGGCTCCAGGGCGCCCAAGAAAGACCAGCAAGCGGCAGGACCGTCTCTTAAAAGTGTTTCAGCTGCGGGATCGGGCTACCAGCAGTGCAGAGCTTGCTGAGGAATGGCAGCAGGCAGGTGTGAGTGCATCTGCATGCACTGTGAGGCGGAGACTCTTGGAGCAAGGCCTGGTCTCAAGGAGGGCAGCAAAGAAGCCACTTCTCTCCAGAAAAAACATCAGGGACAGACTGATATTCTGCAAAAGGTACAGGGAGTGGACTGCTGAGGACTGGGGTAAAGTCATTTTCTCTGATGAATCCCCTTTTCGATTGTTTGGAACATCTGGAAAACAGCTTATTCGGAGAAGAAGAGGTGAGCGCTACCACCAGTCTTGTCTCATGCCAACTGTAAAGCATCCTGAAACCATTCATGTGTGGGGTTGCTTCTCAGCCAAGGGAATCGGCTCTCTCACAGTCTTGCCTAAAAACACAGCCATGAATAAAGAATGGTACCAGAATGTCCTCCAAGAGCAACTTCTCCCAACCGTCCAAGAGCAGTTTGGCACTCAACAATGCCTTTTCCAGCATGATGGAGCACCTTGCCATAAAGCAAAGGTGATAACTAAATGGCTCAGGGAACAAAACATAGAGATTTTGGGTCCATGGCCTGGAAACTCCCCAGATCTTAATCCCATTGAGAACTTGTGGTCAATCATCAAGAGACGGGTGGACAAACAAAAACCAACAAATTCAGACAAAATTAAAGCATTGATTCTGCAAGAATGGACTGCTATCAGTCAGGATTTGGTCCAGAAGTTGATTGAGAGCATGCCAGGGAGAATTGCAGAGGTCCTGAAGAAGAAGGGTCAACACTGCAAATATTGACTTGCTGCATTAACTCATTCTAACTGTCAATATAAGCTTCTGTTACTCATAATATGAATGCAATTATATTTCTGTATGTGATAAAAACATCTGACAAACACACATAAAAACCAGAGGGCAGCAGATCATGTGAAAATATAATATTTGTGGCATTCTCAAAACTTTTGGCCATGACTGTACATGCCTGGTTCCCACCGTGAAGCATGGAGGAGGAGGTGTGATGGTGTGGGGGTGCTTTGCTGGTGACACTGTTGGGGATTTATTCAAAATTGAAGGAATACTGAACCAGCATGGTTACCACAGCATCTTGCAGCGGCATGCTATTCCATTCGGTTTGCGTTTAGTTGGACCATCATTTATTTTTCAACAGGACAATGACCCCAAACACACCTCCAGACTGTGCAAGGGCTATTTGACCAAAAAGGAGAGTGATGGAGTGCTACGCCAGATGACCTGGCCTCCATAGTCACCAGACCTGAACCCAATCGAGATGGTTTGGGTTGAGCTGGACCGCAGAGTGAAGGCAAAAGGGCCAACAAGTGCTAAGCATCTCTGGGAACTCCTTCAAAACTGTTGGAAGACCATTTCAGATGACTACCTCTTGAAGCTCATCAAGAGAATGCCAAGAGTGTGCAAAGCAGTAATCAAAGCAAAAGGTGGCTACTTTGAAGAACCTAGAATATAAGACATATTTTCAGTTGTTTCACACTTTTTTGTTAAGTATATAATTCCACGTGTGTTAATTCATAGTTTTGATGCCTTCAGTGTGAATCTACAATTTTTATAGTCATGAAAATACAGAAAACTATTGGAATGAGAAGGTGTGTCCAAATTTTTGGTCTGTACTGAGTAGATAGATAGATAGATAGAGATATATATATATATATATATATATATATATATATATATTATTTTAAGTTTTTTAGTTTTAAAAGCCTCATTTTATATTGTGTAGAATTCCTTAACTTGTAATTTACGTATATGGTGATGGAGTACTGCGTGTGTGGAATGCAAGAGATGCTGGATAGTGTAACGGACAAACGATTTCCCATCTTTCAGGCTCATGGGTAAGTACTGAAGTACTGAATTTTATTTATTTTTTTAAATGGTAATTTTTAAAAGGTATGATTGTAATTTCGATGGTGCGGTTTGTCCTCTCACTGTAACATCTTTAAAGAAGACCTTTCACCGCCTCCACCAACTCTAGTTCTTAATACACACGTGGACAAAATTGTTGGTACCCCTCGTTTAAGGAAAGAAAACCCCACAATGGTCACAGAAATAACTTGAATCTGACAAAACTGGAATTTGCCAAACTACATGTTGACAAGCCACAAAGCTTCTGGGAGAATGTCCTAAGGACAGATTAGGATAAAAATCGAAATTTTTGGCAAGGCACATCAGCTCTATGTTCACAGACGGAAAAATGAGGCATATCTTGAAAAGAACGCTGTCCCTACTGTGAAACATGGAGGAGGCTCTGTTATGTTCTGGGGCTGCTTTGCTGCATCTGGTACAGGGTGTCTTGAATCTGTGCAGGGTACAATAAAATCTCAAGACTATCAAGGGATTCTAGAGAGAATTGTGCTGCCCAGTGTCAGAATGCTTGGTCTCAGTCGCAGGTCATGGGTCTTGCAACAGGATAATGACTAAAAACACACAGCTAAAAACACCCAAAAATGGCTAAAAGGAAAACATTGGACTGTTCTGAAGTGGCCTTCTATGAGCCCTGACCTAAATCCTATTGAGCATCTTTGGAAGGAGCTGAAACATGCCGTCTGGAAAAGGCACCCTTCAAACCCGAGACAACTGAAGCAGTTTGCTCATGAGGAATGCGCCAAAATACCTGTTGAGAGGTGCAGAAGTCTCACTAACAGTTACAGGAATCATTTGCAGTGATTGCCTCAAAAGGTTGTGCAACAAAATATTAAGCTAAGGGTACCATCATTTCTGTCCAGGCCTGTTTCATGAGTTTTCTTTTTTAAAAAATTCTGTTGAAGCATGGTTGAAAAGCAATGTCTGATTTTCATCTGCTCATTTTCATAGAATTTTATATATTATTACTTTTGTCAGATTCAAGTTATTTCTGTGACCATTGTGGGTTTTTCTTTCATTAAACGAGGGGTACAAACAATTTTGTCCACGTGTGTATCTGTTAATAGGTTCTTCTTCACTGGTTATAGCACAGTTGGAATTTTCTCTCTAGTCCCCACCATTCCCAAACAATCAATGCTGTTAGTTTTGGTGCCTGATAGTCTGTTTCAGTGGGCAGAGTCAGGTAGTAGCAGACAAGGGGGTGTGATTCTGAGCTCTAATACTGACTGCCTCTGATTGGAGTTCTGAATCACACCACCAGTTGAGCACGGCAACTATTAAATGATGCAAAGAGTTGGACTTGGCAAAGGTGGTAAAAGGTTTTCTTTTAAGTATACAAAATACTTTTTATTCATGCTTTTGCGTTTTTTATAGTCTCCATTTTGAGTGATTTCACAAAACTAACATTGTTTTTGCATCTTTGTCCAAAAGGTATTTTTGCCAGCTTGTGGATGGTCTGGAGTATCTCCATAGTCAGGGCATTGTGCATAAAGACATCAAACCTGGCAACTTGCTGCTTACAACAGACGGGACGCTCAAAATCTCTGATCTGGGTGTTGCAGAGGTATGTGTAAGAGTATGGGAGGTCTCCTTTGGAAAAACAAAGGAAAAAAAAAAAACAATACCCTGCATCATTGAGGTAGGACAGTGTGGGGAAATAACCTTTCTCTCACACTACAGGCCTTACACCCGTTTGCAGAGGGTGATACTTGCAGGACCAGCCAGGGCTCCCCTGCCTTTCAGCCTCCAGAAATTGCAAATGGCCTCGACACCTTCTCAGGGTTCAAAGTGGACATCTGGTCAGCAGGCGTTACCTTGTGAGTTTGTCATAATTCATTTAACCATATGTTAACACACTCGCTTAATCCAAGTAGTGATACTTAGAAAACTTGGCTGATTCCTGTTTCTCAGGAAGGTGACATCCTGTCCATTGGTCATGTAGCCTTGCTGCAGTTTGGTCTCCTTAATTTTAGTGGGACTTAGCTGTATAGCATTGCCATGTGACAAACATGAGGTCACTTCCTGAAAAGATGAAAGCATCCATTTTTTCTAAACCTTCTCAATGCCTTTAAAAGATGTATTAGAATAGTGTATTGATCATAGAAAAGGTGTTTAACTATTCTTTTTCCATGTACAGGTATAATATCACTACTGGGTTGTACCCTTTTGAAGGGGATAATATCTACAAACTGTTTGAGAATATTGGAAAGGGAGACTACTCAATTCCGGAAGAATGTGGGCCGCTGCTATCTGACCTGCTGAGGGGTAAGTACAAAGGTGTTGCTATAAGAATAAGTAAATTTAATTAAAGGTATATTCAAATAATTTCAAGTTTCCCCTATCCACTGGATAAAGGGTAACTGTCTGATCCGTTGGGTACGATCAATTGGAAAGCCTTCAATCACACAAGAATAGGGGTCCCATGTCCTCTGTGTGATTGAAGTGACAGGTTGCGCTTGCACATGGGTTCTCCATTCATCTCTATTGGACTGATGAAAAGACACAGTACATCATTTGGCTATATCTGGCAGTCCTACAGAAATGGGTAGCATGGTAGTATGCAACCTGCTGCTCCATTCACACAGAGGGGACACAAGACCATCATTGTCGTAATTGTTGGGTATATATGGTTTCCTATCAGTGTCTCGCCTTCAAATATCCCCGTTATCAGAGGAGCACATTTTGCATTTCTCTCTGACTGTGGGTGTGTACAATACAGTGCAGTCTGTCCCCCCTCCATTATTAATACTACTGGTAGTAACTGGTTTCTTTACATGTAATTCTGCCTGGAATAACTGTAAAATGGCAAACTAATGCCTAAGAAAATTTAATGTAAGAGATCATCTAAGGACACTGGTCCATGATACAGGGTATAATCCAGCGAGAGAGAAATATGAGCACAGTAAGGAAAGCTGCTTTTGGTCTGTGACTAAATACAGTATGTTATCAATAATGACACAAAAATTTATCTGGAAATAAATATACGCAATTTAACCTATGAGAAACTTCTGTGCAGTGTATAAGCTGGGAAAGCTCTGTGGAATCCTCCCCCGAAATTCACTGTGTGAAAAAAGCCCAGTATCTATGGATGGACCTTCCCTAGTTACAGACATTAAACAGCAAATTAGCTAGAAGGGAGACCCCTAGTAGCATCAACTTTAGATGTAATTAAATTAATCATTGTGTTACTTATTTATAAAGGAAAGAACCTGTGACCCCATAACTGACTGCAGTTATAACTACATCCAGGTACATGGTTTGATTACATTATACCTCAAGTTGGTGACATATGTTTTAATTTAGTCAGTATAATGCAATGGCTCAATCCCCTCCTGCCACAGGCATTTTTCGATTTTCACTTTTGATTTCCTGCCTTATGAAATCCATAACTTTTTTTTATTTTTCCATTCACAAAGCCGTATCAGGGCCTAAAGGTGTTTTCCGGGCAAATTTTATTTTTTTTTTTTTATATAAAAGGTCTGTAAGTGCTATTAATGGGTTAATAAGTGCACCCAAATACCTTTAGCAGTTTTTGAGTGATTTCTTGGTTTCTCTGGAATCTTCTGCATTTGTTTACATGGTGTAGCTTCCTGTTCTTTTATTCTTCAGCTACCATGATGCATTGCTCTTCACTCATACTATCTCCCGCCCTCAGTCCCTGTTTCCCTAGCTAGCCTGCCCACTACTAGCCCTTCTTAACTAACTAACTAACCAATTGAGCTGACCTAGCCCCCCCCCCCCCAATCACACTTACCTGTCTTCCTGTACGGATTTTCTGGGAATGGGGAGATCACGTCTTTCTGCGGGGCCGGATCCTCCTCCTCTTGCTGTCTGCCTGCGCAATAGAGCCGGAGTGCACTCAGGCTCTATTGCGCAGGCGTGGGTGGCCAGCAGACATCAAGAAGAGGAGGATCCAGCCCCCCAAAAGGAAGTGATGTTCCGTGCCCAGAAGATCCGGACAGGAAGACAGGTAAGTATGATCCCCCTGGCAATCTAGGTAAATATACATTTTTTGTAAAGTGAGTACCGGTAAGTTAGAAGATAGGTTAGGGGAGGGTGTTTAGCATAATGTAGAAATCTGATTTTATCCCGAACAACCCCTTTAATGTTTGTGGGACAAATTGTACTTCGTAATGGTACCATTTAATATTCCATATGATGTACTGGGAAGCTAGATAAAAAAAAAATTCTGAATTTTTAGAAGAATTGAAAACAAACTGCGTTTGTGCGACTTTCTTACAGGCTTTGTTTTTATGGCGTTCACTGTGCAGCCAAAATTACATGTCACCTGTATTCTACATGTTGGTATATTATAATATATTAAATGTGTATGTACAGTGGGGAAAAAAAGTATTTATTCAGCCACCAATTGTGCAAGTTCTCCCACTTAAATAGATGAGAAAGTCCTGTAATTGACATCATAGGTAGACCTCAACTATGAGAGACAAAATGAGAAAACAAATCCAGAAAATCACATTGTCTGATTTTTAAAGAATTTATTTGCAAATTATGGTGATAAATAAGTATTTGGTCAATAACAAAAGTTCATCTCAATACTTTGTTATATATCCTTTGTTGGCAATGACAGAGGTCAAACGTTTTCTGCAAGTCTTCACAAGGTTGGCACACACTGTTGCTGGTATGTTAGCCCATTCCTCCATGCAGATCTCCTCTAGAGCAGTGATGTTTTGAGGCTGTCGCTGGACAACACGGCCTTTCAATTCCCTCCAAAGGTTTTCTATGGGGTTGAGATATGGAGACTGGCTAGGCCACTCCTGGACCTTGAAATGCTTCTTACGAAGCCACTCCTTCATTGCCCTGGCGGTGTGCTTGGGATCATTGTCATGCTGAAACACCCAGCCACGTTTCATCTTCAATGGCCTGAGGATGGAAGGAGGTTTGCACTCAAAATCTCTCCTCCAAACACGACAAGTTGTGTTTCTACCAAACAGTTCTACTTTGGTTTCATCTGACCATATGACATTCTCCCAATAACTCTTCTGGAACATCCAAATGCTCTCTAGCAAACTTCAGACGGGCCCGAATATGCACTGGCTTAAGCAGGGGGACACGTCTGGCATTGCAGGATCTGAGTCCCTGGCGGTGTAGTGTGTTACTGACGGTAGCCTTTGTTATGCTAGTCCCAGCTTTCTGCAGGTCATTCACTAGGTCTCCCCGTGTGGTTCTGGGATTTTTGCTCACCGTTCTTGTGATCATTTTGACCCCATGGGGTGAGATCTTGCGTAGAGCCCCTGATCGAGGGAGATTATCAGTGGTCTTGTATGTCTTCCATTTTCTAATTATTGCTCCCACAGTTGATTTCTTCACACCAAGCTGCTTGCCTATTGCAGATTCAGTCTTCCCAGCCTGGTGCAGGTCTACAATTTTGTTTCTGGTGTCCTTCCACAGCTCTTTGGTCTTCACCATAGTGGAGTTTGGAGTGTGACTGTTTAAGGTTGTGGACAGGTGTCTTTTATACTGATAACAATGTCAAACAGGTGCCATTACTACAGGTAATGAGTGGAGGACAGAGGAGCCTCTTAAAGAAGAAGTTACAGGTCTGTGAGAGCCAGAAATCTTGCTTGTATGTAGGCGACCAAATACTTATTTTCCACCATAATTTGAAAATAAATTCTTAGAAAATCAGACAATGTGATTTTCTACTGTAGATATGTTTTCTCATTTTGTCTCTCATAGTTGAGGTCTACCTATTATGTCAATTACAGGCCGGCCTCATCTTAAGTGGGAGAACTTGCACAATTGGTGGTATGTGTTTCACTTTATTTTTTTACTTTTGTATATGTTCTAGGGAAAGGGTGGTGATTTGAATTTTTACTTTTTATTTATCTATTTTTATTTAACTCTTTTTACTATAACTTTTATACTCCCTTAGGGATCACTAGTTCAATACAATACAATAGCATTGCAATGCATTGCATATGCATAGAGCAGCCTGTAATACAAATCAATGCCAGACAAACCTGGGGGCCTTCAATAGGCTCTTGACTGTCATGGCAATGGATCGCTGATTCTGAGGGCCTGCGATTCACCGTATAATAGCAGCGCCCATACGCAGTCCTGACCAGAAGTTAATGCCCACGATCTGTGCAGGCGCTGATTGCGGGCATTAGCGTTGGGTCTCCATGATGGTCACACAGCCCCTCAGTGGCCACCATATCTAAATACCCCGACATCTGCTGAACAATCCTAGCATTTGTTGGGAAAGGGTTAAATGGAATGTGTAATCAAAAATGTTTATGAGCAACATATTTAAGAATTTTTAAAGGGAGTGTATCACCTCCCCTCAAGCATATTCAGCTGCTTCCACAGAATTGCCATGCACAATACAGTAATACCAAAAAAAAACATATTTTGTTATATATGTTACACTGTAACGTAAATGACAAAAGTAGTATTGTAGCAATTGCACCACCTAGTATTTAACCTCTAGTAAACCTCTAGTATGGGACTAAGACTGGGTTCACACGTGCGCCAGAGTCTCCTTTGGTAACTCTTGAAACCGGCTACGAAAAGTCCTGCACAGAGGACTTTTTTTTCTCCACCGCTTTCATTTTTGAAATTGCGGAAACCTGACAGACCCCATTAAGGTCAGTGGGGTCCAACAGTCTTCGTGTTACACCACTGTTTTAGCGGTCCAGCTCTCTATCGTTCAGGTTTCTCGGCAGTCCCGAACAACAAAGACCACGGTGGTAGTGTGAACCTAGCATAATTGTAAAAAAAAAAAAAAAAAAAAGTTTGTAATAAGTATGAAATAAAAATAAAATAAATTAATACCCATACTATAAAAATAGAACATTATTTTTATTTTTTATTTTTTGCTGTTTTTTGGTCACACTGCCTCCGAAAATATATAAAAGATGATCAAAAATTCACTTATAACCCAAAATGATTCCAATAGAAATGACAGACATTTCCGCAAAAACAAGCTCTCATATGGATACTATGATTGAAAAATTTAAAGTTATGCCTCTCAGAATATGTTGCCAGTAAAACAAATTATTTTTGACAAATTGGTGATTTTTATTTGGCAAAACTTAAGAAAAAAATATAAACTTTGTATCACTGTAAACATTCTGACTGGCATAATAAAGGGTTTCATTGAACTACACACGTGGACAAAATTGTTGGTACCCCTCGTTTAATGAAAGAAAAACCCACAATGGTCACAGAAATAACTTAAATCTGACAAAAGTAGTAATATACAAAAATTCTATGAAAAAGTCAGACATTGCTTTTCAACCATGCTTCAACAGAATTTTTAAAAAAAGAAAACTCATGAAACAGGCCTGGACAGAAATGATGGTACCATTAACTTAATATTTTGTTGCACAACCTTTTGAGGCAATCACTGCAATCAAACGATTCCTGTAACTGTCAATGAGACTTCTGCACCTCTCAACAGGTGTTTTGGCCCACTCCTCATGAGAAAACTGCTCCAGTTGTCTTGGGTTTGAAGGGTGCCTTTTCCAGACGGCATGTTTCAGCTCGTTCCAAAGATGCTCAATAGGATTTAGGTCAGGGCTCATAGAAGGCCACTTCAGAATAGTCCAATGTTTCCCTCTTAGCCATTCTTGGGTGTTTTTAGCTGTGTGTTTTGGGTCATTATTCTGTTGCAAGACCCATGACCTGCAACTGAGACCAAGCTTTCTGACACTGGGCAGCACATTTCTCTCTAGCATCCCTTGATGGTCTTGAGATTTCATTGTACCCTGCACAGATTCAAGACACCCTGTGCCAGATGCAGCAAAGCAGCCCCAGAACATAACAGAGCCTCCTCCATGTTTCACAGTAGGGACAGTGTTCTTTTCAAGATATGCTTCATTTTTCTGTCTGTGAACATAGAGCTGATGCGCCTTGCCAAAAATTTCGATTTTTGGCTCATCTGTCCTTTAGGACATTCTCCCAGAAGCTTTGTGGCTTAACAACATGTAGTTTGGCAAATTACTTTTGTCAGATACAAGTTATTTCTGTGACCATTGTGGGTTTTTCTTTCATAAAACGAGGGGTACTAACAATTTTGCCCACGTGTGTAATTCCCTGTGGCAACCACACTGTGTACACTGTAGTAAATTGGATTTTTTAAATTAATTTTTATAGATGCAAAATCTACTTACATGGAAGCTGCTTCAGTTCTTTAAAACCCAAGCCTGTTCACTGACCTCAGCAGTATACAATTTTTCCTCATTTACCCTAGCTGTGTTTTAAAGGAAATTTGTACAATGAGTAATAGTTATACCAGAAATTGTCCGATTCTTCTGTGCGTTGTGGTGTAAAATATGTGTACATTGTATAAAAAAAAAAAAAAAAAAAAGTTTAAAAACCCTCTTAAAAAAAAATTTCCGTAAATCTAATGAAACTATTTATTTATTTTGCTTATATAGCGCCATCGTATTCCGCAGTACTTTACAAATATTATCACTGTCCCTTATAGGGCTTGGAAGAGTGAAGAAATCAGGCGATACCTTTTAGAGGCTAACTGATAGTAAACTTTCAAGAGTCTAGCTCTCTTCTTCAGACATACAAGAGACTGAAAATTCACACACTCTTTATACACACAAGACCTGGATCTTCAAAGGGTTTTAGAATCTTTAAAGAAAATCAAAATGCAATATAAGTAGAGAAGTTATTTACAACAGGTCAAGAAATAAACAATCTGGAAATTTGTGGGGCGTGACGGAGGGATCTGTTATCTGTTTGCAATCAGGTGGTGATTTGTGACCCTCACAGTTCATACATAGTGTGACATGAAACTGGCATGAATATTAAGTCCAAATTGCAGTTTGAAATTGTTGCATTAACTTATATTCCCGTTCCTTTCTCTCTCTCTCTGCGTCTTAAAATGTCCCATTAAAACCTCAACCCGCAAATCTTCAATAGAGTGGTCTTCTCCGGAGAAATGTGCGGCCACTGAGAGATCTGTTCTGCTGTTATTAATGGTGAATCTGTGTGAGTTCATGCGCTGACTAAGTCTCTGTACTGTTTCCCCCACATAGAGGCCTGTGGTTGGACATTGCACACACATTGTAGCAACAGTGAGAAAAAATCTGTATACAAAACAGCAATGCAGTTCTCTCTCTGAATTTGACATAAGGTGAATTTTTATTTACAGTGAGTACGGAAAGTATTCAGACCCCTTTTAAATTTTTCACTCTTTGTTTCATTGCAGCCATTTGCTAAAAGCAAAAAAGTTCATTTTATTTCTCATTAATGTACAGTCATGGCCAAAAGTTTTGAGAATGACACAAATATTATATTTTCACATGATCTGCTGCCCTCTGGTTTTTATGTGTGTTTGTCAGATGGTTTTATCACATACAGAAATATAATTGCATTCATATTATGAGTAACAGAAGCTTATATTGACAGTTAGAATGAGTTAATGCAGCAAGTCAATATTTGCAGTGTTGACCCTTCTTCTTCAGGACCTCTGCAATTCTCCCTGGCATGCTCTCAATCAACTTCTGGACCAAATCCTGACTGATAGCAGTCCATTCTTGCAGAATCAATGCTTTAATTTTGTCTGAATTTGTTGGTTTTTGTTTGTCCACCCGTCTCTTGATGATTGACCACAAGTTCTCAATGGGATTAAGATCTGGGGAGTTTCCAGGCCATGGACCCAAAATCTCTATGTTTTGTTCCCTGAGCCATTTAGTTATCACCTTTGCTTTATGGCAAGGTGCTCCATCATGCTGGAAAAGGCATTGTTGAGTGCCAAACTGCTCTTGGACGGTTGGGAGAAGTTGCTCTTGGAGGACATTCTGGTACCATTCTTTATTCATGGCTGTGTTTTTAGGCAAGACTGTGAGAGAGCCGATTCCCTTGGCTGAGAAGCAACCCCACACATGAATGGTTTCAGGATGCTTTACAGTTGGCATGAGACAAGACTGGTGGTAGCGCTCACCTCTTCTTCTCCGAATAAGCTGTTTTCCAGATGTTCCAAACAATCGAAAAGGGGATTCATCAGAGAAAATGACTTTACCCCAGTCCTCAGCAGTCCACTCCCTGTACCTTTTGCAGAATATCAGTCTGTCCCTGATGTTTTTTCTGGAGAGAAGTGGCTTCTTTGCTGCCCTCCTTGAGACCAGGCCTTGCTCCAAGAGTCTCCGCCTCACAGTGCATGCAGATGCACTCACACCTGCCTGCTGCCATTCCTCAGCAAGCTCTGCACTGCTGGTAGCCCGATCCCGCAGCTGAAACACTTTTAAGAGACGGTCCTGCCGCTTGCTGGTCTTTCTTGGGCGCCCTGGAGCCTTTTTGGCACCAATGGAACCTCTCTCCTTGAAGTTCTTGATGATGCGATAGATTGTTGACTGAGGTGCAATCTTTCTAGCTGCAATACTCTTCCCAGTTAGGCCATTTTTGTGCAGTGCAATGATGACTGCACGTGTTTCTTTAGAGATAACCATGGTTAACAGAAGAGAAACAATGATGGCAAGCACCAGCCTCCTTTTAAAGTGTCCAGTGGTGTCATTCTTACTTAATCATGACAGATTGATCTCCAGCCCTGTCCTCATCAACACCCACACCTGTGTTAATGGAGCAATCACTGAAACGATGTTAGGTGGTCCTTTTAAGGCAGGGCTGCAATGATGTTGAAATGTGTTTTGGGGGATAAAGTTCATTTTCTAGGCAAATATTGACTTTGCAAGTAATTGCTGTTAAGCTGATCACTCTTTATAACATTCTGGAGTATATGCAAATTGCCATTAGAAAAACTGAAGCAGTAGACTTTGTAAAAATTAATATTTGTATCATTCTCAAAACTTTTGGCCATGACTGTACACTCAGCACCCCATCTTGACAGAAAAAAACAGCAATGTAGATATTTTTGCAAATTTATTAAAAAAAGAAAAACTGAAATCTCACATGGTCATAAGTATTCAGACCCTTTGCTGTGACACTCATATTTAACTCACATGCTGTCCATTTCCTTCTGATCCTCCTTGAGATGGTTCTACTCCTTCATTGGAGTCCAGCTGTGTTTAATTAAACTGATTGGACTTGATTAGGAAAGGCACACACCTGTCTATATAAGAGCTCACAGTGCATGTCAGAGCAAATGAGAATCATGAGGTCAAAGGAACTGCCCAAGGAGCTCAGAGAGAATTGTGGCAAGGCACAGATCGGGCCAAGGTTACAAAAGAATTTCTGCAGCACTCGAGGTTCCTAAGAGCACAGTGGCCTCCATAATCCTTAAATGGAAGAAGTTTGGGACGACCAGAACTTTTCCTAGACCTGGCTGTCCCGCCAAACTGAGCAATCGTGGGAGAAGAGCCTTGGTGAGAGAGGTAAAGAAGAACCCAAAGATCACTGTGGCTGAGCTCCAGAGATGCAGTAGGGAGATGGGAGAAAGTTCCACAAAGTCAACTATCACTGCAGTCCTCCACCAGTCGGGGCTTTATGGCAGAGTGGCCCGAAGGAAGCCTCTCCTCAGTGCAAGACATATGAAAGCCCGCATAGAGTTTGCCAAAAAACACATGAAGGACTCCCAGACTGAGAAATAAGATTCTCTGGTCTCTTGAGACCAAAGATTGATCTTTTGGTGTTAATTCTAAGCGGTATGTGTGGAGAAAACCAGGCACTTCTCTTCACCTGCCCAATACAATCGCAACAGTGAAACATGGTGGTGGCAGCATCATGCTATGGGGGTGTTTTTCAGCTGCAGGGACAGGACGACTGGTGGCAATTGAAGGAAAGATGAATGCGGCCAAGTACAGAGATATCCTGGAAGAAAACCTCTTCCAGAGTGCTCTGGACCTCAGACTGAGCCGAAGGTTCACCTTCCAACAAAACAATGACCCTAAGCACACAGCTAAAATAACAAAGGAGTGGCTTCGGAACAACTCTGTGACCATTCTTGACTGGCCCAGCCAGAGCCCTGACCTCAACCCAATTGAGCATCTCTGGAGAGACCTGAAAATGGCTGTCCACCAACGTTCACCATCCAACCTGACGGAACTGGAGGGGATCTGCAAGGAAGAATGGCAAAATCCAGATGTGAAAAACTTGTTGCATCATTCCCAAGAAGATTCATGGCTGTACTAGCTCAAAAGGGTGCTTCTACTCAGTACTGAGCAAAGGGTCTGAATACTTATGACCATGTGATATTTCAGTTTTTCTTTTTTAATAAATTTGCAAAAATATCTACATTTCAGTTTTTTTCTGTCAAGATGGAGTGCTGAGTGTACATTTAATGAGAAATAAAATGAACTTTTTTGCTTTTAACAAATGGCTGCAATGAAACAAAGAGTGAAAAATTTAAAGGAGTCTGAATGCTTTCCGTACCCACTGTATACTGACATATTGTATGCTAGTTTTAATAAGTACTGCCTGAAGTAAACTGTGACAAATTGGAAGCCTCTTAATAAATTTGACATATCTCGTGGCAGTCTTTGCACCAGAAACTGAAATCTGATATAAATGTATTGCAAATATGTCAGGTGTTGACTTTTTGATGATAGTAAATTGGAGTAAATTGATTAAAACCCCATAAAATTAAAATGATATTCCTTATAGTTCAAGTAACTTGGTGATCATGACAATCTGACCTCTTAGATACCCACCAGTCATGAGCATGGGTGTTCCTTGTATCCCCCAAATGATTTAAGTGACTGGTTACCCTTGTTCTGAATTCTGTGGAACTGACAGATAAACTAGCACTGCGTTCAGCTTTGCATATACCCCATTCACCTGGGAGAATGAGTTCCTTGTTCTCATGATCATTGATGTCCCAGCCGTTGCACACCCACTGGTAATCAAGTTAACCCCTATAGTGTAAATTGAAATAACAGGAATAACCCTTTAAAGTGGACCCATCACAAATATTTACTGGTTAGTAGTGTTGACAGTACACTGTTGTGATGGTGCTCTAGTTTTTAAAGGAGTTTTCCAGACTAAAAATATAGATGATCTATCCTAAGGATATGTTATCAATAGCAGATCAGTTGGTGTCTGACGCCTGACACCCTCACCAATCAGCTGTTTTCTGCAGCTAATACACAGAGAATGGAGCAAAAAGCAGACAGCTCAGTTCTCTGTGCAGTGGGTAGTGGACAGACCAGGTACTGCAGATCAGTTCCCATTCATTTGAAGGGGGGAAATAAGATGCAGTGAATCAGTTAGAATTTCTGTTCTGTTCTGAAAACTGTTAATTGATGAGGATGGTGGGTGTCGGACCACCAGAAATCTATTAGTGTCCTGTCTTTAGCATAGATCATTAGAAAACCTTTAACCATTACACATTTGATCCTGTTGTCTGTAGTCCCAGCTTTACAGACGGTTTCTCAGAAGACTTCAAATGATTAAGTAGCTCATACAGTGCCTTGCAAAAGTATTCAGCCCCCTTGAACTTTTCAACCTTTTGCCACATTTCAGGCTTCAAACATAAGGATATAAAATTTAAATTTTTTGGTGAAGAATCAACAACAAGTGAGACACAATTGTGAAGTGGAACGAAATTTATTGGATATTTTAAACTTTTGTAAAAAATAAACTGAAAAGTGGGGCGTGCCAAATTTATACGTCCCCCTTAAGTTAATACTTTGTGGCGCCACCTTTTTCTGTGATTACAGCTGCAAGTCGCTTGGGGTATGTCTCTATCAGTTTTGCACATCGAGAGACTGAAATTCTTGCCCATTCTTCCTTGGAAAACAGCTGGAGCTCAGTGAGGTTGGATGGAAAGCGTTTGTGAACAGCAGTTTTCAGCTCTTTCCACAGATTCTCGATTGGATTCAGGTCTGGACTTTGACTTGGCCATTCTAACACCTGGATACGTTTATTTGTGAACCATTCCATTGTAGATTTTGCTTTATGTTTGGCATCATTGTCTTGTTGGAAGATAAATCTCTGTCCCAGTCTCAGGTCCTGTCTCCAACAGGTTTTCTTCCAGAATGGTCCTGTATTTGGCTCCATCCATCTTCCCATCAATTTTAACCATCTTCCCTGTCCCTGCTGAAGAAAAGCAGGCCCAAACCATGATGCTGCCACCACCACCATGTTTGACAGTGGGGATGGTGTGTTCAGGGTGATGAGCTGTGTTGCTTTTACGCCAAACATATTGTTTTGCATTGTGGCCAAAACGTTCGATTTTGGTTTCTTCTGACCAGAGCACCTTCTTCCACATGTTTGGTGTGTCTCCCAGGTGGCTTGTGGAAAACTTTAAATGAGTCTTTTTATGGATATCTTTGAGAAATGGCTTTCTTCTTGCCACTCTTTCATAAAGGCCAGATTTGTGCAGTGTACATCCTATGGACAGACTCTCCCACCTCAGCTGTAGATCTCTGCAGTTCATCCAGAGTGATCATGGGCCTCTTGGATGCATCTCTGCTCAGTCTTCTCCTTGTTTGAGATGAAAGTTTAGAGGGATGGCCGGGTCTTGGTAGATTTGCAGTGGTCTGATACTCCTTCCATTTCAATATGATCGCTTGCTCAGTGCTCCTTGGGGTGTTTAAAGTTTGGGAAATCTTTTTGTATCCAAATCTGGCTTTAAACTTCTCCACAACAGTATCACGGACCTGGCTGTTGTGTTCCTTGGTCTTCATGATGCTCTCTGCGCTTTAAACAGAACCCTGAGACTATCACAGAGCAGGTGCATTTATACGGAGACTTGATTACACACAGGTGGATTATATTTATTATCATCAGTCATTTAGGACAACATTGGATCATTCAGAGATCCTCACTGAACTTCTGGAGTGAGTTTGCTGCACTGAAAGTAAAGGGGCCGAATAATATTGCATGCCCCACTTTTCAGTTTTTTATTTTTTTTACAAAAGTTTAAAATAACCAATAAATTTCATTCCACTTCACGATTTTGTCCCACTTGTTGATTCTTCACCAAAAAATTAAAATTTTAAATCCTTATGTTAGAAGCCTGAAATGTGGCAAAAGGTTGAAAAGTTCAAGGGGGTCGAATACTTTTGCAAGGCACTGTATGTGTATACACTGTCTTTTTTCCTGAATTCCTGTAATAATGAGAACTCAGGTTGACCAAGAAATGTTTATTGCATAAAAAGGGAGAATTAAGCTATTGCCGGACACCTCTAGCAGTACTTGAATTCTAAGAAATATGGCCAGTGAAGATCTTTATCAGAGGACAAAAAGTGAATAGTTTATAGTAATGATGGGTACAGTGACTGCTAAACGTAATGTGAAATAGAAAAAATAGAGACCAGTAACTGCAATGAAAAAAGCTTGTCTGCTTTGTACAATGGGATATTGCAGGACCCTTGAAGTAAGCTCCACGGTTCTAGCTTCCATTATTTTCCTTTCAGTACAGCAACAATTCAGCATCACCTTACTCCTGAATAGAAGGGAGTTTTCTGCATTACTTCTACTGTACAGTGAGGGGAGCTGCTTCATCATAACAGTTTTTACCTGAATGTTTAATATGCGATCAAACCCCTTCCACAGTCTGTCCAGGAGCAGCTATGACGTCTTTTCATTCATGGCAAACTCCATAGAGATTATTAATGTAAACCTTCATTCAGTGGTGCAGAGCTGCGTGTCTTTGTGTGGGTGTCTTGGATAGGAAGGAGAAGAACCTAGGATCGCAGTGGCTCGAGTCTGAGAGAGAAGCCCTTACGCTTGTGGAATCTAAATAGGTTTCCTGAATAATCCCATTGCAGCTTTACATACAAATAAAACCCTACACCCTTTGGCTGCATGAAATTACAAGAGCATACAAAATAAATCCTTTGAAGTCTTGAATCCATTTGTACTTGTGCCTTTCTGTAACTCCTGCATTGTAATATAATTTACTATTTACATAGCAGTGGATTAAACAAAAATTTCCAGTTGAGCTAAAAAAAAAAAACTGTAGATAGAAAGATCCATAACTATTACCCAAAGTTTTTGTCTGCCGTCTAGGGATGCGAAAAATTTTCGTTTATGAGTGTGTATGTATATAATAGAGATATGTACAGCGCCTTGCATATCCCATGATCTTTTTCACATTTTGTCACCTTACAACCACAAACTTAAATGTATTATATTGAGATTTTAAGTGATAGACCAACACAAAGTAGCAGATAATTGTAAAGTGGAATGAAAATGATACATGGTTTTCAAAATTTTAAGTAAATTAGGGCCGGTTCACATCTGCGTTTGGCTTTCCATTCGGGGGAGTCTGCTTGGGGACCCCCCCCGAACGGAAACCTATACGCATAGAAAAGCGGTTACCTAAGGAAACCCACGGACCCCATAGATTATAATGAGGTCCGTGTGGATTCCGCTCGGTTTCCGCACGAAGCAAGCGGAGAGAAAAGTACTTCAAGTGCTGCCCCCAGCGAACTCCCAGAATGGAAAGCCAAACGCAGATGTGAACCAGCCCTAAAAATCTGAAAAGTGTGTCGTGCAAAAGTATTCACCCCCACCCCCCATAGCATTACTTTGTAGAGCCACCTTTTGCTGCAATTACAGCTGCAAGTCTTTCGGGGTATGTCTCTACCAGCTTTGCACATCTAGAAACTGAGATTTTTGCCTGTTCTACTTTGCAAAATAGCTCAAGCTTAGCCAGATTGAATGCAGAGCGTCTGTGAACAGCAATTTTCATGTCTTGCCACACATGCTCAATGGGATTTAGGTTTGGACTTTGACTGGCCCATTCTAACACATGAATATTCCTTGATCTAAACCATTCCACTCTTATCTCTGGCTGTATGTTTAGGGTCATTGTCTTGCTGGATGGTGAATCTCCTTCCCATTCTGAAGTCTTTTGCAGTCTCCAACAGGTTTTCTTCCAGTGTTGCCCTGTATTTGGCTCCATCCATTTTCCCCTCAACTCTGACTAGCTTCCCTGTCCATGCTGAAGAAAAGCATCCCCACAGCATGTTGCTGCCTTCACCATGTTTCACAGTGGAGATGGTGTGCTCAGGGTGATGAGCAGTGTTACTTTTCCGCCACACACAGCGCTTTGTATTTAGGCCAAAAAGTTCAACTTTGGTTGCATCTGACCAGAGCACCTTCTACCATATGTTTGCTGTGTCTCCAATATGACTTGTGGAAAACTGCAAACGGCACTTCCTATATCTTTCTTTCAACAATGGTTTTCTTCTTGCCACTCTTCCATAAAGGCCAGATTTGGGGAGTGCACGACTTATAGTTGTCCTGTGGACAGATTCTCCCACCTGAGCTGTGGATTTCTGCAGCTCCTCCAGAGTGACCATGGGCCTCTTGGCTGCTTCTCTGACCAGTACTCTCCTTGCTCGATCTGTCCGTTTAGGTGGACGGCCATGTCTTTGTAGGTTTGCAGTTGTAGAATACCTTTTCCATTTTTAAATGATGGATTAAACAGTGCTCCTTCATGATGCTCAAAGTTTGGAATATGTTTTTATATCCTAACCCTGCTTTAAACTTCTCCACAACTTTATCTCTGACCTGTCTGGTGAGTTCCTTGGGCTTCATGATGCTGTTTGTTCACTAGTGTTCTCTAACAAACCACTGAGGCCTTCACAGAACAGGTGTATTTATACTGAGACTGAATTACATACAGCTGGACTCTATTAACTAATTAAGTGACTTCTGATGGCAATTGCTTAGGGGTATCAGAGTACAGTGGGCTGAATACTTTTGCACGTCACACTTTTCAGATTTTTATTTAATAAAAATTTTGAAAACCATGTATCACTTCCGTTCCACTTCACAATTATGTACTACTTTTTGTGTTGGTCGATCACTTACAACCACAAACTTTAAATGTATTTTATTGAGATTTTAAGGTGGCAAAATGTGAAAAAGTTCAAGGGGTATGACTACTTTTGTAAGGCACTGTTGTGTGTGTGTGTGTGTGTATATATATATATATATATATATGTGTGTGTGTGTATGTATGTATGTATGTGTAATAAAAAAAAAATAGATATATAACACACACAGTACCTTAGATTTCATCAAAAGTTAAAATTTTCTGCAGGGTCTTGCTGGGCAATCAGTTCTATGGCTGTATAAACCTTCATCAGTTTTTCTGCTTTTAATAACCCCATTATGGCTGCAGCGCATGTTGCATTTCTCTCTGATGCTGGTAATGTGTACAGTATAGAGTATTCTGACACTCCCCATCCATTATTATTACTACAGGTTTCTTTACATGTAATTCTGCCAGAAGTAACTGTATAATGGCAAACAAATAGCTGAAAAAAACTGAAATGAACATGATATAGGAGATCCAGCTACAGTGGATAAATCTGAGCACAATCGGGAAAGCTGTTTGCTGTTTGTTTAATTGCCGATGGGATGTTAGTTATAATCAGGTCATCAGGTGTAGACTAGCTCTCTGTACACTCACTGTGAGCTGTGAAAATCTGCAGACACCTCTCTCATTTGTGTACATGGATCACATAGCAGCAGATCCATATGTAAACATGCAGAGGCTCTGAAGAGAGAATTTCCCCATTTTTGTGCTGTCCTGAGTCTGTTTTCTAAAGGTTGACCTTTACTAGTAACAGTTAGGTAACCATAAATTAGGAAGGAGGGAGACACCTAGTGGCAGGAACTTTAGAAAGGTTTTCCAAGCAGAAAATAACACATTTAAGGTGGATTACATTTTGGTCCAGATACACATGTTCTTTTAAATGAGATTAAGTTGTCTGAAATGCTATTGACCATTTAAGTAATTTGTACAAATGGTTTAGACGGACAAAAAAAAAAAAAAATGTGTGAGGCAGAGATGTTTGTTTTTTGTTTGTTTTTTTTAAATATAGTAATGGACCCACTGAGCCACCTAACTAGTTTGACTTTGATCTACTCCTGACGGCATTGTCTAAGTCATACCCGCTACCCCTGAGGACACCTGTTGTAGGCGAAACATGTCGGAGGTGGTGGTGGTGGTGGGGATTATTATTTTAATGATAAATAATAGTTTGCTCTCAGCAGACAACTATGTTTGCTGAGCATTATTTAAGTGCAGGGTACTGGGCTGGATTTTTTATGGAATGGCAGGTAGGCTGATAGCGGGACTTGCCATTCCCATCCCCTCCAGTCCACACCTTGTGTACACTCCTGGAAGAAACCAAGCTGACTGGGATCTCCTCGTTAAGGGGATATAAGAAGTCTGCTAGGAGAGCAGACTGTGGCAGAGCTTGGCTGGAAAGCCACAAAGAAAGTGGCTACTGCTGGAAGACAATTTGACTGTTTGAACTTGTTCCTATTGTAGGTGAGGTAACCTATTTCTGTTCAGTTAGAGCCCAGACGGGCAGGTATTTATTTTTTCGGTTTCTGTTATGTTGCATTTACCAAGGAGTGTTTTGAGTGAATAAAACTCAATACGTGGACTAATACCTTGGAGTCTGTGTTCATGTCAGCCCACCCAGCACCCCAGATCCTGACAATATCTATGTATACAACGTGAATGATAATTCTTGTTTATTTATCCATAGGCAATTGTAAATTGCTAATTGTTCAAGTGGTCCCCTATCCTTTTCACTCTTTATTTGGTCTTTGCTGCAGGGGGCCGCTAGGTTGCTACCACCGCCGAATCTAGCTTTTCAGCTGCCTGAGGCAAAGTCAGAAAGTTAGCACCATTCAGCACTAAAGACACTTTGATTGAGATATGTTACTGAGTCCCTGGCACATGTGTAGTGATTGAAAGAGACTGGGGACATATACCCAGCTTCAGTGCTTTGCTTAAAGGGATTGTCCAGGAATTGGACAAACTCCAGAGGGCCGAGTCAGATGTAATGTTAAAAAAACAAAACCGAAAAAAACCCCAAACATACTCACCTGTCCCTGGCGGTTTTGTGTATGTAGTCGCAGCCCATTCAGTACCCAGAAGCCCTTTGCCCCACGTAACCGTTGAGGCCAATCTGTGACTTAAGCAGCTTCTGGAGAGGAATCGGTGATGTCACACCAGATTGCCGGGATCTTCTTTTTTTTTTTTTTTTTTTTTGTTACACCTGCAAACCTAAAATCCAGTATTACTCCACTCTTCTGGGCTACAGCACTGGTCTTTGCCTTTGGATCATGTGGGTTGTTTGCTTCATGATGCCGCTGAGGTCCAGTCACAGGCCTCAGTGGACTTTGATGTCATTTATGATGTCTTTGAGTCCGGAAGAGGCCATAAGACCGACGTCTGAGCCCATGGGAGGTGAGCAACACATGTTAAATCACCTCCGTTGGACAGCTACTCATTATACTCTAGAATATGAAGAAAACCCGCAGTCTAATAATGGTTCATTTAGTGGCAAAACTGAAATTTTTGGAAAATTCGTAATGAAAACCATAGGGGCTATTATGGGATGTTATACTATGTGGATGTACAGTTGATGCCAGGACTTTAAATATGTTTCTTGCTCTGAAGCAGAGTGGCCACCATAGCTGCCAAGTCTCTTGTTCTATACATTTTTACTTAATATGAACCCTGACCAGCTTCTAGGTGTGTGTCCCCCCCTTCCTTCCTTATGAGTCACCAACGCCCAGGCAGGATCTTGAGATTTGTCCTGTTACTATGAAAGCCGGGAGCCTTATAAAGGCTCCCAGGCCAGTCATAGAATTAATTGGGGGGGGGGGTAGTTGTTTAATAAAACAGTAAAAAAAAACAAAAAAACAAAACCTACAAGTTCAAATTACTCACCTTTCCCTAGATTTCAACTGATCGTGCATCCCCACATCCGAAAATGACTGAGCAAGTTACTCACCATTTACTAGAAACATTCTTTTTATTCTACTTTGTCATCAGTCCACACACCATTCTAGTACTGTTGGAGGATCAACTAGGTGATATTTTGAAAACCTCTAGAAGCAAGTTTGCAGAGCACTGGTTCTCATTAATACAATTCGTCAGTGTTATGCCTATTGTAAAGAGATACCTGCAGAATTTTCGTGGTTATCTTAAGTCTTCTTGGCTCCTCCTTTGATCTACGGTGCATTCACCAGTTACCTTTTGTAGATGGACCACTCCTCAGGGCAGTAGCAGAGATGGTCATGGTCCAGTTGCAAACTGTCGGAGCCCTTTCTTTCTAATAACTCTTAAGTTTCTCATTTAACACTTTCCCAACATCTGCCGTATTATTACAGCAGATGTCTGATTTTTGTGGTGCTTGATTAAGAAGAAGAGTAGGGTTTTTTTCTCTGATCTTGGGCATTTCATCCTTTTAGGACCACCGATTCACTCTTTGGTGTGCCCTGCTGCCTGCCCCCAACCCTCTTCTACCTTTAATGTCACAGTCGAGATTGTGTGACCTGTCCTCTTACTATGACAGCCGGGAGCCTTATGAAGGCTCCCAGAAGTGTCATAGATATGCATTGAATTTCCCATAGACTTCAGTACAGTTGTATTTCAGTCTATGGGAAAGCTGATGCAAATATCACAAACCTAAACAAATTAGCCATCTCCATGTCCAAACTAGAAACATAGTTTTCCCAAACGGCCATCATAAGAGCTGAACCGCTGTATTTTCACTGTTTCACTTCTCATAAAAATTTGACTAACAAGCAATCAAAACATCAGAATTTCCCCAAAATAATCTCAATAAAAAGTACATCTGGTCCACAATAAAAAGACACCTTATGCAGCCCCATATACAGCAATATAAAAAAAGTTTTATAGGTGTCATAACATGGCAACTTTATGGAATTTTTTTTTTCTTCAAAGTTTTGGATTCTTTTAAGGTGTTAAACTATATAAATTTGGTATCACCTTCAGAGTGATTGTAATTTTGGCTTTATGGTGAATGTCATATAGACTAAGCCCATAAGAAAGTTTCACAAACACAGTTTTTCTGAATTTTCTTTTCAATCCTCCTACTACATGTTATGGAATTTTAAATGATACCATTACAAAGTACATTTTGTCCTGGGCAGGTCTCAGAGGTGTACTCCTTAAAACTCTCAAGTTGCTGAGACTGAGGGTATTCCGGTCCTGTGGGTGGGCCTAGGTTCATTAGCAGCAGGATCATGGCTATGTAGAGAAGCATGGGTTGCACAGTAAGAAACCAAGTAGTAGTACGATGGCGATTGCAAACTTGTGTTGTTACAGCCATATAGCATAAGTATTCTTCCCTACAGGCATGGCTTTTAGTAGATAGTAACTGTGTAATCTAGTAGGTGTGATGGCACTATACAGGTGCAACTGCAGAGATTCTGCACTGCTATATAGACTCTGCATATAACTCTGGTACATGTATGGAGCAATCAGTAGAACTTGAAAATAAAATGCATCTTGAACTGTATAGTCTTGTGTTCTTGATTACCCATTCTCAAGAGCCTGGAGGTGCTAAAATAATTAAAGAGGTTGTCCAGGCAAAAATGGACAACCCTTTTAACATTTAAATCAGTTGGGGGCAGTGAAAAAAATAAAAATCAGCGGAACTCCGGAAGAGACCTGGGAGACGCCGCCAGAACAGAAGAACTGGGGCGCATAGGAGGACACCGGAGCAACAGGGACAGGTGAGTATGCTTTTTTTTTTTTTTTTTTCTAACTGCCTCCAGCTGATTTAAACATTAAAAGGGTTGTCAATTTTTGCCTGGACACCCCCTTTAAAGGGAGTCTGTCACTAGGACCCAGCATATCAACCCATCCCCACAGATAGATTAGGGACACATGAATCAAACAGTGTTGTCTCATTGTTAGTTAATTGGTGCCTCTATTGCTGAAATATCACCATTTTGTCAATATGCAAATTAGCTCTTTGGTGCAATGAGGGTGTTACACTTGCTCCAAAGAGGTACTCATTTGCAGATATTTGCCACAGACTTAGCACTTGAACCTGCAATCATTACATAGATTTTCTCATAAACTGCAATACAACTGTGTAGAAGTCTATGAAAAAGTCACTCCATATCTATGATGTGCCTGGAAGCCTTCATATGGCTCCCAACTGTCATGGTAATAGGACAGGTCCCGCAATCTCGATATTAAATTTAGTGGGTGCAGGTTAGCGGGAGACACCAGGCCCTAGGAGGAGAAAATGCCTGGGATCAGCGAGAGTGCTGGGCATTGTGGGCATTACAACATGTTATGGCACCTGCCATAACATGCCATATTTAATACTACAGCAGATGTTGGTAGTGGGTTAAAAGGAGAAATTTAGAAGAGTTATTAGAAAGAAAGGGCTCAGACAGTTTGCAAATGGAAAACATGACCATCGCTGCTACTGCCCTGAGTAGTGGTCCATCTTCAAAGGTAATTGGTGAATCAAATTATTAAAGGAGGAGCCAAAAAGACTTAAGATAACCATGAAGATTCTGCAGGTATCTGGTTACAATGGGCATAACACTGACAAATTTTATTCATGAGAAATCACCAAGAAGAACATCACCAGTGCTCTGCAAACTTGCTTCTAGAGGTTTTCAAAACATCACCTAGTTGATCCTCTAACAGTACTAGAATGGTGTGTGGACTGATGACCTACATAAAGAAGCATAAAAGAATGTTTCTAGTAACAAGACAAAGACAAAATGGTCACTAACTTTTCAGACAACTTGGTCTCATTTAATAGATCATGTGACTCTGGACCAAAATGTTATGCACGTTATTTAAAAAATGTTGCTGTTTTCGGACTGAAAAATCACTCTATAAAGTTCCTGCCACTAGGTCTCTCCCTTCTAGCTAATTTGCTGTTCACTCCCTGTTCACTCGCTGTTGCCATTGTTAGTTACTGCGGACTGAGACGGATTCATAGTGTGTGTGTGTTATGGTTGAGTTCCAAGAGCATTTCAGCAAAATACAGAGAGTAGCTGCTAACAGCGAGTAGAAAAAACAAGCCATTTAAAACCAGTACAGCACTGCGATTCAGTGACAGACCCCCAAAACGCCTTCACCAGTGAAAACCACAAGGTCAGAAGGGTTTTGCTGAATTTGGGGCATTTGAATTGTCATCACCAGCAACTGTACAGGTAATAAATGCTCCAATAACTTGAAAACTCACCAGAAATTTACTTACTGAGAATATCTGGATCAGGAGGATGATATGGAGGGTAGGCTCCAGATATTAGCCTGTCAGAAGAGATGCCTGATCGTGAGGAGAAAGCGGAATCCAATAACCAGACAAAAGTTGTAAAAGTTGTTGTCCTTTTAACATAGGCCATTAACCCCTTAAAGAGGACCCTTCATGTCGTTGGGCACATGCGGTTCTATATACCGCTAGAAAGCGCACTGTCGGCCTTCCCGTTATGTGCCCTGGGGCTGGAGATATTGGTGCCGTTAATTTTCTGCCCATCATCAGAAGGGAGTTCCTGATAGTCTAGCTGGGCTGTGAGGAACGCCCCACCCTGACTGTAGTCGTCCATAGACTTGTACTGGGGTGGTGTTCCTCACAGCTCAGCATCATCACTGGGCTGTAAGGAATGCCCCCCTTGAGTGCTTTTTTTTTTTTTTTTCTTGACACATTGTACTTCATGTTAGTGGTAAACACAAATCAATATTTTTGTATTTATTTATAAAAAAAAAAAAATATTGGAAATTTGGTTGAAAGTCGCAATTTTCTAAAATGTGAAATGCTCTGCTTTTCAGACAGTCATACCACCCAAATACATTAATAAATATTATCTACCATATCTCTGCTTTATGTTGACACATTCTTTTAATTGTCCTTTAATTTATTTTGGATGTTATAAAGCTTACACGTGTAACAGCGATTTTCCTGATTTACAAGAAAATTTCCCAAACTAATTTCTTAGGAACCATTTCTGTTCTGAAGGGGATTATAAAGGCCTATATATTAGAAACCCCCATAAATCACCCCATTTTCAAAACTGCACCCTCAAATAATTCAAAACAGCATTTGGGATGTTTGTTAACACTTTAAGCATTTCACAAGAATAAAAATAATATGAAGGAGAAATTTAGACATTTCATTTTTTTTCACTAATACATTAATTTAGAGCTAAAATTAACACATTCACAAAGGGTTAAAGGAGAAAATGCATCTCACAGTTTGTTATGCAATTTCTCCAGAGCACAAAAATACCCCACATAAACTGATGTTTGGGCACACGGCAGCGCATGGAAGGGAAGGAGCGACACTGGACGTTTGAAAAGCAGATTTTGCTGGAATAGTTTTCAGTTCCATGTCTCATTTGCAGAGCCCCTAGAGTACCAAGACTATGGGAACCCTCAAAAAGTGACCCCATTTTGGAAACTACACCCCTCACAGAATTCATCAAGGGGTATAGTGAGCATTTTGACCCCACAGCCGTTTCACAGATTTTACTAACATTGGGATGTGTAAATGAAAAATTACTAAAACGTCACTTTATCCCCAAAGTTTTCAGGTGCCATGTCGCATTTGCAGAGCCCCTAAAGCACCAGTACAATGGAACCCCCCCCCCCCAAACCCCTCAAGGAATGTATCAAGGGATACATACTGATAGGGAATGTAGATTGTGAGCCCTATATGGGACAGTGACTGTCAATGTCTCTAAAGCGCTGCGGAATATGATGGCGCTATACAAGTAAGCAAAATAAATAAATAAAATAAATAATTATCATTTTGAGCCTAAAAATTTCTCCCAAAAATTAATGTACAAAGTGAAAATTGAAATTTTTAAAGAAATATGCAATTTCACTGCCTAATACGTTGCGGCCACATTGTGGCATCAGAGACATGCAATCCTAAAACTATTAAGCAGGCTATCCCGGGGACAAAAAAAATTATATACAGTACAGACCAAAAGTTTGGACACACCTTCTCATTCCAAGAGTTTTCTGTATTTTCATGACTATAAAAATTGTAGATTCACACTGAAGGCATCAAAACTATGAATTAACACATGTGGAATTATATACTTAACAAAAAAGTGGGAAACAACTGAAAATATGTCTTATATTCTAGGTTCTTCAAAGTAGCCACCTTTTGCTTTGATTACTGCTTTGCACACTCTTGGCATTCTCTTGATGAGCTTCAAGAGGTAGTCACCTCAAATGGTCTTCCAACAGTCTTGAAGGAGTCCCCAGAGATGCTTAGCACTTGTTGGCCCTTTTGCCTTCACTCTGCGGTCGAGCTCACCCCAAACCATCTCGATTGGGTTCAGGTCTGGTGACTGTGGAGGCCAGGTCATCTGGTGTAGCACCCCATCACTCTCCTTCTTGGTCAGATAGCCCTTACACAGTCTGGAGGTGTGTTTGGGGTCATTGTCCTGTTGAAAAATAAATGATGGTCCAACTAAACGCAAACCGGATGAAATAGCATGCCGCTGCAAGATGCTGTGGCAACCATGCTGGTTCAGTATTCCTTCAATTTTGAATAAATCTCCAACAGTGTCACCAGCAAAGCACCATCACACCACCTCCTCCTCCATGCTTCACGGTGGGAACCAGGCATGTAGAGTCCATTCGTTCACCTTTTCTGCGTCGCACAAAGACACGGTGGTTGGAACCAAAGATCTCAAATTTGGATTCATCAGACCAAAGCACAGATTTCCACAGGTCTAATGTCCATTCCTTGTGTTCTTTAGCCCAAACAAGTCTCTTCTGCTTGTTGCCTGTCCTTAGCAGTGGTTTCCTAGCAGCCATTTTACCATGAAGGCCTGCTGCACACAGTCTCCTCTTAATAGTTGTTGTAGAGATGTGTCTGCTGCTAGAACTCTGTGTGGCATTGACCTGGTCTCTAATCTGAGCTGCTGTTAACCTGCGATTTCTGAGGCTGGTGACTCGGATGAACTTATCCTCCGCAGCAGAGGTGACTCTTGGTCTTCCTTTCCTGGGGCGGTCCTCATGTGAGCCAGTTTCTTTGTAGCGCTTGATGGTTTTGGCCACTGCACTTGGGGACACTTTCAAAGTTTTCCCAATTTTTCGGAGTGACTGACCTTCATTTCTTAAAGTAATGATGGCCACTCGTTTTTCTTTACTTAGCTGCTTTTTTCTTGCCATAATACAAATTCTAACACTCCATTCAGTAGGACTATCAGCTGTGTATCCACCTGACTTCTGAACAACACAACTGATGGTCCCAACCCCATTTATAAGGCAAGAAATCCCACTTATTAAACCTGACAGGGCACACCTGTGAAGTGAAAACCATTTCAGGTGACTACCTCTTGAAGCTCATCAAGAGAATGCCAAGAGTGTGCAAAGCAGTAATCAAAGCAAAAGGTGGCTACTTTGAAGAACCTAGAATATAAGACATATTTTCAGTTGTTTCCCACTTTTTTGTTAAGTATATAATTCCACATGTGTTAATTCATAGTTTCGATGCCTTCAGTGTGAATCTACAATTTTTATAGTCATGAAAATACAGAAAACTCTTGGAATGAGAAGGTGTGTCCAAACTTTTGGTCTGTACTGTATGTGGGTGTAAACTGTTGCTTGGGCACACAGCAGGGCTCAGAAGGGAAGGAGCACTGCATTTTTTTTTTTTTAGCTTTTGGACTATAGATTTAGAGGGACTTTCTGGACCCCATGTTGTTTTTGCAAAGCCTTGGAGGTGCCAGTAAACTGGAATTCCCCAAAAAGTCACCCCATTTTGTAGGGGCAATTTTAGGGTCTCTGCAAATGTGACATGGCGACCAAAAACCAACAATCTAAATCTGCGCTCGAAAAGCTCATAGCGCTCCTTCACATCTGCGCCCTGCTGTGTGCCCAAACTGCAGTGTATACCCACATGTATGACACTGTTATACCCAGGATAACGTACTTAATGTCATATGTGGGTATAAACTGCTGTTTGGGAACAGAAGGGAAGGAGCGCTATTTTGGTTTTTTGAGCACAGTTTGGTTTTTGGACTTGACGCTTTTGCAGAGCTGCTGAATTGCCAGTATAGTGGAATCCGCAGACATGTCACCCTGTTTTGGAAACTACATCACTGAAGGGATTTATCAAGTGGCGTAGCAAGCATTTTTAACCCTTGAGTGTTGCATTTATTTAGTTTCCAGAAATGAATGCGCAGCTGATAATGAAAAGTTAAAAATCTGATTTTTCCATAGATAGTGCCCGATACAGTGGGGGAAAAAAGTATTTAGTCAGCCACCAATTGTGCAAGTTCTCCCACTTAAAAAGATGAGAGGCCTGTAAGTGACATAATAGGTAGACCTCAACTATGAGAGACAAAATGAGAAAACAAATCCAGAAAATCACATTGTCTGATTTTTTTTTAAGAATTTATTTGCAAATTATGGTGGAAAATAAGTATTTGGTCACCTACAAACAAGCAAGATTTCTGGCTCTCACAGACCTGTAACTTCTTCTTTAAGAGGCTCCTCTGTCCTCCACTCATTACCTGTAGTAATGGCACCTGTTTGACATTATTATTAGTATAAAAGACACCTGTCCACAACCTCAAACAGTCACACTCCAAACTCCACTATGGTGAAGACCAAAGAGCTGTGGAAGAACACCAGAAACAAAATTGTAGACCTGCACCAGGCTGGGAAGACTGAATCTGCAATAGGCAAGCAGCTTGGTGTGAAGAAATCAACTGTGGGAGCAATAATTAGAAAATGGAAGACATACAAGACCACTTCTCCCTCGATCAGGGGATCCACGCAAGATCTCACCCCGTGGGGTCAAAATGATCACAAGAACGGTGAGCAAAAATCCCAGAACTGCACGGGGGGACCTAGTGAATGACCTGCAGAAAGCTGGGACTAAAGTAACAAAGGCTACCGTCAGTAACCCACTACGCCGCCAGGGACTCAGATCCTGCAGTGCCACACCTGTCCCCCTGCTTAAGCCAGTACATATCCGGGCCCGTCTGAAGTTTGCTAGAGAGCAATTGAATGTTCCAGAAGAGTATTGGGAGAATGTCATATGGTCAGATGAAACCAAAGTAGAACTGTTTGGTAGAAACACAAGTCGTCGTGTTTGGAGGAGAGTGAATGCTGAGTTGCATCAAAAGAACACCATACCTAATGTGAAGCATGGGGGTGGCAACATCATGCTTTGGGGCTGTTTCTCTGCAAAGGGACCAAGACGACTGATCCGTGTACATGAAAGAATGAATGGGGCCATGTATCGTGAGATTTTGAGTGAAAACCTCCTTCCATCAGCAAGGGCATTGAAGATGAAACGTGGCAGGGTCTTTCAGCATGACAATGATCCCAAGCACACTGCCAGGGCAACGAAGGAGTGGCTTCGTAAGAAGCATTTCAAGGTCCTGGAGTGGCCTAGCCAGTCTCCAGTTCTCAACCCCATAGAAGTTGGAGGGAGTTGAAAGTCCGTGTTGCCCAGCAACAGCCCCTAAACATCACTGCTCTAGTGGAGATCTGCATGGAGGAATGGGCCAACATACCAGCAACAGTGTGTGCCAACCTTGTGAAGACTTACAGAAAACGTTTGACCTCTGTCATTGCCAACAAAGGATATATAACAAAGTATTGAGATGAACTTTTGTTATTGACCAAATACTTATTTTCCACCATAATTTGCAAATACATTCTTTAAAAATCAGACAATGTGATTTTCTGGATATGTTTTCTCATTTTGTCTCTCATAGTTGAGGTCTACCTATGATGTCAATTACAGGTCTCTCTCATCTCTTTAAGTGGGAGAACTTGCACAATTGGTGGCTGACTAAATACTTTTTTTTCCTCGCTGTATGTTGTGCCCAGCTTGTGTCAGCAGAGACACACACTCCAAAAACTGTTAAGCGGGTATCCCGGGCACAACAGCTTTTGTCTCTGATACAAGCCCAACATATTACGCACTGAAATGACGTATTCCTGGAAAAATTGTCATTTTCACCTTTCACAATCAGCTGTGTATTCATTTATTGATAATAAATTATAGCAACACTTGGGGATTAAAATGCTCACTGTGCCCCTGGATAAATTCCTTCAGGGGTGTAGTTTCCAAAATGGGGTGACATGTCAGGGGATTCCACTTTACTGGCGTTTCAGCTCTGCAAAAGTGCAGTGGTGTCCAAAATCTAAACCATCCAAGTCTGTGCTCCAAAAACCAAATAGCGCTCCTTCCCTTCTGTGCTCGGCTGTGCTCAAACAGCAGTTTATACCCACATGACATAAAGTACATTATGCTGGGTACAACAGTGTCATACTTGTGGACATAAACTGCAGTTTGAACACACAGCAAGGCACAGAAGGGAAGGAGCGCTATGTGGCTTTTGGAGTGCAGATTCAGTTATTTGGTATCTGGACGCCATGTCATGTTTGCGGAGCCTGTAAGGTGCCAGAAAAGTGGAATCCCCTAGGAAGTGACCCCATTTTGAAAAGTGCACCCCTCAAAGAATTTATCAGGGGGTGTAGTGAGCTTTAGTATCCCAGACGTGAATGCACAGTGGATGGTGAAGAGTGAATATGTAAGCTGTGCAGAGTACATTGGGAACACGAAATTCCCCACTATATCACTAGTAGTTCCTATTATTGGGGAAGGGGGTCACTCGTAAGCTCTAACTCTGGGGTGTACCCTGATATATGCTCGCACAGCTTATACATTTCCTTCCTGCCACAGCCAGTTTTGTCCTAATGATTTGGAGATTTTTGGGGTTTTTGTCTTCACATTGTACAAGCTATATTTTCTTTATTTTTCGGGTGATGTAGCCATATGAGGGCTTGTTGTTTGCGGGATGAGATGCATTTTGTAATTACACCATTTTTGGGTGCCTACAACTTATTGAATACATTTTATTAACTCTTTCTTGGTGGATTTAAAAAAAAAAAAAAAAAAAAAGACCCCATCAATTCTGGCATTGTGTTTTTACCTTTTAAATTTTTCGCCTTGGAGCGTACAGCTTAAGTAACAGGTTTCCTTTATTCTGCAGGTCGGTACGTTTACCGCGATACCTTAATGTATGTAGTGTTTTGTTTTTTATATGCGTTACTAATTCTGCAGAACATAAACCCATTTGGGGACATAAATCTATTATTTTTGCATCACCATCTTCTGAGATGCGTAATTTTTATTTTTCGGTTTACAGAGTTGGTTGAGGGCTTATTTTTTGAGGGACAACCTGTGCTTTTTATTGGAACTGTTTTGGGGTAAATATGACTTTTTGATCACTTTTTATAGCATATTTTGTAAGGTGAGATGGTGAAAAATCATTACTTCCAGCGGTGTTTTTTTTCCTCTTTTTTTTTTTTTTTTTTTTTTTTTTTTTTTTTTTTTTTTCCGATGTTCACCGTGTACGTTAACATGGCGGAACCCCTTGGATGCCGCGGTCGTGTTTGACCATGGCATCCAAGGGGTTAAAACCTCAGCTCTGACCTCGGGTTATGGAGCAGGGTGTTGGCTGTCAGTAACAGCTAACACCCACTTCCAATGCCGCCCGCTCACAGGTGGCCGGCCTGGGGGCGTAGTATTACGTCCTGGTGTGCCAAGTACCTAGCGCACAGGACGTACGTCCAAGGTCGCTAAGGGGTTAATATTCGATCTGCAGATGTGACATCCGAGACCACTTCAGATCACCTGCAACTCTTGGTAACGTTTACACACCATGAAGTCTATGGGACAGAGCTGCAGAGCTTGCCCTCGCCGCTACAGTTTTTACAGCGAGTGAGTAGCATGGCTTGCAGTACAGGTGATCTGTGGAGGTCTACGGTGTCGACCCCTGCAGATATAATATCCTACGGATAGGCCATCAAAACTAAAAACTGATAATCCCTTTTAAATATTTACTCAATACAGTCATACATAGGATTACAATACAGAATGTTGAGGTGACCTAAAAACTCTCAAACACTATAACTTTCATTGTAACTTAATGTAATGAAATATAAGCCTTGTGAAGCATCATCTACAAGTCAGGAGATCGGGAGGGGTCTAGGCTAGGCTGGCAAGGGTGAGTCATGAGGACTGTGGAATGGAAGTCTAGCCAAAGGCCTAAGACCTTTTGGAACTTGTTGGGACACCCTTGATGATGATGATGATAGATCAGTTTCTCATAGGAAATTATAGTATTCACTAACTTCTTATAGAAAGGTACAGAAGTTGAATTGTCAGCCATCCAGTTTGAAGCTATTTCTTTGCATGCTAAGAATAAAGACGTCAGTAGAAATTTGCATAAGACAAAGATTTGTCTTTTGGATTATACAAATATACACTCACTGACAAAAACAATAATGCACCAAGGAGTAGTTGGAATCGAATGAAACTTTATATGTATTATAATGTGATTCCAAAATTAGAGTAAAATGATAAGCTCATTGGGGAAATTGTACAACTGAAAGGAGACTCTAGTACTCTTTTGAGCAACTGCTAGCTTGGATACAAGATGGGGCTACAAAGGATAGCAGTCCAGGTTTCTTATTCACAGCACGAAGCTGGCACTGGCTGTCAATGGCAGGACACTTAACGGGCATTGGGACACCAACTTTCCTCCTACTAAGTACCTGGAAAAGGTCAGGGCAGAGACCTTATTGTGTAGTGAAGGTGCCTCAATGGACAAGGAAACGGTGTGAGTTGGTCATGTTCTTGGAAGGATACGATGATCCTCTCAACTGGTGGTCTGTCTGGGTCATTTGGAGCCTGTTTGCTGTGTGTGCATGCCTTTATGTGAAGTCAAAAAGGCCAATATGGTGGGCAATCCACTCCTAAAACCCCCGAAATATGACCCCATTTTGGAAAGTAGACTCCTCAGGAAATTTATCAAGGGGTATTGTGAGCATTTTGACCCTACAGATGTTTCACAGAACTGGGCTGTGAAAATAGAAGATGACATTTTTTTTTTTCTGTTAAAATGTTGTTTTAACCCCAGACTACTGGAAGTCCAGGAGTTTCGTTTGTACTGTGGGTTAAAAAAAACAAAACAACCGCTATTATACTCATCTGAAAGCTGCCAAAAACTGGAATTATATATTGTGATAATAAATGGGTGACAATGTGTCATCGGACTGATGGAACTTTCCGCCTGTCACAGGTGTGTTATATGTTCATCTCTAGTAATAATCGCTATTGCTATTATTTTAGCGTGTACCGGATATCGCTAGAGGCGTATTTTACTCTATAAAGATCAGGTATGGACAGGACAGACAGTGAAAAAATGTAAACTTTATTGCTGACTTTGTGTATGTGTTGTGTGTTTGGTGCAACTTTTGGTGCTGCGACCTGGACGATGGTAAATGTCTGGGTCACAGCGCCAATAAACTTCCTGGTTATGTTCAGAGGGTTATTACAGAAGAATACCCCTCTAGTAAGGCTCAGAGGGGTATTACATTATTCCTCAATGTGACAATCAGAGAGCTAAAGTATAGTATGCGCTATGATTGATAGGAGAGGGGATAACATTTTCAGAAGTCCCTGCTACCCCCCATAGTCACATACAGGTTATGCAGAAATGATGATGATGATTTATCATCATCATCGTCTGTACAGTCTACAGCTCTCCCCCCCCCCCCCCTTCCTTCTTCCTTCAGCAGCTGGATAAGATGGTTGGAGGGGGGTGGACACTTTAGAGCCCGATATCTCAGGATCCATTACGGCTATGAAGATGGATTTAAAGATAAGATTCTCCTCTTTAAAATGATACCAAGATCTCCATGATGCATCTTACAGATCCGGAGCAATTTGCTGTTAAAAACGCTGTCGGGAATTGAGATCTGCAATGGGATCTCAATGCCCAATAGCGTTTTCAGCAGGGAATTGCTCCGGATCTGTAAGATGCATCATGGGGATCTTAGTATCATTTTAAAGAGGAGAATCTTATCTTTAAAATGAATCCATGTTGCTCTTCATAGCCATTGTCTGACTGGGATGTCTAGGGCCCACTGCCAGGACCCTTGCAGATCAGCTGTACCGAGACAGGACAGCTAAAAGTATTAACATGTCAGGAGTCATGCTGTTGACAGCCATACAATGTTAACCACTGCTACACCCTGTATGGCAAATGAACAGCGTGGCTCCAAGAATTGTTACCATTACATGTAGCTGCACTGTCCTGGTAAAGCTGATCTGCAGAAGTCCTGGCTGTCGGACCCCTGCAGATGTAATATTGATGGCCTATCAAAAGGACAGGCCATCAATATTAGAAAGCTGGATAAATCCTTTAAAGAGGTTGTCCAGGAATTGGAGCAAACCATGTGCCGGGCAGGAGGTATAACATAAACTAAAATAAAAAAAGCATACTCACCTGTCCCCGGCGCTTCATTGTCTGTCGCCTGTGTCCATTCAGTCTCGTGCCGGCGCCTCCTTGCTGGGAGTCTTGCACCTCATGTGACTGGTAAGACCAATTAGGTATAGGATTTCCAGAAATGAAGCGCCGCCATGAGACCAAACAGACACAGGCAGGGGACAACGTGGTGTTAGGGACAGGTGAGTGTGCTTTTTTTTCTTAATTTTTACATCTCTCTGGCCGCCACAGTGGTAGCTCCAATTTATGGACAGCCTCTTTAAAGGGATGGTTTGGGCTAAATTTTTTTTATGGCCTCTTCACTGGTCCCTCATACTGTAAGGGGAACAGTGATGGGGCCATTATATTGTGTGGGGCAGTGATGAGGGCTAACATCCTGTGAGAGGGACATTAAACTGTGTGGGGCATATTAAAGGGGTTGTCCAGGGTTGTTTTCTTTTTTTTTTTTTTATGGCCTATCCTCAGGATAGGCCATAAATAGCTGATTGCTAGGGGGCTGACACCTGGCCCCATCAGCTGCACGGAACCACTTCCGGAACCCGTTCTGTACAACACAGGGCCAGAAACAGAAAGCTCCATCCGCTGTACAGCTGCTCGGCACCTTCACTGCAGCTCAGCTCCTACTGACTTCAATATGTGCTGAGATGCAGTGAAGGTGCCTAGCCCCTGTACAGCTGATCGGTTCGGGGTCAGCCCTCTACAGATCAGGTATTTATGGCCTATCCTGAGGATAAACCATAAAAATTATTGCCTCCCACAAAGCCAGCCAGTTCATTTTGCTCTGCACTGATGAGGGACAAAAATCCCGAAACGGCGCTGTATACAGATAAATGAATTTGGCTTGGCTAAAACCCCATTTGCTGTCTCAAGACTCGGTGAGTCAAAAGCAAATTGAGGATCTGTTACATCCAACAGAGGACGCATGAGCTACCCAGCTCCTTTCCCATAATGCCTTGTGATATATAGATGCTTAGTAGAGGGCGAAAGGCAATTTAAAACTCTACACACCTTAACTGGTGCTCTCCTCAAGGAGAGATGTCCCTGTCCATAACCCACTCATTGCCTCCCACAAAACCAGCCAGTTCATTTTGCTCTGCACTGATGAGGGACAAAAATCCCGAAACGGCGCTGTATACAGATAAATGAATTTGCCTTGGCTAAAACCCCATTTACTGTCTCAAGACTCAGTGAGTCAAAAGCAAATTGAGGATCTGTTACATCCAACAGAGGGATCATGAGCTCCCCAGCTCCTTTCCCATAATGACTTGTGTAACAGTGTCATCCACAGCGCCCTGCCCCTTTAAAGCTGACCCACAGCAGTGAAGAAAAATGGTTGGGTTGTTATGGAAACATGGAGTGCAGCTGTGTGCATGTGGCTTGGGTCTGCTGGGTTGTTTCAGCAGCTCGCTATTATCTGTGACATACCTTGTCAGATTAGAGACAGGCTTGGGACTGCTGAGAGTTTTCATTAGCTCGAGCAGCAGCCATGTGTTTTGCTGCAGGTGGCATGAGTAGTTTAAAAACATTTCAATTTATAAAAATGCTGAAATCCAGTATGGCAGTCCAGTCAGTGGCGTAAATACCGGGGTAGCAGTGGTAGTGACTGCCACAGGGCTCGGGACCCTATTTACTTACTGATCCCTGCTCCTGCTCACGGCCTCCTGCGCTTCACCTTCTGCAGAGGCGGCTGTGAGCAGGATCGGGGATCAGTAACTAAGGCCTGCGGGCCGTGAACCCCACAAACACTGCTATCATTATACTCTGGGGTCTTTTCAGCAGGCTTCGGGCCTCCTTGATGACGTCCCAGACGTCGGTGGGCCAGTGTGACGTCATTATGCGTCGCGATGCATGCCTGGCTCTCGTGACATCTGGTCCAACATTGAAGAGGTAGCGGGGAGTGCACATAACACTATATGAAGGGGCCACTATGATACTGTGTGCAGGGGCCGCTATGGGGCAGAATACTGTGTGTTCGCCTTGGGGCCCAGCCATTGCTAGTTACGTCACTGAGTCCAGTATAGGTACAGTCTATTTATGGCTGTGGTGTTATGGAAACCTGGTAAATTAATTGTGAACTTATATTGGCTAATACACGTGATATGACTGAATATTTAAGGACCTGCGAGCTGCTATTGACTAATACAGGTCATAAATAGCTTGGTTGCTGTGGAAACCTGTGTGCCTGAGGAGAACAAGCGTCTACGAGCTTTTATTGGCTGATAAGGGACATGTGACCGTGTGTATGGCAGTTGGGAAATCAGTGAAAGACTTGCAGGCTTGTATTAGCTAATGTTGGTCATTTTTTGGGAATACTGTATCTCAGGAACGGTACGTCCAAGAGAGCTGAGACCCAGTCTAAAATCTTCCCGGACACCTGATGTACATGTGTGCCAAATTTGGTGAGGATCGGTCCAGTCGTTTGGTCGCGCATAAAGAACAGACAGACAGACAGAAACTCATTTTTATATATATAAGAGATATATATTTAAAAAAAAAAATGAAATAAAAAAAAAAAAATCATATTCTCCTGTCCCTGCAGCCCCTCCTCTGCTGTCCATTTGGATGCCCGACATGCCTTTGCCACAACATGCCTTTGCCTGCACCACACTTGACCACTGAGGCCACTGATTGGCCTCAGTGGTAGCTGGAAATAACCTGCTGACGTCACTCGCATATGTCACAGGGTCCTTTCCTGTGGTCGTCGCTGTGACCACTGATTGGCCACAATAGTCAAGTGCTCTGCAGGACTTCTGTTGGTGAAAGCATGGCGTGCATCTAAACGGACAATGGCAGCGGTTTCATCTTCCCTGGCCTCCTATGTAATTTGTCAAATTCTTAGACAATAGAGATGGGTGAACCGATTTGTAACAAAATGGCTTAAACCCAAACATTACAAATTGTTCACTCTTTAAAGAAACCGAACAAATGCTGATTAATCTCTGACAAAAAAAAATAGCCGCTACCACAAGTATTAAGTAGGAAATACAGAAGCCCCACGTTCTAGCACCACCTAACATTAGCGGACAGCCTCTCAGCTAATCTGAAAAAAACAATGCGCTTCTTAAGGTTTTTTTTTTTTTTTTTTTTTTTGCTGCTAATATATACAGTTTTGCAACCTGTACTAATCCTAAAAAATGTGTAACTTTTTTGTTGTTAACCCTATATATAATCTAACAGCCTGCGTTAATCTGAAATAAGGCTGTTACTTAAAGCTGACTTTAACAAGCCTATTAGTCCCTATGTACATTTCTTCTTGGGGGCCAAAAGAATCCAAACTGGATGCTACTACCCTGTAAGGGTCAGTGCAACACAGATGATATGGATACACTAAGAGAGTGAACAATTGTTGAGGGATAGCTGTGGACTGCCCTTGTTAGACCAGGAGCTCTTATTGGGGTGTAGTGGATACAAGAAGGGTGTTAATAGGGTAAGTGATAGTCGTATACCTGGCACCCTGATTTACTTATTCCCTGCATGAATACGGTGAGACCATTCTTTGTTATTCAATCTGGCGGCTCACGTCTTCTTTGTTTAACACCTGGTCTGCCGTGCGGCTATTTGGATGATTTATGTGGTAATAAGATATATATGCGCATTTAGAGGTCTTTGTATTAACCAGATCTTATATCGTGATTTACCTATGTACAGTGGTTGTCACAATAGATATATGATGTGATAGCCATTTAGTGATTTTTGTTTGAATTGTTGTATTCATTTGTATCTTTTTTTCATTTGGCATGCCATTTTTTAGCATACCTTTTTGTATATCCATTAAATGTAATATTTTAGTTATCCTTGTTAATTACACTATTTTATATTGTGGATAACACCATGTAACAATTTTCAAAAAAATATTTGTTCCCAGTTGTGTGTGTTCCTGATTGTTTGTACCTTAAATGAATAGAAAAAAGTTATTATTCCCTGTAAACTTTGCTTTTGTGGCCAGCACAATGATATTTTGAAATTAATCTATTTTTAAGGATATTCACAATATTTCAAGATACTTAAGAAGCTTCTGGAATTGTGAGAACTATCGAGAAGTTTCTAGAACTGCCCAGAATTATCTAGAACTTTCTGGGATTGTACAGAATTGTAGGTAGCTGTATAACTACAGTTATATAGGGCCACTACAGCCCTTCCTGAGAGACGGAGAGACAGGATCTAATTGATTGTGATTGCATAGTAAGTGGGCAATGGCCATCACAGACAAAGGGGAATTGACCTAGACAGACAGTTGTGAATTCAATATCTATTCAGATTCTGATAACGACAGTATTCACACTTCACCCCACACCCATTACAGGAAGGAGCTTAGGAATGTAAATGTATATATTGTGTGTTACTCTGGTACCGGGTGATCAATCTTGCTCTGCTGAATCCTCAGTACACTCTTGAACTTTAATACTGCATGGAATAAAGACCATTTTTATCAAGTTTGGAGAGACATCCTTTTTCCTTACAATTCACAGCAACTTAGTCAATTTAGATGGCATCAAGAGGTTGCATACATCCAGCAGACACATTTTGCTACGTATGTGGCCAGTTTATAAAGACAAGAGCGAAAAAGGACTCTGTGGAAGCATCTGCTAAGATGTGTGAGGCCTACAAAGCATACTTCGGCATGCCTGTTGATGACCAAGACAAACCATGGGCTCCTCATTTCACATGTGAGCACTGCAAGAAAACTCTTGAAGGTAAGTGGATAAATGCTACTCTCTTAAATAACAGATTAACTGTGTTAATATTGTAAATATCACTAGTCATTAGTGTGAAATAGGCCTAAATCAAATTCTCAATCCAAATATTATTTTGTTTGCTTATAGGTTGATACAGGGGAGAGAAGAGAGCCATGCATTTTGCTATCCCAAGAATTTGGCGTGAACCGACTGATCACTCAACAAATTGCTACCTCTGCATGGTGGACCCTTCCAAACGTTGCACTGGCAAAAATGCACCGCCTGTAACGTATCCTGACATTCCGTCGTCTATTGCCCCAGTACCACACTGCTCTGAACTTCCTGTACCAACACCTCCAGACAGAGCTACACCACCTTCAAAAGAAAGCAGCAGGTCAGACATCGAGGAAGACGTTGAAGATCACGATTTCTCTTCATATGCAGATGAGGAGCAGAAGCCATACTACCCTAACCAAAAAGACCTTAACGATCTGATCAGAGACCTTGGTCTCACCAAGTCCAACGCTGAGCTTCTGACATCAAGGCTCAAGCAATGGAACTTATTAGATGAAAGCGTCCAAGTCACAGATCAGAGGAAGCGTCACCAAGTTTTTTCCATCTTCTTCAGTCATCAAGATGGACTGTGCTTCTGCAACAATGTGGCCGGTCTATTCGAGGCTATAGGTATCACCTGTAACCCGAATGAGTGGCGCCTCTTCATAGACAGCTCATGCAAGAGCCTCAAAGCCGTGCTCCTTCACAATGGGAGCAAGTATCCGTCTCTTCCTGTAGCTCACTCGGTGCACCTGAAAGAGGAATACACCAGTGTCAAGATGTTGCTAGGTGCCTTGAAGTATGATGAGTACGGCTGGGAAGTTATCGGAGATTTCAAAATGGTGTCATTCCTGATGGGCCTTCAAGGTGGTTTTACTAAGTATCCTTGCTTTATTTGCCTTTGGGACAGCCGGGATACTGAAGCGCACTACCACAGGCGGGACTGGCCTCAGCGGACAGAGTTCACTGTGGGGAAGAACAATGTAAAGTGGGGAGCCACTGGTGGACCCACGCAAGGTGCTGATGCCACCACTACACATCAAGTTGGGGTTCATAAAACAATTTGTCAGGGCTTTAGATAAGGAGTCGAGAGCTTTCAATTACCTCCAAGATCTTTTACCTAAGCTGTCTGAAGCAAAGATCAAAGCTGGTGTCTTCGTCAGACCACAAATCAAGAAGATCATAGAGTGCAGTGAATTTCCCAAGAAGCTGAATAGGAAGGAGAGAGCAGCTTGGAACAGTTTTGTCGCAGTGGTTCACGGCTTCCTAGGCAATCATAAAGATGAAAACGATGTACAACTGGTTCAGACTCTGATAAAGAACTATGCTGCAATGGGCTGCAGGATGTCACTCAAAATCCATATCCTTGATGCTCATCTTGATAAGTTCAAAGAGAACATGGGAGCTTATTCAGAGGAGCAAGGCGAGCGCTTTCACCAGGACATTATGAACTTTGAACGCCGTTACCAACGACAATATAACAAAAACATGATGGGCGACTATATTTGGGGATTGATTTGTGAAACTGATTTGCAGTATAGTCGTAAATCTTGGAAAACCGCACACTTCTGAACAGTTTTTGGTAATCTGTGTAAATTTGCAATGCATATAGTGTTCTTAGTCTGACTGTATAAATGAGAAGATGCAAAATCGTCTGTTTCTATAGTAAAAATGCATAATTTCCGTTGCCGTGGTCACAAAAGCGAAGTTTATGATGAATGTAAGCAATTTTTAATTTGTTTTAGACATAAACAATTGGAATATAACATTTAAAAGCTGGGAACAAAATTTGTGTTACATAGTGTAATTTATATCACTGGTTACTTAACCTTGAATATAGGCTGCTATTTTTACATCGTATGGTGAATGCCAATAGTGGGGAAAAAAAATCAGAAAAGTGTCGAACTGCCTATTTTTTTTTTTTTTTTGCTGTTTTGCCTCTGATCAAAATTATAATAATAAGTGATCCAAGCAATAGACATTCCCCAAAAAGATATAACTAAATAGTACATCTGGCCCTGCAAAAAATGACACCCTATGCACCTACGTACATGTAAATATATAAAAGTTACGGGTGTCAGAATATGGTAACTAAAAAAATGTAAATAATACTATATAAATTTGGTATCCCTGGAATTGTACCGACGCATAGAATACAGTGAAATGTAATTTTGACTGCACAGTGAACGGCATAAAAATGAAGCTCGTAAGAAAGTCGGACAAATGCACTTTTTCTCCAATTCTACTCCATTCTGAATTTTTCCAGTTTCCCAGTACATTGTGCAGAATGTTAAATTGTATCATTATGAAGAACAATTTGTCCCGCAAACATTAAGACCTCATATGGCTCTAGGAAAGGGGGGCGATTTGAATTTTAGTTTATTATTTTTTCTATAGACCAACCTCAATAACTATAATGCAGTGATAGGCCTCAGAATCTTCATTAGGCCTCTGGCCCACACCGAAGAAGGTACAGGGTCGATGGGCAAAGGTTTACTTTGGGAGGGCATCCTGAGCAGCAATGCCTGTGATCAAAGTGAACTATATCAAAATGAATTACTGTGATCAGAGTGTATATTACAACAGAGACCCGGTAGCTATGGCGGCTGCTCTGCGCAGAGCGGCCGTCATCTTTAAAGGCCTGACATCCGGATGTTGGGAAGGAGTTAAAGAGGTGCACCTCATGGCCAGCAAAGTCTCTGTGCATTTCAGCTGTTCTTGTGTTGCAAAAAAAACTCCCTGCTCGATTTGCCGCGACAAAGCATTCTGCCTTTGCACCACCTGCTTTATCTGCAATGTTCCAACTGGAACTCCACCTTAAACATGCTGGAGCATCTGTGTGAGCAGCAGAAGGTGGGGAACAATTACTGTATGCAGCAAGACCACAGGGACATTGTGTTATTTCAAGATATGTCATTGAAGGCTCATGAGGCACACAGCTACAGTGGTGAAAAAAAGTATTTAGTCAGCCAACAATTGTGCAAGTTCTCCCACTTAAAAAGATGAGAGAGGCCTGTAATTGACATCATAGGTAGACCTCAACTATGAGAGACAAAATGGGAAAACATATCTAGAAAATCACATATCTGATTTTTTTTTTTTAAGAATTTCTTTGCAAATTATGGTGGAAAATAAGTATTTGGTCAATAACAAAAGTTCATCTCAATACTTTGTTATATATCCTTTTTTGGCAATGACAGAGGTCAAACGTTTTCTGTAAGTCTTCACAAGGTTGGCGCACACTGTTGCTGGTATGTTGGCCCATTACTCCATGCAGATCTCCTCTAGAGCAGTGATGTTTTGGGGCTGTCGCTGGGCAACACGGACTTTCAACTCCATCCAAAGGTTTTCTATGGGGTTGAGATCTGGAGGCTGGCTAGGCCACTCCAGGACCTTGAAATGCCCTTGCTGATGGAAGGAGGTTTTCACTCAAAATTTCACGATACATGGCCCCATTCATTCTTTCATGTACACGGATCAGTCGTCCTGGTCCCTTTGCAGAGAAACAGCCCCAAAGCATGATGTTGCCACCCCCATGCTTCACAGTTGGTATGGTGTTCTTTGGACGCAATTCAGCATTCACTCTCGACGACTTGTGTTTCTACCAAACAGTTCTACTTTGGTTTCATCTGACCATATGACATTCTCCCAATACTCTTCTGGAACATCCAAATGCTCTCTAGCAAACTTCAGACGGACCCGGATATGTACTGGCTTAAGCAGGGGGACACGTCTGGCACTGCAGGATCTGAGTCCCTGGCGGTGTAATGTGTTACTGACGGTAGCCTTTGTTACGTTAGTCCCAGCTTTCTACAGGTCATTCACTAGGTCCCCCCGTGTGGTTCTGGGATTTTTGCTCACCGTTCTTGTGAACATTTTGACCCCACGGGGTGAAATCTTGCGTGGAGCGCCTGATGGAGGGAGATTATCAGTGGTCTTTTGTGTCTTCCATTTTCTAATTATTGCTCCAACAGTTGATTTCTTCACACCAAGCTGCTTGCCTATTGCAGATTCAGTCTTCCCAGCCTGGTGCAGGTCTACAATTTTGTTTCTGGTGTTCTTCCACAGCTCTTTGGTCTTCACCATAGTGGAGTTTGGAGTGTGACTGTTTGAGGTTGTGGACAGGTGTCTTTTATACTGATAACAATATCAAACAGGAGCCATTACTACAGGTAATGAGTGGAGGACAGAGGAGCCTCTTAAAGAAGCAGTTACAGGTCTGTGAGAGCCAGAAATCTTGCTTGTTTGTAGGTGACCAAATACTTATTTTCCACCATAATTTGCAAATAAATTCTTAAAAAATCAGACAATGTGATTTTCTGGATTTGTTTTCTCATTTTGTCTCCCATAGTTGAGGTCTACCTATGATGACAATTACAGGCCTCTCTCATCTTTTTAAGTGGGAGAATTTGCACAATTGGTGGCTGACTAAATACTTTTTTCCCCAGTGTATAACAAGCCTGTAGCCCTTGCAAGTCATCAAAACGGGTAAATTATTCTACAAACCATTGCTTTTTAAAATATATTCGCTTTTGTATTTAAAAAAAAAAAAAAAAAGGCAAACACCTTTTCCTAATGAAAGAGTAATTTTTGGAGAGTTTTTAATGTTAAAATGCTTAAAAGCAAGTAGCGCGGTGTATGGTTAAACTCTGAGTTTGTATTGCCTTCCGTTTTTCTACAGACTTACTTTGTCACTTTCACTTTGACATAACGCTGGCTTTCCTTTAGAGAGCTAGAAATTGGATAGATAAGTTCCTAGGAGCCCTGAGCGTGTCTTACACTATATTTTATAGGGAGTCTGTCAGCACGAAATTGAGATATAAAATAGCTTGTACATTTTAGGGCTGTCACCACATTTTACAATGATGTATATCTTATTCAAGACCACAGCTCCATTCTTGTACAAACTCTCCTTTTTATCTCTATGCAAATGAGTAGAAAAGGGCTTTAGGAACGTTGCTTCCATCAATGGGATTTACTATTACTATGATCCCCAAAATCTAACTCTTTACGGTGATCAGAGTTAAATGAAAGTGACTAGTGAATCACATTGTGCTAACAGAAGCTGTTCTCCCTGCCAGCCCTCTCCCTTCACCTTCTATCCTGAGCTCTGCAATGCCAGCAGGAAGCCTAGCTAGTGAAAAAAGCAGTTTGCAGTCCTGTCCTATATTAAACTACTGGTCAATTTACAAAGGCACTATGGAGACGCAAAATAAGCCATGCTGAATATAAAACCATATGATATCAAATTTTTTGTTAAAAAAAAATAAAATATAGAGATATAGGTAGCCCCTGTAATCAGAACAACTAGAAAAACATATTTTATGTTAATGTACAATACTGTATATATAAAAACAATCCTGTTTTTAGGTAAAATCAGCAAATTTTACATTTTTTCACATTTTATACCATTTTTCTTTTTCTAGCAGAAAAAAAAATATTCAATTTATTTAACAAATAATGATACTTATTTCAAGCCTTGTGTCCTGAAGAAAAACTTGGTACAATCAGTTCTGCTTTCTGAGCATGCGCAGAAAAAAAGGACAATATAATGGACGACCACCCTTTAGCCATAGACCTTAATGTAAAAAAATAAGACGCTTAATGTCCGTCATAAGTCCGTTATTTTGAACGAACACAGAAGTCCTGCAACCCACGTTATGTCCGCGTGACTGATTTGGTAAAAACTGACACTAACTGATAATGGATCAAATCCCATTGAAAACAATGGAATTTTTAACAGATTTATGACAGATCTGTTATTGTCCATTGTTAACATTTTGTAATGGGATGCTAGCCACGGACACTGCAAACGTTATAGTGAATACCCCCTTAGATATTTTTTTTTATTTCTTTTGAAAAGATTAACTCATTTAGAAATTGATGGCAGCGACACATCTCGGAAAAGTTGGTACATGGTTAACAAAAGGCTGAAAAAGTAGGAAGTCAGAAGTTGAAGCGGATGTGGTCTGGCAGCTGAGACCCCCTACTATTTTTTTGCTAAGGTTCTCCTGATTTGAATCCACATCTTTTCTTTTAGGAATGCTGGAATATGACCCGACCAAGAGGTTTTCAATTCAACAGATTCGTCGACACAAGTAAGTCCATATTTTCTTTCTTTCTTTCTTTCTTTCTTTCTTTCTTTCTTTCTTTCTTTCTTTCTTTCTTTCTTTCTTTCTTTTTTCATTTTTGTTAGCACTGTTTAATAAAAATTGGCTGTATACGTAAGAGAACTCTAGTTAGAGTTGCTTACATAATAATAATAATAATAATAATAATAGTCCTTTAATAGGCCCACAATGGGGAAATTCAGTGTGTTACAGCAGCAAAGATAAGCAGATACAAATACAAATACAACATGTACAGGAATGTTCCAAGGTGAGAGGCATTACATTGATAGCAGACAGACAGATAGGAAGTAGCAGAGGAGGGGGGGATTTAACAGGCAGAGAGATATTTCAGTTCTCTGTGTGTAATGATCTCCGCTTAGGTTGGTGTTGGTTGTACATCATAGCCGGCAAAGGACTGGAGTGGCCATATTACTCTCCCATACCTGCCCGATCACGATCACTGCCTCTCACTCAAATCCACATGGTAGATTTATTATCCTGGAGGGTCTCCTTTCTGGCCAACCTGTGGTCCTCTGTAATGTTTATGCTCCGAATCTTTCCCAGATTCCATTCTTGAAGCAGAGTCCTAGGTTGATTGCAGTCTTACTCTGATGCAGCCTGGCTACTTGGTAGTGATTTTAACATAATGTTTACTAAATGAGTGGATAGGCTCATGTTGGCAAACCTATGGCACGGGTGCTAGAGGGGGCACTCAGAGCCCTCTCTGTTGGCACGCGTGCCATCGTCCCATTCAGGCTCTCTGATCGCTCACTAACGGGGAATCCGGTACAGGGTTCCCCGTTAGTGAGTGAGCGCTTTCTTTCAGCTGTATGTGTAAATGCACATACAGCTGAAAACTGTCAGTGTAGGCTGCGGGACCGGTAAGTAGCATATAATACTGTGTGGGGGCCCACTGTGAAGCATATAATACTGTGTGGGGGCCCACTGTGAAGCATATAATACTGTGTGGGGGCCCACTGTGAAGCATATAATACTGTGTGGGGGCCCAAAGTGGAGCGTATAATACTGTGTGGGGGCCCACTGTGAAGCATATAATATTGTGTGGGGGCCCACTATGGAGCACATTGTACCGTCTGGAGGCCACTGTGGAGCACATTGTACCGTCTGGGGACCACTGTAGAGCACATTATACCACGTGGGGGCCCTTCACTATTTGTCACACAGTATCTGTTTTATAGCAGACATGTGATATTAGCACAGGCTGTAATAACATTGCATGGTCACTATAAAACAGATCCTGTGCAATGTAAATTGTGAACATTAATTGTTCAAAAGTATACTAAATGCAAACTTTTACCTTTCAGTACAAAGTTGCACACCGATAGTAGTTATGCTTCAAAAATGTTTCTTTATTATTGCAACATTTCAGGTGCATTCACCCTTCATCAGGCTGATGTAGATCTATTGCAGGGATAGTAGAGACCTCTACATCAGTGCGGTTCTAGATTTCTTCTCGATACACAGCTGTCCAGTAGGGAGGTGGCCAGCCCTACTCAGAACAGGCACCCTAAATAAGAAAAAACGCCCTACCACCTGTGTGCTGCCTCTACACAATCAGCAAATGAAAGCTCTGTAAAACGCCATTCACATGACCGTATTTTGCAGGTCCGCAATTGTGGATCCGCATAGTATTAAGGTTAAATTGCCATGTTGGTACTTTGCGATGAGTTAATGTGTTTTGGGTTGTAGTTTGGGCACTCGGTCTCTAAAAGGTTCGCCACCACTTGGATAGGCTGCCCGTGGATGACATTACTCCACAGGGTTCACAGACTAGGCTTGCTAGAGATTTCCGTAGGCTGATCAGGTCCCACACCCTCTACGACCTGTGGTGAGTGGATAACTCCACGGACCGCTCCTATACCTTTTTCTCCCATCCCCATAATCTCCATACCAGAATAGACTACATTTTTGTTAATGTCCTGACCTTCCGAATGCTCACCGGAGCAGAGGTTGTCCTTATTTCCAGATCTGACCAAGCTCCTGTGACTGTATTCTTGTCTCTGACATTTGCCCCATATAGATGATAACACCTGTGCCTCAATGAGACCCTTCTTAAATTCCCCTCTTCCCAAGCTACCCTACGTACTCACTTGACCAGTTGCTTTAGGGAAAACAAAGGCACTGTATCCTCTAATGCGGTCCTTTGGGAGGCCCACAAGGCTGTCATGGGGGGGCACTGTATAGCAACACAGCACAAGAGGGATAGGGAGGTCAGGGAAAGAACTCTGATAGCTACGATTCATTCCCTCACTGCTCGTTTGAGGGAATTGCAGCGGTGTTTCGCAATTACTAAGCCAAATTATATAATCTTGCCGTGTCTCAGCACAGCAGCTGCACAAATTCCTGATGTCCTTTCATTTACCTTCTCTCCACCCAGACTCCTTGTCTTCCCTTAACACCCCCTTTATCGATAAAGAAATATCTGGGGGACTTAAGGACCTCCTGAATGGTAAAGCCCCAGGCCCCAATGGACTCGCCTACCTTTATTATAAGACCTTTCAGGCCGACCTCATCGCTTGTTTAACTCCTTCCTGGAAGGCGTCCCTATCCAGCAGCCAATGATGCATTACCATTTGACCCTCAACCCTAAATCTAATAAAGATCCCCAGGATTGTGTTAGCTATAGACCTATCCTGCTGTTGAACGCAGATTTGATATTATTTACTGAACTCCTGGCTAATCGTCTTAATGTGTGGCTTCCTTCTCTTGACCATATGGACCAGGTGGGTTTTATCCCCTGTCGTCAGGGTGGTGATAACACCAGAAGGACTGTGGACTTTATCTAGGTAGCTAACCATTACGCCACCCCTGCCCTCCTCAGCTTAGATGTGGAGGAGGCTTTCAACCGTATAGACTGGTCTTTTATGTTGGCCTCCTTGGAAGCCTTTGGCTTTTGTGGAGCCTTCTTGCGGGTAATACAGGCCTTATACTCCTCCTCCACTCCTCATCGGTCCCCTTCTCCATTGGAAACGGCACATGCAGGGTTGCCCTCTATCTCCCCTGATCTTTGCGCTCTATAGATCCACTTGCAGCTTATTATATGCTTAAACCCAGATATTAAGGGTATTAGGGTCCGGGACAGGTAGTTCAAGATCTGTCTGTTTGCAGATGATGTCCCTTACCTCTATACCAAATCTTATGTGACTCCTCCAGGATCATGGTCAAATGTCAAGGTGTAAGCAACATCCCTGGACCAGTGGTCCACTTGCTGCATGACAAGTTTGATTTTCAGTTGCGTTAACAGTCCCTTAAATATTTGGGGACTGTTCCAAGACCTTAAGTCACTGTTGGGCAAGTGGAGACCTTTACACCACATTAGGCAGGATCTCTGTGGTAAAAATTACATTGCTGTTATAACATTTCGAGACCCTCCCAGTGGCCATATTCCATTTCATATGGAATGCCCAAAGACTTAGGATTCCCTGTTCTGTGATGTTTGTGGGGAGAGGGGTGGAGTCTCTTGGTCCCATATCTTCTCCACTACTACTGGACTCCCCACCTGTGGTGTATTCCCTTCTGGGCCACCTTGCAGGCCTATACGAAATGGGTAGAGATTGAGAAGCTGTGGCTTGCTTTGATGCACCCTAATGCTCTCTTGTGGGCCCGGTCCCACTCCCCTCCCCTTTGGCACCCACCTTGGACCCAGTACACTTTACCAGAGCGATCTGGACACATGTAATAGACATTTTCCCCTTGTCTCTCAGCAGTACTCTATGGTCTCCTTTCTATATAACCCACTCCTTCCGGAGGGACAGTCCTCTTCTATTGTTCACCCCTGGTCTAGGGATGGTCTCTTCTGTCTGGCGGATGTGGTCGACCCCATAAAACTGGAGTTCAGGCCGTTTGTCTGAGGGACACCTAGTACTGAGATAAAATAGTAAGAGTGGTTCCATTACCGACCACTTGCCAGCTTGACATTAACATTTTTTGGCTCCCTGAGGGTCTCTACCTGATCTGCCTTTGAAAAGTTGTGTATGGCAGGTACCTCCACGAGGGGACTGATCACCATGATATACCAACTCCTCTCGTCCCCTGAGGGTCGGCCCCTCCTGTTCATAGGTATAAGACCAGGTGGGAGGAGATCCCGGATTGGCCAATTTCCCTTGCTCAATGGCTGATTATCTGGTCCTATGCATCTAAGAGATATAAATTACTCATGGACTGGTACCACACACCTGCCCTTCTCCACTTCGTGAACCCTGTGATCTCATTGACTTGTTGGAGATGTAACTCTGCTGTGGACTCACTTAAACATTTATTTTAGTACTGCCCCCTGACACGGGCTTCTGGAGAACTCCTCTTCTTACAGGGAGTCCCTCTTGATCCCCTCACCTATTTACTTAACCTGACTCTGAGACAGATAGGCTCTTTATATCTGTACGGCTGTCAAAACACTCATTGCTTTATGTTGGAAGTCTGCCCTTCCCCTTTCTGATACGGACCTCTTTGGTTGTGTTAAAGAGGTTCGTAACTTAGAGTACCTGATGGCCAGCATGAATAACATCTCTGATTTCTACACCCCCCTTACCTCCTTGTCCCTCCCCACCTGTGTTCTCTCCCCTTGTATTTCTGTTTTGTCCATCAATGCTTTCTCCTCATTGTTCTTTTCTTTGACTTTATGTATGCACTTTTTTGTATTGTATTGCATTTTAGCCTGCAGTATCTCTAAAGCTGTGTTGCCATTGCAACACTACTTCATTATGTTGAAATTTGCCATTTTTCACAACTACTGTACATCATAGTTACATAGTAGATGAGGTTGGATGAAGACATCAGTCCATCAAATCCAACCTATAATCCTACAGACCCCTACAGTGTTGATCCAGAGGAAGGCAAAAAAAACCCATGAGACTTATGCCAATTGCCCCATTTCAGGGGAAAAAAATTCCTTCCCGACTCCAATCTGGCAATCAGCATAAAGCCCTGGATCAAAGTGCCCTTAAAGTCTAGAACCCATAACCCGTAATATTGTTGTGTTCAAGAAAGGCATCCAGTCTCTCTTGGAACTTGTTCAATGAATCCACCATCACCAGTTCCTGGCACAGAGCATTCCATAGCCTCGCTGTTCTTACTGTAAAAAGTCCTCTTCTATGTTGCTGGTGAAACTTTCTCTTCTCCAGATGTAGAGGATATCCCCTTGTCACTGTCTCTGGCCTAGGAGTAAAAAGATCATTAGAAAGTTCTTTGTGCTGTCCCTTCATGTATTTGTACATTGTTATTAGCTCTCCCCCCGTAGACGTCTTTTCTCTAAACTGAATATCCCCAAGTTTGTTAATCTATCGTTGTACTCCAATCCACCCATTCCCCTAATAATTTTGGTTGCCCTTCTTTGCACTCTTTCTAGTTTATGTCTTTCTTGTATACTGGGGCCCAATATTGCGTGCAATAGTCTAAGTGTGGCCGTACCAGTGATTTGTTTAGAGGCATAACTATGTTCTTGTCATGAGAATCTATACCTCTTTTGATGCATCCATAATTTCATTTTCCTTGGCAGCAGCTGCCTGGTCACTAAAGGTAAACTTACTGTCCGCCAAAATCCCCAAGTCTTTTTCATTTGCAGTCCAACCCAGTAATTTACTATTAAGTACATAATCATACATTTTATTACGTCGACCAAAATCCATAACCTTACATTTGTCAACATTAAACTACATTTGTCAACATTAAACTTCATTTGCCAAGTCTCCGCCCATGCTTCTAGCTTCCTTAGATCCCCCTGTAATATTCTACTGTCCTTCTCATATATGATTAACTTACAAAGTTTAGTATCATCTGCAAATATGGACACCCTGCTCTGTACGAGACTCCACCGCAGATTCCTCCAAAATCGGCAGAGAGAACAGTCCTGCAAGGAGGACTTTTCTCACTGCCGGTTTCAGTATAAAATCGGCGGAAACCCAGCAGACCCCATTATAGTCTATGGAGTCCGCGGGTTTCCACGTGTAACCACTTTTTAAGTAGACAGGGTTTCAGTCTTTCGGGTCCACATGGGTTTCCGGAAACCTGAACACTAGTGTGAACCTAGTGTAAGAAGAATTTAGTTTAGTTGTGACCATTAGCCTAATGCAGGCTGTGCCATGAGCAGCAGCAGTTCATCATAAGACTGGTTCAGCTAAATAGGTGGAGTTTATTATTGTTAAAAAACTGCAGTACTGATTCTCCAGCCGCCTACTCACTTTTGCATGTATTTTCTTTCCTGTATGATGCAAGATCCCCCAAGCTACATTTACACTGGCAGATTTTTTTTGCCTGTATGATCAATGATCACATGGGACAGTAGTCGAGAATAAGCATTATTGCAAATGTTCATTCACCTATTCTTTTATATACAAGGGTCTGAAGATGCAAACATAGGGCCAGGTTTTCTAATACCATCTAAGATAGAGAACAAACTTTAGACTTCGATAGTTTTAAACTGCGCCAGATTTATCAAAGTGTCTGATCTGTTGTATTCTTAGACAGTCTAGTCTAATATACACATCCTATTATTTGGCGTAAAAGTTATTGGCACGTTTTTGGCTCATTTTTGTTGCGTAGAGTCACAACTCAGGTCATGTCCTTTTTTCCAATAGGTCACATCCCTTTTCCAACGCAAGTTGAAAAAGTGTTCTAGAAAGTGTCTAAAACTCTTGATAAATGTGATTCACATCATGTTAGATAGTCTTATGCAAATTACACCATATTTCTGGTGTATTTTGCTTAATAAATCTTACCCATTATCTTAAGTTTATCTTAAGGCATCTTTTTAAATTTAAAAGGGGTAGTTAAAAACAGAAAAGTCTTGTAGCTACAGTGCTGGCCAAAAGTATTGGCACCCCTGCAATTCTGTCAGATAATACTCAATTTCTTCCAGAATCACAAATGCTTTGGTAATAATATCTTCATTTATTTTGCTTGCAATGAAAAAACACAAAAGAGAATGAAAAAAAAAGTCAAATCATTGATCATTTTACACAAAACTCCAAAAATGGGCCGGACAAAAGTATTGGCACCCTCAGCCTAATACTTAGTAGCACAACCTTTAGACAAAATAACTGCGAACAACCGCTTCCGGTAACCATCATTGAGTTTCTTACAATGCTCTGCTGGAATTTTAGACCATTCTTCTTTGGCAAATTTCTCCAGGTCCCTGAGATTTGAAGGGTGCCTTCTCCAAACTGCCATTTTGAGATCTCTCCACAGGTGTTCTATGGGATTGAGGTCTGGACTCATTGCTGGCCACTTTAGAAGTCTCCACTGCTTTCTCTCAAACCATTTTATAGTGCTTTTTGAAGTGTGTTTTGGGTCATTGCCCTGCTGGAAGACCCATGACCTCTGAGGGAGACCCAGCTTTCTCACACTGGGCCCTACATTATGCTGCAAAATTTGTTGGTAGTCTTCAGGTTTCATAATGCCATGCACACGGTCAAGCAGTCCAGTGCCAGAGGCAGCAAAGCAACCCCAAAACATCAGGGAACCTCCACCATGTTTGACTGTAGGGACCATGTTCTTTTCTTTGAAGGCCTCTTTTTTTTTTTTTTTCCTGTAAACTCTATGTTGATGCTTTTTCCCAAAAAGCTCTACTTTTGTCTCATCTGACCAGAGAACATTCTTCCAAAAATTTTTTGGCTTTCTCAGGTAAGTTTTGGCAAATTCCAGCCTGGCTTTTTTATGTCTCTGGGTCAGAAGTGGGGTCTTCCTGGGTATCCTACCATAGAGTCCCTTTTTATTCACACGCCGACGGATAGTACGGGTTGACACTGTTGTACCCTCGGACTGCAGGGCAGCTAGAACTTGTTTGGATGTTAGTCGAGGTTCTTTAGCCACCATCCGCACAATCTTTCGTTGAAATCTCTCATCAATTTTTCTTTTCCTTCCAGATCTAGGGAGGTTAGCCACAGTGCCATGGGCTTTAAACTTCTTGATGACACTGCGCATGGTAGACACAGGAACATTCAGGTCTTTGGAGATGGACTTGTAGCCTTGAGATTGCTCATGCTTCCTCACAATTTTGCTTCTCAAGTCCTCAGACAGTTCTTTGGTCTTCTTTCTTTTCTCCATGCTCAATGTGGTACACACAAGGACACAGGACAGAGGTTGAGTCAACTTTAATCCATTTCAACTGGCTGCAAGTGTGATTTAGTTATTGCCACCACCTGTTATGTGCCACAGGTAAGTAACAGGTGCTGTTAATTACACAAATTAGAGAAGCATCACATGATTTTTCAAAGGGTGCCAATACGTTTGTCCACCCCCTTTTTTATGTTTGGTGTGGAATTATATCCAATTTGGCTTTTTGACAATTCTTTTTGTGGTTTTCCATTGACGACAAATTAAATGAAGATATTATTACCAAAGCATTTGTGATTGCAATCATTTTCTGGAAGAAATTGAGTATTAGCTGACAGAATTGTAGGGGTGCCAATACTTTTGGCCAGCACTGTACATCTTTGAGTATACACCCTGCATCAGACAGAACATGAGGAAGGGGAGGGTCTGTGCAAAACCGTGCCCTTTAAACCAGAACTCCTTTTATCCTTTTAGGTTTTTTTTGACAGTTTTTCATTCAGATGTGGTTTTTGTTTTGTTTTTGTTTTTGTTCTAAAGCTAGAAGAGGATTCAAAAGGATTGGTAAATATAGGAATAACTTTGAATTTTTTTTCCTTCCTGCTACATTCCCTGCTGGTTTTGTCACAAAAAAACTGGATCAAAAACAATAGTGGCATTTTTGTTAAAAAAAAAAAAAAAAAATGCCATGGGTAAATCTGCCTAGTATTTTTAAGTGGAAGGTGGTAACCCTGGTTAAAAAGTGGTTATGCCATGAAAAGTATTTATCCTCTATTTATAGTATAGAGGATAATTTGCTGATCAGTGGGGGTCTGTCCCACACTGTTCCCGAGAACAAAAGGTGTTTTATCCCTGAAATGAATGGGAACGAGGGTGCAATGGCATCCACCAATGGTTCGACTGCATTCATAGTGGGGGTAAAACACCCCCCATTCTCAGGACTGGTGGGTGTCTCGGCAGTGAGACCAACCCTACCATTCACCAATTTATCCTCTAGAGGATAAATATTTTTCATAGGATAACACTTTTTAAAGCTGGATTTTAGTTACTGTGGATAATCAAAAAGTTATCTTTGCCTTAAATGTATACTTAATCTTTTTCTAACTAGAAATTGCCTATATATTGTCTTCCACACTATCACTGTATGTATTAGCATGTTTTTTCATTTCTTTCCTATAATTTGTATGCTCTGCTTCCCTCCCCCACTCATTTTATCTCCTTTTTTTCTTCTACATTTATTTCTGCATTGCTTTACCACCCTCTATCTGCGTCATGGTTAGTCCTATGGGGGACGGCAAGAGTGTGCCTGTGAGCAGATCTCTTCTGTACATGTATATCTGGATAACTGTTTTTTTTCACTGTGCTGCATGAAAAGGGATTCTGTGGCGGCAGCTAGTTTATTTTTATTTTTAATTTGTAAACCTGTAATTTTGCCTCTCAGCCTTCCCTTTCCATTTATAATTAATTTTGGAAATAATCTATCAGACCCCTTTAAATTTTTCACTCTTTGTTTCATTGCAGCCATTTGCTAAAAGCAAAAAAGTTCATTTTATTTCTCATTAATGTACACTCAGCACCCCATCTTGACAGAAAAAAAAACAGAAATGTAGATATTTCTGCAAATTTATTAAAAAAGAAAAACTGAAATATCACATGGTCATAAGTATTCAGACCCTTTGCTCAGTATTGAGTAGAAGCACCCTTTTGAGCTAGTACAGCCATGAGTCTTCTTGAAAATGATGCAACAAATTTTTCACATCTGGATTTGGGGAACCTCTGCCATTCTTCCTTGCAGATCGTCTCCAGTTCCATCAGGTTGGATGGTGAACGTTGGTGGACAGCCATTTTCAGGTCTCTCCAGAGATGCTCAATTGGGTTCTGGGCCAGGGCTCTGGCTGGGCCAGTCAAGAATGTTCACAGAATTATTCCGAAGCCACTCCTTTGTTATTTTAGCTGTGTGCTTAGGGTCATTGTCTTGTTGGAAGGTGAACCTTAGGCCCAGTCTGAGGTCCAGAGCACTCTGGAAGAGGTTTTCTTCCAGGAGATCTCTGTACTTGGCCGCATTCATCTTTCCTTCAATTGCAGCCAGACGTCCTGTCCCTGCAGCTGAAAAACACCCCCATAGCATGATGGTGCCACCACATTGTTTCACTGTTGGGATTGTATTGGGCAGGTGATGAGCAGTGCCTGGTTTTCTCCACACATACCGCTTAGAATTAACGCCAAAAAGTTCAATCTTCGTCTCATCAGACCAGAGAATCTTATTTCTCATAGTCTGGGAGTCCTTCATGTGTTTTTTGGCAAAGTCTATGCGGGCTTTCATATGTCTTGCACTGAGGAGAGGCTTCCTTCGGGCCACTCTGCCATAAAGCTCTGACTGGTGGAGGGCTGCAGTGATAGTTGACTTTGTGGAACTTTCTCCCATCTCCCTACTGCATCTCTGGAGCTCAGACACAGTGATCTTTGGGTTCTTCTTTACCTCTCTCACCAAGGCTCTTCTCCCACGATTGCTCAGTTTGGCTGGACGGCCAGGTCTAGGAAGAGTTCTGGTCATCCCAAACTTCTTCCATTTAAGGATTATGGAGGCCACTGTGCTCTTAAGAACCTTGAATGCTGCAGAAATTCTTTTGTAACCTTGGCCAGATCTGTGCCTTGCCACAATTCTGTCTCTGTGCTCCTTGGCCAGTTCCTTTGACCTCATGATTCTCATTTGCTCTGACATGCAGTGTGAGCTGTGAGGTCTTATATAGACAGGTGTGTGCCTTTCCTAATCAAGTCAAATCAGTTTAATTAAACACAGCTGGACTCCAGTGAAGGAGTAGAACCATCTCAAGGAGGATCAGAAGGAAATGGACAGCATGTGAGTTACATGAGTGTCACAGCAAAGGGTCTGAATACTTATGACCACGTGATATTTCAGTTTTTCTGAAGTATTTTATACAGTATTTTGTCCTAGCTGCAGTAGAACAGAAAAATAACATCATAAAAGGTAGACAGGAGGCAAAAGTGTGTATTATAAGGAACCCTATCACTTAATATGGTCGCTCACTGTTTGCCATTGAATTGCTTGAGACTTTCTGCTTTATAGTATGTCAGATTGGAGCTTTCATTTACCAAATAGTCTGCGTTGGAAGGAAGCTCCTCCACATTTCATTTGTAATTAGTTTCCCTTAGCTTGTTACACTACATTCTTGGGAAGTGGAAGCATATATTTTATTGCATTTAAAAATTTAACGTGGTATATTTAATTAATAATTAAGTACATTTCTGTAGACAGATTAGGGTGATTTTATTACAACTGGATCTCCTGCTGTCATGTATGTTGTCGGAATGTTGTGCATGCTGATCAAAAATTATAAAAGACATTGCAGAAAACTTTAAATGGGTTTCCCATTTCAGCAACGTATTCCCTATCCATAGGATAGGGGCCAAGTTGCAGATCCATGGGGATCCAACCTGCTGTCTCTAGAGATTTCACAAAAATAAGTTTCTAAGATGAGGAGAATCCCTTTAAAGGGAGTCTGCCAACAGAACCCAGTTTATCAACCTAGCTCACAGATTAAGGTCACCTAAATCAAACAATGTTTTCCCCTTGTGAATTTGTGCTTCCAATTGCTGAGATGCTATTTTTGTCAATATGCAGGTGAGCTCTTTGGAGCAATGAGGGAGTTGCTGCTTACCTTTTTGGAGTAATGGCAACGGCCTTGTTGCTTCAAATAGCTCATATGTATATTGAAAAAAAAAACACGAAATCTTGGCAGAGGAAGCAGCAATTCACAAGAGGAAAACACTGTTTGATTCATGTGACCCTAAGATATTTTTCTGCTGGGCTGAGTTGACATGCTGGGTTCTAGTAAAATTAAAGGGTAACTAAACTTTTTATTTTCATAAATCCATAGTTCAGGTGAACATAACAACAAACTTTGCAATTTACTTTTAATAAGAAAAGTGCCAGTTTCTTTTCTTATTTGCCACTTTCTGTTACTGATGAAATCTGTACAATAGAACTCTGTGAAGAGGGAAGGGGGAGGAAAAAGGAGAGCTCCTCAAAGAGAGAAACACCAGCAATATACAGTATAAAGATATTTCTTTTACACAAAACAAGTGGGCTTTTAGGAATTGCTATCCGGCCTTCCTAATGATTCATTTATTGCTGTAGACCACCTCATATCTGTCTCTTTCCCCTTCCCTCTCCATAGAGCCCATTGTAAAGTGAGACTTAAAGGAAATCTGTCAAGAACATTTACCCCACTAAACCAGCACTGCCACATAATACTATCGGGCCAATCCATTTTATCTCCCATATTTTAAAAAATTTCGCCCATCCGTTACCTTAAAAATGTATTTTTTCAGTTCTTCTACAGCAATGTAAATTAACTGTGTGACGTCTCCTGGGACTGTTCTAACATCGCCTCCATACATTTTTGTTGCTACCTTCTCCTTCCCTTGTATTCTTGCAGCTAATCCTGCGCCTTCGCACTAAATTCAAGCAGCACTGAGTGCGCACATGTGCAGAGTGCTGTTTTGCCAAGTGGATGTATGGGACTGATATTTTGCATCTGCATGTATCATTGCGCAGGTGCGGGATTTTAGAGGGCTTTAGAAGAGAGGGAGGCCTTCACAAGAGGGGGGTGTGACCAGCCAGTTCCTCATAAATAAGCTGGACTGTTCTCCAGAGAACAGTGCACATCGTCATTTCTCGCCTAATTCGCAAACAGGGCGGGAAACCTTCAGGAAATGATTATAAAGAACCAGGGGATTGTTGAGAAAACATTTGGGAAGATGTATAATGTACATTTCAATACATTACATTTCAGTCATGTGTTTACTTAAGGGTGAGAATCTGAGGTGACGGGTTCCCTTTAAAGACGCAGGCCCTTTTTTTTCTTTAGTGAACTATATTGCAGAATTTGTTCCCGTCACCTGCACAACATTTATTGATTTATCAAAAAAATAAATACAAGTTTACTCACGATTTAAGTTGTGCTTGATGCAATTGGAAAGCTATGTGGCTGTCAGAAACTGCCATAATACTACTGGCTAAGGACAGGTGTACCTCCAGCTAATATTATTCTTCGAAATCTCACTATAGAGAAGTAATATTTATATTGTGTAATAATCGAAGTCCAACATAGCTACACATGTGAACAAAATTGTTGGTACCCCTCGTTTAATGAAAGAAAAACCCACAATGGTCACAGAAATAACTTGAATATGACAAAAGTAATAATATATAAAAATTCTATGAAAATGAACAAATGAAAGTCAGACATTGCTTTTCAACCATGCTTCAACAGAATTTTTTAAAAAAGAAAACTCATGAAACAGGCCTGGACAGAAATGATAGTACCCTTAAAGGGGTATTCCCACAAACATAACCATTTTTAAATTTGTAGATAATTAAAAGTTAAACATTTTTGCAAATATAAGTAATTAAATATTTTGCAGAGTTTTAAAGATTTTCTCTAACTATTTTGTGGTCACACTTTATTGTCTTCATCGGTTGCCAGTGGATACGACCATGAATGCAGGAACTTTCTAAGGTCAGAAAATCAGCCATGATTTCCTTATTGTTACTAGGATATCTTCTGATACATGTAGTGTCCCTGCCTGATAACCCAGCCACAATAAGAAAATCATGGCTGGGTTCCTGACAAGTCCCAGACCCAAGAAAGTTTCTGCATTTGTGGTCGTATCCATTGGCAACCAATCAAGACAACAGACTTTCACCACTAAGTTAGTTAGAGAAAATGTTTAAAACTCTGCTGAATGTTTACTTATATTTGCAAAAATGTTTAACTTTTAATTATCTACAAATATAGATAGGATTATGTTCATGGGAATACCCCCTTTAACTTAATATTTTGTTGCACAACCTTTTGAGGCAATCACAAAACGATTCCTGTAACTGTCAATGAGACTTCTGCACCTCTCAACAGGTATTTTGGCCCACTCCTCATGAGCAAACTGTTCCAGTTGTCTCGGGTTTGAAGGGTGCCTTTTCCAGACGGCATGTTTCAGCTCCTTTCAAAGATGCTCAATAGGATTTAGGTCAGGGCTCATAGAAGGCCACTTCAGAATAGTCCAATGTTTTCCTAATAGCCATTCTTGGGTGTTTTTAGCTGTATGTTTTGGGTCATTATCCTGTTGCAAGACCCATGACCTGCGACTGAGACCAAGCTTTCTGACACTGGGCAGCACATTTCTCTCTAGAAACCCTTGATAGTCTTGAGAGTTCATAGTACCCTGCACGGATTCAAGACACCCTGTGCCAGATGCATCAAAGCAGCCCCAGAACATAACAGAGCCTCCTCCATGTTTCACAGTAGGGACAGTGTTTTCTTTTCAAGGTATGTTTCATTTTTCCGTCTGTGAACATAGAGCTGATGTGCCTTGCCAAAGATTTTGATTTTTGTCTCATCTGTCCATAGGAAATTCTCCCAGAAGCTTTGTGGCGTGCCAACATGTAGTTTGGCAAATTCCAGTCTGGCTTTTTTATTTGTTTTCAACAATGGTGTCCTTCTTGGTCGCCTCCCATGAAGTCCACTTTGGCTCAAGCAACGACTGATGGTGCGATCTGACACTGATGTTCCTTGAGCTTGAAGTTCACCTTTAATCTCTTTAGAAGTTTTTCTGGGCTCTTTTGTTACCATTCGTATTATCCTTCTCTTTGATTTGTCATCAATTTTCCTCCTGCGGCCAAGTCCAGGGAGGTTGGCTACAGTCCCATGAATCTTAAATTTCTGAATAATATGTGCAACTGTAGTCACAGGAACATCAAGCTGCTTGGAGATGGTCTTATAACCTTTACCTTTAACATGCTTGTCTATAATTTTCTTTCTAAGCTCCTGAGACATCTCTTTCCTTCACTTCCTCTGGTCCATGTTGAGTGTGGTACTCAGCAAACAGCACAATGAGTATCTGTAGCCTTATACAGTGGGTACGGAAAGTATTCAGACCCCTTTAAATTTTTCACTGTTGCATTGCAGCCATTTGCTAAAAGCAAAAAAGTTCATTTTATTTCTCATTAATGTACACTCAGCACCCCATCTTGACAGAAAAAAAAACAGAAATGTAGATATTTTTGCAAATTTATTAAAAAAGAAAAACTGAAATATCACATGGTCATAAGTATTCAGACCCTTTGCTGCGACACTCATATTTAACTCACATGCTGTCCTTTTCCTTCTGATCCTCCTTGAGATGGTTCTTCTCCTTCATTGGAGTCCAGCTGTGTTTAAATAAACTGATTGGACTTGATTAGGAAAGGCACACACCTGTCTATATAAGACCTCACAGCTCACAGTGCATGTCAGAGCAAATGAGAATCATGAGGTCAAAGGAACTGGCCAAGGAGCACAGAGACAGAATTGTGGCAAGGCACAGATCTGGCCAAGGTTACAAAAGAATTTCTGCAGCACTCAAGGTTCTTAAGAGCACAGTGGCCTCCATAATCCTTAAATGGAAGAAGTTTGGGATGACCAGAACTCTTCCTAGACCTGGCCGTCCAGCCAAACTGAGCAATCGTGGGAGAAGAGCCTTGGTGAGAGAGGTAAAGAAGAACCCAAAGATCACTGTGGCTGAGCTCCAGAGATGTAGTAGGGAGATGGGAGAAAGTTCCACAAAGTCAACTATCACTGCAGCTCTCCACCAGTCGCTGCTTTATGGCAGAATGGCCTGTAGGAAGCCTCTCCTCAGTGCAAGACATATGAAAGCCTGCACAGAGTTTGCCAAAAAACACATGAAGGACTCCCACACTATGAGAAATAAGATTCTCTGGTTTGATGAGACGAAGATTGAACTTTTTGGCGTTAATTCTAAATGGTACCAGGCACTGCTCATCACCTGCCCAATACAATCCCAACAGTGAAACATGGTGGTGGCAGCATCATGCTATGGGGGTGTGTTTCAGCTGCAGGGACAAGACGACTGGTTGCAATTGAAGGAAAGATGAATGCGGCCAAGTACAGAGAGATCCTGGAAGAAAACCTCTTCCAGAGTACTTTGGACTTCAGACTGGGCCGAAAGTTCACCTTCCAACAAGACAGTGACCCTAAGCACACAGCTAAAATAACAAAGGAGTGGCTTCGGAACAACTCTGACCATTCTTGACTGGCCCAGCCAGTGCCCTGACCTCAACCCAATTGAGCATCTCTGGAGAGACCTGAAAATGGCTGTCCACCAACGTTCACCATCCAACCTGACGGAACGGGAGAGGATCTGCAAGGAAGAATGGCAGAGGTTCCCCAAATCCAGATGTGAAAAACTTGTTTCATCATTCCCAAGACTCATGGCTGTACTAGCTCAAAATGGTGCTTCTACTCAATACTGAACAAAGGGTCTGAATACTTATGACCATGTGATATTTCAGTTTTTCTTTTTTAATAAATTTGCAAAAATATCTACATTTCTGTTTTTTTTTCTTTCAAGATGGGGTGCTGAATGTACATTAATGAGAAATAAAATGAACTTTTTTGCTTTTAGCAAATAGCTGCAATGAAACAGTGAAAAATTTAAAGGGGTCTGAATACTTTCTGTAGCCACTGCATACAGGCCCACTGACTGGTTACAAGATTGTAGACACCTGTGATGCTAATTAGTGGACACACCTTGATTTAACATGTCCCTTTGGTCACATTATTTTCAGGGGTACCATCATTTCTGTCCAGGCCTGTTTAATGAGCTTTCCTTTTAAAAAAAATTCTGTTGAAGCATCGTTGAAAAGCAATGTCTGACTTTCAATTGTCCATTTTCATAGAATTTTTATATGTTATTACTTTTGTAAGATTCAAGTTATTTCTGTGATCATTGTGGGTTTTTCTTTCATTAAATGAGGGGTACCAGCAATTTTGTCCACGTGTGTATATGTGATGTCATTGTCAGTTGTTCACAAGAGGATTGAAATTGTGATGAGCAGAGGTACTACAGTGGTTCTTAACCAGTGGATTATCAATACCCAAGGAGTATGGTAGTAGATTTCGGAGGTTCCATAAATATAGATGGGAAAAATTGTTTTACTTTATTTTTACTAACCTTTTATTAATATGTGCCTTTTTTATTAGCTATGAATGTTGACAATCACCTTATCAAATTACAGATGTGGCAAAGATCTAAAAAATTCTGAGATGCTCAATCACACTCATGGTAATACAGAGATGAAAAAAGATCTTCATAGGCTACAAAAAAAACTTAAGAGAAAGGAGTGGTTATGATTCATATTTTTAAAGGGGTTATCCTTTTTCTCCCTTTCGCCCATTCTGACATCCTCAGAGAGAGAGGTTGGCTAACCATTTTAAATATGTTAAGAGTAGAAATAAGGTAGGTTCAGGAGGGAAGTTTTTTTTTACATGGGATGTTCAATAACTTTTCTACCTCGGTCTGATCTGTCAGTGTTAGAAAGCTGAGCTTGTCTGTGCAGGTTGAGACCTGTTTAGACATACAATACACACAGTAGCAGTTCAGCTTGATGAAAGCACTGGAAGTGACAGAATGGCAACAGTGCTGATCTACAAAGAAATTGAGGGATTTGGAGTGGTGTTCTGTGATTAACCCCTTCCCAACATCAACCATACTGTGCCAATGCCGTTTCTTTAAAGATGGCAATCGCTCTGCTGCAGAGTGGCTGCCATAACTACCAGGTCTCCACTATTTTGTACAACGGAGACCCGGAGCTAATGCCCGCCATCAGATTTCACTCTCATCGCGGGCATTACTTTTTTCCTATAGTCCCCCAAAGTAAAAAAAAAAAAAAAAAAAAAAAAAGTGCCCGAGGCCTGTTTTCACCGGCCCTGTACCTTTGCCGATGCAGGAGTTGTCCTTTTCCTTGACCACTGGAAGCATAATGAAGTTCCCAGGCTTGTCTTTGTATTATAGCTATTGAGGAGGCTGCTCATAGACTAGCCTCAATAGCTATGTAGTGAATCTCCCATAGGCTGGAATACAGTTGTATTGCAGTCTATGGGACACGCAATCAAAAATATTGCAGGTTCAAGCCCCCTAGAGGTAGCTAACAAAATAGTTAAAAAAATAAGTAAATAAAAAAAGTTTATAAAAAAAATAAAAAAAAAAAAAAAAATTAAATTCTGATCACCCCCCCCCTTCCCTAGATTTCATATACAAAATATAAACTAATTATACATCCCTGTGTCTGAAAACGCCCAATCTACAAACATATAATATTATTTTTCCCATATGGTGAACACAATAGCAGGGGAAAAAAAAAATTAAATCCGCAGTTTTGATTCCCATAAAAATTTTAATAAATAGAGATCAAAACATCAGACATTCCCCAAAATGGTGTATCTAAAAAGGTAATATCTTGCTCCACAGAGAATGACGCCTTCTGTATCCCCATACACGGAAATATAAAAAAACAGTTACGGGTGTCAGAATATGGCGACTCTAAGAAATTTTCTCTTTAATTACAAACTACAGTTTGTCCCACAAACATTAAGTCCTCATATGGCTCTGTGAACGAAAAAAAATAACAGTTATGTGATTTGGAAGGCAGGGAGTCAAAAATGAAAATCAAAAATTAAAAAATGCCTGTGCGGGAAGGGGTTAATTTCCTTACAAAAGAAGGAGAAGCCTAAAGAAATTTATGAAAGTATGATTTCTGTATATGGTGATGATACACCTTCCTACTACCAAGTAAAGTTTTGGGCCAAGCAATTTAAATGGGTTAGGGAGTCAATTGAAGATGACCCCTGTTTACAGCAACCTGCCAAAGCATCTTCAGAGGAAGTGTGCCATAAAGTGGAGGCCATGATTTTGGAAAATCATCGGTTCAAAGTCAGTGTTATAGCTTATGAATTACGTATTTCGCTTGGCACGGTTTTCAGTATCATTCATGATGTTTTGATGAGTGCCACAAATCTTGACTCCTGAGCAAAAAATATGTCAACAACAGTTTAGCCAAAATAATTTAGACATGCTTAGAGAAAATCCAGTAGACTTCTATTCTCGGGTTGTTACAAGTGATGAAACATGGGTCTACTACCATGATCCTGAGACCAGAGTCCATGCAGTGGAAACACAAGGTGTCATGAACGTCAAAGGAAATTTTGTGTGTAGCAGTCAATTGGAAAGGTCATGGCAACAGTTTTTTGGGATACAGAGGGTGTATTGCTTCAACAATGAAGGAATTATGTGAGGCAATCAAAGAGAAACGCCGTGGGATGTTATCGACAGGTGCATTGCTGCTTCACGACAGCTCACAAGTCTCACAAATCATAAGCTGCTAGCAGGGAATGTGGCTTCATGGAACTTAAATATCCACCCTACAGTCCAGACCTGGCTCCCAGTGATTAATTTTTTATTTAGTAACCCGAAGTAATTTCTGCGTTTGCAACTCTTTCCTGATGATAATTCGCACTCCTTCTATTCTGAGGGCATCACTGGAGGCGAAGTGGAATAATTGTGTTGTTCATATTCAGTTAAATAACTTATTGAACACCCCTCGTAATAATAATTAATTAAAAAAAAAAAAAAAAGCACAAAATAAAACTCAAGAACAAGGGGGCACATTCTGAAATTAGCTAGCTATCTTAACATAAAAAGAAAACAATATACAGTGGGGGAAAAAAGTATTTAGTCAGAGACCAATTGTGCAAGTTCTCCCACTTAAAAAGATGAGAGAGGCCTGTAATTGACATCATAGGTAGACCTCAACTATGAGAGACAAAATGAGAAAACAAATCCAGAAAATCACATTGTCTGATTTTTAAAGAATTTATTTGCAAATTATGGTAGAAAATAACTATTTGGTCAATAACAAAAGTTCATCTCACTACTTTGCCAACAAAGGTTATATAACAATAACAGAGGTCAAACGTTTTCTGTAAGTCTTCACAAGGTTGGCACGCACTGTTGCTGGTATGTTGGCCCATTCCTCCATGCAGATCTCCTCTAGAGCAGTGATGTTTTGGGGCTGTCTCTGGGCAACACGGACTTTCAACTCCCTCCAAAGGTTGTCTATGGGGTTGAGATCTGGAGACTGGCTAGGCCACTCCAGGACCTTGAAATGCTTCTTACGAAGCCACTCCTTCGTTGCCCTGGCAGTGTGCTTGGGATCATTGTCATGCTGAAAGACTCAGCCACATTTCATCTTCAATGCCCTTGCTGATGGAAGGAAGTTTTCACTCAAAATCTCACGATACATGACTCCATTCATTCTTTCATGTACACGAATCAGTCGTCCTGGTCCCTTTTGCAGAGAAACAGCCCCAAAGCATGATGTTGCCACCCTCATGCTTCATAGTAGGTATGGTGTTCTTTGGATGCAACTCAGCATTCACTCTCCTTCAAACACGATGAGTTGTGTTTCTACCAAACAGTTCTACTTTGGTTTCATCTGACCATGTGACATTCTCCCAATACTCTTCTGGAACATCCAAATGCTGTCTAGCAAACTTCAGACGGGCCCGGATATGTACTGGCTTAAGCAGGGGGACACGTCTGACACTGCAGGATCTGAGTCCCGGTGGCGTAGTGTGTTACTGACGGTAGCCTTTCTTACGTTAGTCCCAGCTTTCTGCAGGTCATTCACTAGGTCCCCCCATATGGTTCTGGGAATTTTGCTCACCGTTCTTGTGATCATTTTGACCCCACGGGGTGAGATCTTGCGTGGAGCCCCTGATGGAGGGAGATTATCAGTGGTCTTGTATGTCTTCCATTTTCTAATTATTGCTCCCACAGTTGATTTCTTCACACCAAGCTGCTTGCCTATCGCAAATTCAGTCTTCCCAGCCTGGTGCAGGTCTACAATTTTGTTTCTGGTGTCCTTCCACAGCTCTTTGGTCTTCACCATAGTGGAGTTTGGAGTGTGACTGTTTGAGGTTGTGGACAGGTGTCTTTTATACTGATAACAATGTCAAACAGGTGCCATTACTACAGGTAATGAGTGTAGGAAGGAGGAGCCTCTTAAAGAAGAAGTTACAGGTCTGTGAGAGCCAGAAATCTTGCTTGTTTGTAGGTGACCAAATACTTATTTTCCACTATAATTTGAAAATAAATTCTTTAAAAATCAGACAATGTGATTTTCTGGATTTGTTTTCTCATTTTGTCTCTCATAGTTGAGGTCTACCTATGATGACAATTACAGGCCTCTCTCATCTTTTTCAGTGGGAGAACTTGCACAATTGATGGCTGACTAAATACTTTTTTTCCCCACTGTAAGGGCAGATGATTCATGTGGTATTTTTCTGCCATCAGTCCTTTGTTTCTATTGCCTAAATGTGACTCCCTCCTCCTCAGTTTTTACAACTTGCCAGTGCAGATAACTTACAGCATGTAGGATAGCATGTTGTCCCACATGCTGTTTTGGATGATTTTGCATATTTTTCCACCTCTGGGCATTACTTGCACCAGTGGGCTAAAAACATATTTAAATATATATATATATGTATATATATATATATATATATATATATATATATATATATATATATATATATAATTTTTTTTTTTTTTCCTTTTCCTGGCCACTAAGCAGTGATGTTGGCATTCGAGAGCCTGAACATACTGTGCTTGCAGTATTCTGCTCACATGGCAAAAGGAAAGTGGGACAGGCATTGATGTTCTTGATAGGCTGGCAGGCATGGCATATCATTTCCATTCACAAATTGGCTAGACTGCTTATTATAGAAGTCCTGACTTGCTGCTTGCTCAATCATATGGAGGTTAGGCGTTCATAGGGATCAGTAATCCTAATTTGTATACTACTTTTCAGTAGCTAATATTCTGTATTCTCTGAAATGGTCTATGTTCTCTCATCTCTGTTGTATGCTCCCCCATTCAGCTATAATTGGAGCTTGCCTCCGCATATTCTTGCCTTCCTTTCCTGTTTAGCCTTTCCTTATATTTAGCATTTGCTAACATTTCCTTTGCTATTTCTTTCACCACATCTCTCTCCGCTTTCCTTTTCCCAGCTTCTCTCCATCTACCACCTTTTTGTGAAGCCTTCACCCTCCCACTATCTATGGTTTTCTCCCCCCTTGGTGACAGAGTGCTTATAAGACACTGTGTGACTCATCCACCGAGTGTGGAGAGATGTGCAGAGTAACAGCGCACCCCCCCCCCCCCTTATCCTCAGCTGGTTGCCACAGCAACTGGGTCACCTCTCTGTATGTGCTGCACTCCATCAGAGGCAAGATGAGCAGTAACAAGAAATGGGAATTTCTAGATCAGCTCTCCGGAGCAGGATATTCCACACCTACAGTTTTTGTCAACATCAGTTCCATTCTACACTGCTTATAGATATAAACGACCATGTCAATCGGGTCAGTGACCACAAGTTTATAATTGTGGCGATACAGTGTTACTTCTTGCTGAAGTCACATAGCTAGGCTTCAAAGGTAAATGCTTAATAAGCTAGAGGTAAAAGAAGGATGGTTGATTAAAAAATAAACATATAAAATATGTTTAAAAAAAATAAACCTGCTAAGGATTATGCAGTCATATCAACTACCTAGGAGTATTGATTTGTGTGTTCTCCCTTAAAGACTGCATGAACATTATAGCCAAATGCCTAGCTACAAGGATAAGATGCCAAATCAAGGGGGCCTTACTCTTTTGGTGTCATCCACTGTCACCTGTCAGTCTAATGGCACATATTAGTGATGTGTTTAAATAGCGGGTCGAAGCGCCTGTCAACATCTTGTGGTTTTTAGAAAGCGAGAAAGTTTGGTATTGTGGACTTGGTAATTTTTAATTTTTTAATTTTTTTTATAACTCTCACTACAATCCCAATCTCTACTATTTTCTACTCTTCTATAGCTGGTTCCGCAAGAAGCACCCACAGATGGATCCTCTTGTACCGATTCCCCCTAGCTCAGAAACCAAGGACCGCTGGAGAAGCTTAACAGTTGTGCCTTACCTGGAGGATCTACACGGGTATAGTGAGGATGAAGATTTGTGTGACTTGGAGGATGAAATAATCTATACTCAAGACTTTACAGTTCCAGGTAAAGTGTCTTTTTATTCTGATTTTGCTTTATATGGTATTTATTTTTGCTTTTTGTTGGAGCTCTCCATTGGAGGACCAGAACAATGGCGAGACGGACCATTAAAATAGCAGTAACACACTGAGTCTGATGGAGCCCAGTGTCTATAATAAGGTGCGTTGGGTGTCCTTCATTTTAAAACTGAAACTGGTCATCCGTGCAGGACTGTTTACCCCACCGATTTTCAGGTGGACACTACACCGGAGACTCCAGCTCAGATGTGAACTTAGCCTTAGTCTCATGTACTTGTTACAGAATTATTGGACAGTAAATGCATGTGTTAATGAATGCATTCTAACATTGGTGAGCTGAAGCACTGCAGGAAGGAGTCAAGTTCCTCCACTACAGTGTAAAGAACTGAAATGAATACTGTACATTCTTGCTGTAACATTAAGGCCATTTAATCTACTGCCATCTACTTACACTTGTATATGTGACTTCTTTATTAAGGTTTATTTTGTTGCATTAATAATGACTGCAAGTAAAATCAATTATGTGATAAGTGATATCTCTTACATGGTGGCTTTTCCCGCTAATTACATTTATTTCCTATTTTTCAGATAGGGGTAAGTGTCTGATCTCTGGAGTCGACTGCTGTGACCACCAGCAGTAGCAACAACTGGGGTTCCCAAATGTTCCATGTGATGGAATGTGTGTCCTGGTGTTTGCTGGGGGTCCCATTGGTCAGTCCCATGGAGATTAAGCACTTATTCTCTATCCTGTTGATAGAGGAGGTATGTGCAACTCCCCCCATCAGTGGTCCTTTGATTGTAGACCAAGGGCAAAATCTTATGCATCCATCACATAAGGACATTCACAGAAACTTGATTCATATAGCCGTAAGTTCTTAAAATGAAATAAATCTGTAACAATATTGATGATCAGTATCAGATTGGTTGGTGTCTGACACATGGCTCCCCTATGGATCATCTGTTCCCAACAGCTAGTACACAGAAAATGGAGCAGGAAGCAGACCGCTCCATTCTAGGATAGATTATTAAGATTAAGGAATAGCTTTTATGTAACGTTTGCTCTGTCTAAAAGAGATAGTATTAATAAATCTACCTATTATATGCTATAGAAGATGAAAGAAAGTTACCTTTGAAATGAACCTGTCAGGTTATTTCTGCAGACCTCACTCTCCCTCTGTTATATCCTGCTCTCAGATGTGGCAGCAGGAATCACTGTTTCCCTTTTTAAAGGGATCATCAAAAAGAGGAAAAAATGACATGTTACCCTCTTTATTAAAATATATTTTTATCCCAAATTAGGGCAGGTACCTGAAGAGGATATGTTTGTACAGATGCAGGGCACTGGACATACCAAACAGCTATGTATGAATGGCACAGAGAATCAACTAAAGTCGGAAAGGAGAGTGAGCTCTGCATCCCAGCGCAAGGCTAGCACATCAGGGGGCAAAGTACGTAAATTGTCAGCCTGTAAACAACAGTGACCGAGGAGTCAACTCTGCAAGGTACTATTTTGAATTAAAAAAATATTCTTATTTGGAAGAGAGGGTTCTTACAATTTTGTTTAGTCATGTTTTTATTGTAATATGCGTATTCAGAACAAGAATACAAAAACTGTATTGTCACAGAGAAGGTACTGGCTTTCAACATTTGCACAATGTATAATGCGCAGTGAGCAATCATTTGTGCTTCTGCATACTTGCATTGATGATATGATGACCCCTTTTACTTTGTCCTTCCTAAACAATTTAATAATCCGTGACTTGATGTTCACTAGGTCATGGTATCACTTTACTGTTGAACTAGATTCACAGTGTGGGGGAGGGTCGGACTGTGTTCCCCAATACAGTGTGTGGGCGGCAGGAGGATTGAGAGGCATCAGCAGAGATAATGAGGGCTGAATAAAGAGGTGTCTTCATTCATATCCTGCAGTGAATGAGTCATAGGCTTTGCCAATGACATCAGGTCTCCTCTGACGTTGGTTCTTCCCCATCATCTCTCTCTCTCTCTCTCACTTTCTGCATCCAGTGTAATTTTATATGATTCTTCTTTCTACGCTCCCTCTGCTGTGGTGTATTCCAGTATGTTTCTGAAGGCTACATTCTCAATATTGTCTTCAAACTCTGTCTGCTTCAAGCCTAACCTAGCTTCCTATTTGGATTTGTTGTGCTTTGACTGCATGTTGATCTTAATTCTCAGCGGTTCGATATCGTTTAGTCAATTTGGTTGCTGTCCTCATTTTCTTCTTCATTAGGGTAGGCGTCAGTGTATTCATTGTACACCACTAATGCTACTTGCTTTATGGCAATTTTAATCCATTGTTTTGACCTTTTTCCTGTGTAGCTTTATCTGAAAACAAGCTGTTCCTGTAATAAGACAGCCCCTTTTTAGGAATAGAACAGTTCAACAACAATAAATACTAATCTAAAACTTAGCATTTGTTTTCAGTTGGAGCTGCACAGTAAAAGGTCAAAACAATTTACTAAAATTGCCATAGTATTAGTAGGTATAGTATTAGTGGGGTACAATAAATACTCCTAACCGACGACTAAGCAAAAGAGGACAACAGCCCCCTAGACTACACAAAAAAACTTAATTTAGGAAGTTAGGTCAGGCTAGAAGAAGACAATATTGGAAATGTAGCCTTCAAGATCAAGCATACATCAGAGCAGAGGAAGAGAAGAAAAAAGCATCACATGAGAGTAAAAAAGCATCACACAGGCGCTGAGCATGTTAAAAACAGCTGATGGGTGTCGGAACCCTGACAATCTTTAATTGATGACCTATTCTAAGGCCTGAAAAACACCTCTATAGCCACATTTTTGGACAGTTTTTCTTGCTTGTAAACATGAAGAGACTTTTTTTGCACCCTCAGTTGATTGAATACACAGACAAGCAGTGAAATGTCCAGGCTACATACAGTATAGCCTTTTTTATACAGTGGTGGAGAAAAAAAACGTGTGTTAAATGAATGGCAACTTGTATATGAATATGTTACACATGGTATGTGGAACAAGATGCAAAAATACATTCATTCATGTATAGTTGATAACGTCTATACAGATACAGAGAATACACAGATGACTGGAAGAGTTTGGTTTGAGCCATCCATCGTATTTAAAGGTAGTCTCCCATCTCCAAATTTACTTCTAATCCATTATATGCGGTTGTAGTTACATTTTTGTAAAAGTTCTATATTGCTGCTGAGAAAATCAGCTTTTAATCTGTATGCAAATTAAGTGTTCAGTGTAACAATAGCATGGCCGAAGTGCAGGAGTCTTTCTGGTCTGTGGTAGCTGCATGGCCAGAACGTGACAATGTTCATGTTAGTGGGTGGGGACCATAGGTAAAAATTGATACTCTGGCTTACAGATTAAAAGTTGATTTTTCAGCCCCAAGATTTAAATAAGAATCTACTTGGTCAGCTACTAGAGATACTGGATCTCTTTCCACAATTGCTCTAAATGTGGGCCAATTGCATATGCTACTTTCTAGTGTATGATTTTTTTGGTATATTAAAGGGGTTGGCCACTTTCAGACCAATATTGAGATACATGTTATTGTTTGTATAATAAAAAGTTGTACAATTTTCCAATATACTTTCTGTATCAATTCCTCACAGTTTTCTAGATCTCTGCTTGCTGTCATTCATTCTTCTTACTTCAAGTGGATAAAATTCTGATAGTCATGTGATGTACACAGGTGCACAGCTCGTTACCAGGCAGATGTCTGATTACTGTGCAGTGACTATAACGAGCTGTGCACCTGTGTACATCACATGACTATGGTCAGAATTTTATGCACTTGAAGTAATATAATAAATGACAGCAAGCAGAGATCTAGAAAACCATGAGGAATTGATACAGAAAGTATATTGGAAAATTGTACAACTTTTTATTATACAAACGGCAACATTGGTCTCTCAATATTGGTCTGAAAGTGGCCAACCCCTTTAACTAGCCTGGTTTCTCTCTTCTCTTCTGTACATCAGCGAGCACTTTTTCTGGTACAATAAAATTGCAGTTTGGCACAAAAAGTGTTTTCAGTAATACCTCCTACTACAACAGCATGTAAGTGGTTTAGAAGTGATGTTTGTTTGGTTGATCAATTCTGAGGTTACATGGAGAGTTTCTTTAAACAAAAAAAAACACTCCAATACTCCTGCTATAAGCTATTTCAAGTAAAAATACCCTTTGTGTTAGTTACAAACTGTATTTCCTAGGAAGGAAGAAGTACTTAGTCTTTCAGATCTGGCAACTTCCAGTCTCTCTTGCAAAGATCTCCAAGACATATGACTGGGGTGGCACTTGTGCATACTTATATTGCTGCGCAGCGCTTTACTTCCCCCTGGTTAGTCTAGGGACATAGGCGATCATTGACTGCAAGGGCTTGTCAGTCTTATCAGCCTCTTCCAGTAAAGTGACTAATAACAGCTTGACACTAACAGGGGGTGATGCAGCACTCAGGCAGAGGGTGTGGGGTTTGTGGTTACCAAAGGAAGAAACTGCACAACATCCTTTGTCACATGACTGAGCACTATAGTGGTGTCCCAACAAGATGTCATAAAAGTTATTTTTGTCTCCTCAAATAACCCATTTAACTCAAAAAGGTATTTGAAAATGGGCTTTCTAAACTAGACAACCCCTGGAAGCATTGTTGGCAGAAAGAGAACTGTGGCATTTTAATAATCCCTTCAGACTGGTTTAACCCCTTAGCGACACAGGATGTACTATTACGTCCTGGCCGCCAAGGACTTAATGCAAATGAACGTAATAGTAGTACATCCGAGGGGTCACCGTGACCATGACAAGATTGCTGCTGACAGCAGACCATCTTCTCATGTAGGCTGGGGGGGGGGGGTTGATTACCAACCCACACCTTTGCCCCCCCCCCCCCCACCTTGGCAAATCTGATCGTCCAATAGCAGCTTGCCGACACGGATCCAATAACCTGTGCCAGCAGGTGAGCTGGCAGTGATTAGTGCTATACATCACTACCGAGTATCCAGTGGGGGGGTGTAGTGGTATCAGTTGCAGCCGAGGTGGGCAGTTCAAATTACCAGTAACTGCCCTGCTTGCATCACTCCCTGGGATTGCGAATAGAGCAGTCACTGTGCTGGCCTGTGAGGGTACCGCTGTGACTTGCTGCCACTCCATCCATCCACCTCTGCCTGCCAGCCTCCATCCTCCTCTGCCATCCTTCTTTTTCACTTTCCCATCTTCCTCTCTGTCTCTCTCTGTGCACATTCTTCTTCCACTGAGCACTGGTTAGTGACATATACCTTACTGATTGCATTTGTGCTGAATTTCTTTGCCACAGGGTTTTTTTTTTTATCTAATAGTAGTTGGAATCAGTTGCTATATATAATATATATATATATATATATATATATATATATATATTGTGAGTATGTGAACCCAGAGGGCGCTATTGAGCGACCCAAGCCTGAAAAGGCCCTCAGCCACACCTATGGGTGGGGGCGTAACTCCAAGGGGAGTGGTTACAGCGGCAGAGCTGCCGTCGAGTCCTGCTTGATGCAGGAACTGTGGAACCAGCCAAGGACAGAGAAGCGGTCTGTCCCAGAAGGGCTGGGGTCCACAGGGGACTTTTGGCTCAAGCGGAGCATAAGTCAGGCTGCTTGTTGCCCCTAGGATAGATAGGGGTCAAGCAGTGAGTTAGGGCCTATGCGTGGCCTAGGTTTTTGTTTTGTTATGTTGCACTTCAGCTGAATAAAAAGCCATTTTTGTTTTAAATTGGCACCGTCTGAACGCTGTCTCTCCGGCGCCCAGTACCACAAACCACTGCTGTCGGGACCAGGAGTCTGCCACCATTTGAGACTAATCCCCCCCAAACTGTCACAATATATAAAATGTATGTCCTTTTTTTTCCCTTATTTTAAATTTATAAGTAATGAAGTTTTTATTTACCTGTAAAAACACAACACAAATACAAAATGTCCCAAAGCTCCTAAATGTCCCAAAAAATATATTCAGCAGAAGAGGCGTATGCCTCACTGGCATCTGAAACTGATACTGCCAGTGAGGGAGAAGAGGAAAATGTCTCCATTCCTCTATTTTTCCTCCTCCTTAGCATACAGAACATTTGCTGAGGCAACTCCTGAAATTGTTGAACCAATGTGGACCCCACCCTCTGAAAATTATGAGCCTCAGCTTCCTGACTTTATGTGCAAGTCCGAAATCTAATTTCAGACTGAAGCATGCACAGAAATTGACTTTTTCCAAGTCTTTTTCTCTGATGAGTTAATAGATTTTATGGTGGCCCAAACAAATTTATATGCTCAACAATTTATAGAACAAAATGCCACCTCTTCATATGCCAGGCCCCATAGGTGGACCCCAGTAAATGCAGTGTAAAGGAAAATATTCTGGGGTCTTGTTCTACATATTGGCATAGTGAAGAAATCAAATATTCAACTGTATTGGAGAACATACATCTTGTGACCAGGAGAAGTTTTGAAATTATCCTGAAATTTTTACACTACAATGATAATACATAGTGCCCGCCCCGAGATGCCCCAAACTTTGCCTATTGAAAGTCAGATCAGTCATTGACCACTTTAGAGCCAAATTTGCTGCGTCATACATCCCTGATAAGAAAATTGCAATAGTTGAGTCTCTGATCAGTTTCAAAGGGAGGCTTAAATTCCGCCAATACCTGCCCAGTAAGAGGGCACAGTACGGCATTAAAATGTGCGAAAGCAGCTAAGGGTACACGCATAAGTTTAGGGTTTATGAAGGAAGGAACACAAGAATTGAGCCCACAGAATGCCCCCCAATCCTAGGAGTTAGTGGGAAAATAGTGTGGGATTTTCTGCACCCACTCCTGGACCACGGTTATCACCTCTACAGTGGGTATGGAAAGTATTCAGACCCCTTTAAATTTTTCACTTTGTTTCATTGCAGCCATTTGCTAAAAGCAAAAAAGGTCATTATATTTCTCATTAATGTACACTCAGCACCCCATCTTGACAGAAAAAAAACAGAAATGTATATATTTTTGCAAATTTATTAAAAAAGAAAAACTGAAATATCACATGGTCATAAGTATTCAGACCCTTTGCTCAAGTATTGATTATTTGCTTTTAGCAAATGGCTGCAATGAAACAGAGTGAAAAATTTAAAGGGGTCTGTATATGGATAACTTCTACACCAGCATTCCACGCTTTGGGTGTCTCAGTTCCAGAGGATCTGTAGCTTGTGAGACAGTACGCAGAAATCGGAGATGCCTCCCTAGGGCACAAATTGCGCAGCGCCTCAGAAAGGGTGAGAATAAGGCCGTCTGCAATGAAAATATGCTGTTGGTCAAGAGGGATGTCCATGTACTGACCACAATTCAAGGTAATGGCAGCACCCCTGTCCCTCTACATGGTACCAGTACCCTTTACCCTCAAATCAGACTGCATCCTGGCATATAATAGTTACATGGGAGAGGTTGATATATCTGATCAACTCCTAAAGCTGTATAATGACATTTTATAATGCTTATGTGATATCATGATGTACAGCAGGACAGGAACTTTGCTTCAATTTCAGGAGGAAATTATCAAAACCCTGATATTTAGAGACCAGGAAGGGCTAGGCCCAAATATTTCTGGAATTGAAGGTGCCCGTATTGTGCCAGGGCAAAAATTTCCCAGTGAAGTCCCACAAACTGCAAAGAAAGGGAAGACCCAAAAAAGGTGCAGAGTCTGTTCCAAAAGGGGAATAAGGAAAGACACCATTTATCAGTCTGTGCTGAAAAACCTGGCCTGTGCATGAAGGATTGCTTCAGACTTTACTGCACATCCATGGATTATTAATTTTATCATTTATTTTCCATGGTATATCACCACCTATACCGTGATGTACTCTGCACAGATTTACCTCTTAACCTGTTAGGCAGTAATTTCTGAAAAATAAATTAATGTAATACCTGTGGGGTCCAAATGCTTGCTATACCCCTTGATAAAATTTTGTTAAGGGGTGTAATTTCCAAACTGAGGCCATTTGTTTGGGGTTTCCACTGTTCTGGCACTTCAGGGGGTCAGCAAATGTGACATTATAACTAAAAACTATTACAGCAAAATCTGCCCTCTAAATATTATTCTGTCCCTTCTCAGTCCCACTGTGTGACCATACAGCAGTTTACATCCACATGTGGGACATTTATTTAGTCAGGAGAAATTGCTTAACAAATAATGGATGTTTTTTCTCCTTTAACACCTTGTAAAAATGAGAAATTTGGGGCCAAAGTGATATTTTATTAGAAAAAAAGTAATTTTTTATTTTTACATCCAAGTGGTAAAAAAATTCTGTGAAACACTTGTAGGTTCAAAGTGCTCACTATACCCCTTGATAAATTCCTTGAGGGGTCTAGTTTCCAAAATGGTGTACTTTTTGGGGGATTCAACTGTTCTGGTACCTCAGGGGCTCTGCAAATGCAACATGGTGTGTGAAACAGATTCTAGAATATCTCCAAAAGCGCTCCTTCCATTCTTTACCCTACTGTATGTCCATACATCAGTTTACATCCACATGTGGGATAATTTCATGCTTGGAAGAATTTGCATAACACATTCTGAAATACATTTTCTCCTTTAACCCTTTATCAATGTGTAAATTCTAGGGCTAAATGAATATATTAAAAATGAGTAAGAAAATGGGTTTTGGAAATATTCTTGAAAATTACTGCTTGACTTGTAAGCCTTATAGTATATGAAAAAATGAAAGGATAATTAGTTTGACTGCAACATAAATCAGAGATATGGTAAATTATATTTATGAAGTAAGTTGTGTAGTATGACTTTCTATATATTTTTTTTTTTCTAATTTTCACATTTCCTATTTTTTCATAATTAAAAATAAAACCTATCGACCAAAATTTACCACTGACGCAAAGTACAATGTGTAACGAAAAAAAGTCTCAATCACTTTGATGAGTTAAAGCGTCTCAAAGTTATTACCACATAAAGTGACACATGTCAGATTTGAAAAATGAGGCCTGGTCCTTAAGGTACTTTTAGGCTGTATCCTTAAGGGGTTAACTGTCAAGCGTTAGTGATGAAGAAGGCAAACCCACCATATCTGGGACTTATGAAATAGGAAGTATTCTTCAGTTTAGGGCGGATACTGGCTTCACGTTTGCCTGATCAAAATTATAGATGACAATTCTAATGAGACATGGTAAAACCAGCAGACAGAAGAATGTTTTGGGGTTGTTTTCTTTCTTGTCATTTATTTTACAATTCTCATCATTACCTTATTAAAACAGTGCAAATAATTGGATCATAATAAATTATATATCACACTCACTCTTTTTTTTCTTTTTCTTAATACAGTGATCCGTTCCTGCAGACTCCTCCAGTTTTGACTCTGAGAGATTGTACCCAACAGACGCTACAGCCGAATTGCTGCAGTAAAGGGAAATGCCCTTTCATTGTTCTCCTGTCCCCTTATCCCTTCTGGACCTCTAGGACTTGCACAGTGTCCAGCATCTGCTGCACTTTATGACTTGAACTTACTTCTTGCTCCACTTTGTTTGTCTGGCTGCATACCATATGTATTATACATAAAGGAGGTGGAGAGTCTATCATCAGCCCTATCTGAGCCCTCATACACAATAAAATGCAAACGTGGGGAAGGAAAGGGAGCACCACACTCCTTTAGCCCAACCCAGCTGTTGTGTGTGCATTTGGAGAAAAGGAGCCATATGTTAACTACCACAGGTTGTTTATTGTCTCCTTAGTGATTAAACGTTTATTTGGTTTCCACTAGTTTCTGGTTCCTGAGCATGGGATAGAACCATAGATGATGACCGGGTGGCACACAGGCTGGTTGCTCATAAACAACACTCCTAGATGTTGCTTGCTACATCTTTAAACCTGAAAGGTATAACAGGATCAGTATGACAACTGACTGAAAACTATATTGACTACAATGGTTTCTTAATTATGGATACAGCCCCTCTCTCTATGATACACACAGTGTACACTTGGTTATTGTCAATTAGTATGTGCGGTCTCATTTTAATAAGGGGGAAATGCAAAGCAGCGGTGGTGGGGAGATCATGAAGAATTCTTGCACCCTGTTGTGTGCTACATTGGAATACAAAGGCAAGATTGCACCATCTCCCAGGAACAAAGCAGCTTTAGAAAATAAATAAATAAAATAAATAAATAAATATCAAGTTCCACGCACAATTTTGATAGACCCTACATCAATCTCTCCGTGTGCCTGTAGGTTCAGTTTTTGAGTAGGGAGTAATGGATCTTCAGCAAACACACTGAAAGCTACTCGATCCATCCTATGCCCCGAATTTCCTAATGTACGGTCCCTGAGAGCTTTCAGGAAGAAACTTCATATTGCTTGGAAGATAACTGTACATGTTACTGTGAATAATGTAGTGTGTTTGCCCATGCTGTTTGTGAAAGTGTGTTCTATATGTGCTGCCTGTATTTACAGTCATGCTTGTGTTTCTATGGCACATAATGTAGCAGTGGATAAAATAAGTGACTGGGTTGGTATCATTTGGCACTGCGCTAAACAGAAGTGTTCTGCTTTTCATCTCAGTCACTTAATCACATCTTACTGTCCTATGTCCCATCTGAAGATAGGTGATGATCCTTCTACACCGGACTGTGATCAGGTGAGATGTGTGCCACTGTGCAAAGCCTCTCAGGACTACATGCTGTCCTTTGCACAATTGGGTACAATCGCTCCTCAAGTCCTGCACCTATCTTGTCCAGCAGCTCTGTTGTTTGAGGGCCATATCCATAATCTTGATCAGAGTCTTCTGCAGGAGGTCTAGGTTCCTCAAGACCAGGCCCATGCTCATATGGTTCTTCCTCAATAGCCTGAATTTTGTCTTCAGGTGTGAGTGATGCTGGGCTTAAAGGGCAGCCATCAGGTCCTTCCTCATCTGTAGTACTAGCAATTCGTGGTAGCGTACTGTGGTATCGTGTGTCAGGTAGGTAACTAGTGCTGTCTCCTCGACGTAAGGGGGAAGCACGGTGTCTGTCCAAGGCAGAAGGGAATCTGATACCTGGATCACTGTACTGCTTTGTCCGCTGCCATTGTTTGCGCAAATGAGCTCGGGAACGATGCTTGATGCGCAGAGGGGAATCATCATACTGTGGATCATGCCTAAGGAACTCATTAAACAACGCATCAGTTTTTTCATCTATGCTATAATCTCGTCTAGAAACTGTTTCACGTGGACTGAGAGATGGAGTGTGGTGTGGAAACCATTTGTCTTCCTCTCCACCTGAAGCACCTTGTTCATATAAACGACCTTCCAGACTTTCAAATACTGTCCCTTTCCGTCCAGCGTGTGTGAAAAACAGTCGTTTTTCAGATGCAGTCTTGTCCCGATGGGGGCTGCAGGACTCCTCTAGTGGTCGGCAAGGAGCTTCAATGGAGGCATAGCCACTGTCCATTTGTAAAAGCTTTCGAGATCCTGTCTCTGGCTCTTGTCCCTTTCCTGATTTGACATCAGGTAGATCTTGGGAAGGAAGGCTAGGGAGTCCACTTAGTGAGCTAACACTTTCTGCATCACTGCGGACGGAATCACGATCATTGTTGCTACTGCTTTGATCAGAGGCACAAAGCTCCAGTGATGCGCGTAGGCTCCAGATGTCACACTGAGGAGGAATATGACCCTGGTCTGTGCTTCCTACATCAGCCAGTGATCCATCTTCCCCATGGTCTAGCCTAGAAAAGTAAAAATAAAATTTTTTTTTAAGAGGCAATGAAATGGATCTGAGGTACAATAGGATGTGAAAAGGATTTAAAGAAAAACTTTGATTTATTGAGTTACATGAACCATAGGATTCCTAGTTATTTAGTCGAGAGGGTAATAGAAGAATACCTGCCGAGAGAATGTGGTGGAGTGACATGCTGTTGGATGAAAGATCCTTGGTTTGAAGTAAAACCAGTATCTTGTGTATGGGCTATGTATTGTATGATGTCATCACGTTCTGCACTTTCACTTGCTGCTCGCTGTCGCTGGAACTGATGCCGCTTTGGAGAACCTGTAAAGTGAAGTGAATAAACTATTAGTAATCACACATCTGCTTGTGAACAGCCACAGTCTTGCTCTTTCTGCTATTTTGACTAACAGGGCTGTCTAATATAAGAAAAAAAAAATTACAGTTTTTTTTTTTTTTGTTTTGTTTTTTTTTAACTACCCACTTTTTATCAGTTACATTATTTCCATTTACATCTGTTGCATTAATGTTTAATTATCTGTTCTTATTTTATATTTTAACCCAAGACAGATATCCTAGTTCCACTTATTGTATTCTTACCCAAAATATACTACTCCTATCACCTTAGGAATTACGTTTCCCCCATCTATGACTGCCTCTATTTCATCTTGCGCATCCAGGCCATTCCTCCCCCCTCACCTCTGGTGTCTAAGCTGCTTGCTCTCTGGACACTACCCAGTTTCCATTTCTTGATTTTTAGATAGGGGCTTGCTCCTTCTAAGCTCGCATGACGTCGTAGACGGCTGAAGAAGTGAAGCACAGCACCATGACTTCGTGTGGTACTTGCATCTGAGCTAGCAAGACCCTGAGGGAGCTGACTGCTGAGGTCAAACTGGGAAATGGAAAAAATGTGTAAACTAGCCTTTCTTGGCACATTTTCCTATCATCTTTACTTAGTTCACACTCACCCTGGTATTGGTAGGACTTTGCCTAGGTGATGATGGACTATGGGTTGGAGTCTCCATAAAACTCGTATCTGCAACAGAGTTGTAGGCATCTCCAGGAAGAGCAGATGTTAAACTGAGTGAAAGTCTAGTGAGTGGTGTGGGTGGACTTCTAGGAGGCTAAAACAGAGTGGTGAAAAGTGGAGAAAAAAAAAAAAATCATTAGGAAGTACAATAAACTAGTTTAGACTGACAGGTTTAAAAGGGACCCATTTTTTAAGCAAAGTTTTATAAGTTAAATATGTTTATGAATATTTTCTTTGTTACTATCCTTAGTTTAAAAAAACCCTGCAATTTTCATAATTAGGCCCCACGTTGCAGAAACACAGCTTCTTTTGTTGCAGATTTTGCTGCAGTTTTTTGAGCCAAAGCCAATAATGGATTCAAAAGGAATGGAAAATACATAGGAAGTTCTTATACGTCTACCTTCTGCTCACTCCACTCCTGGATTTGGCTCAAAAAAACTGCAAAAAAAGAAAAAAAAAGCTCCGTTTCTGCAACATGGGGCCTCGGCCTTAGATTTGCAATTAGATTGACCTGCCAATTCTGTAGCTTTCTTTGCAGCAGTCACTTCATTTATATCACATACAGTATTACAATAGACAATAACACCACTGACCCACCATTGCAAGAACTACTGAAAATAGATAATGCCACAGCTCATCTACTCCCCTCCCTGCACAGAACATGCCTAGAGAACTCTGAGTTGTCAGTCAGTTCTGACTATGGCCATAATAAGGTTGCTGTAAAGCATATCATTAAATAGTGTTAAAACCGTAAAGGAGAATCTCCATAATCATGTACAGAAAACAGAATAAAAAAAAGCTACAAAAATAAAAAGTATAAAAAAATTTAATTTATATTAAAAAATTATATTTAAGGTCATATTCTCCAAAACTAACCTGGTATATGGAAATATTGGATTTGGTTGGCGAGCTGGGATGTGTATCTGAGGTTGCTCCGCTGCTACTACTTTCACCACCTTCACTTTCATGTATTGTTAAAATGTGTAGAGCAGTAGGTGGTAATGAAGGAAGAGGGGGGAGTGTCAGTCGGGCATTCTTCAAATAGTGAAAATCTCCTTCTGTCAAAGTGTACCTGAAACAGAAAGATATTACTTATTCTTCAGCTATCATTATTTTTAGATTATTAAACAGTTATTATGCATATTAACCATAAACATTTGCTCGTATTATGTGGAAGTTTTCTTCTTTGGGTCTGTTTTTACCTCCTTCCTCTTTCACGCTCTCTCTTTTCCTGTCCACATAATGCGCCCTCATTAAAGGAGACTCGTCTACCACTTGACGCAGTGCCTAGGAATCTTTCTGACTCCAATTCCCGGGTCCTTGAAACCGAAAGAGATTCTGCATCCTCTATCCTGATGGTGATATCTGTAGCATTAAAGTAAATAGTATGCAAAGCAACCTGATATGAGAAAAGAATGAGTCTATCCAATTGGCATTCACGTATCAATAAAAGCATATAGAAGATGACAAAACACACGTCCCATGCTGCTATGAGCCTGAGTACTGGAAATTGGCAATGCTGAACAGCCACATGCTGCATATTATCCAATGTGAATTTTATAAATGGGTGGAATGGCCCTGTAAGAATTCTAGATGTGCAATTTTCCTACCATGTGTTGGTAGCGACTCATCCACATAGGAAGTGTTTGTTTTTTCTGCATCATCACTGGGTCTGAAAAGGAAGAACATAACATTAAACTTCCATAACAAAAATTCACATGAACTCAAGATACAACTTGCATACCTGGATAGTCTCAGACGTGAGTCACAACAGCGCCGGCAAAGGATCAAGACCCCAATAAGGAGGAGGAGTGTTCCACCAATGAAGATGGACAACAGAACCAGAAGCAAGACGTACCCATCCTGAGTAGGTGCCCCTGGTGCAGCCTATGGGGATAGATGAAAGGTCACTACTGCACTGTTAGCACTCCAAAGTGCTAGTTGGTATTATGCATAATAATCTCATGGACAATTCTATCTAGAGCTTTTGAGATGCTGGGACAATAACACAGTTATAATATACAATCTTGCCAAATATAAGCAGGTAGTGAGCTTTTCTGATAACCAGTGCTTGATATCGCACAAAGAGTTTTTTCCTCTGTGATTATGAAATCCTTTCTTTCAAAAGTGGAGGAGGTTGAATAACATTGTGTTAATGCCTTTATATGCTATACTGTACATATGTAACTTCAGGTGGTAAGATGACACACTTTTCTATGAAATCCTTTTATAAGCAGAAACACCTTCCATGAAATGCCTTAATATATAGCTTTCTATCATAAGCTATGAAACACAATACAGATATTTAATGTTTGGTTTTTGTTTTTTGTTTTTTTTTTACAGGGAGGGTGTTCACTGAGTTGAAGGGGAATGTACCAGTAACTAATCATGTACCTTTAGTTTAAAGAAATAAATCTTTTTGACATTTCATAGAGACTTATCAAAAGAGGTTTATCAGTGGATATCAATGTGCTGGTACTCAGTAAGTGGCCCCTGTAGGGCATGCCCCTTTGGGTTTTCCCTTGGAGACAATCCTGCTCTAAGACAGTATTTGCCAAGAGACCCCAAAGTTATAGCCTAAAAGAGTCACAGATCTTACAATAGGACCCCTTTGTTTTAGCGGGGTGTCTCAGTGGGAGTCTTCACTCATGAACCCTAGTGGGGATGGCCTTATGACGTGCCTCTATGAACTGTCTGCTACATGAAGATACTGTATATTATCATTTTCCAAATTGTCCAAACTTTTTTTTTTTTTTTTTTTTTTTAAATAGCATATCAGCTTGAAGAGTAGACAGGATAGCTAGTGATGTGGACTACAAATCGATTCCATTTCAAATGAACTTGTCGCCTACATAGCTGAGGCAGTCATTCTGTAGAGTCTAGACTACAGTAATATGCATCCACCATAACTACTCAGTGCCCAAATCTCACTTGTTGCTGCCTGGAACAGTTCTTACCACTGAAAATGACTGTACCCAATGTTTTTAAATGACAAGTCCACTATATTACAGGACCAGCACACTGAACAGATGGACAAATGTATCACAATAGTTATGTAGCCATAACCCAGAGACTAGGAAAATCCGCAACAAACACAAGACTGGCAATGTAGACATGTGATTGGGGTTATACAATGTAATCATAATTCATAACTGTAATCCACTAATCGCTAATAGGAACATGAAAAGAAACAAGATGTGTGCAATTGATCAAATGCATGGATTCAATGACAGATTTTGTATCCCTGTGGCTAAATCAATAGTAGTGTAGCATACAGTCTATTAGTATAAATATATAATGTGCACAAGCTCTCACCGTGGAACTGTCAGTTATATTTTCCCATGCAGGTGACTCATTGCTCATGATCTGACACCTGCAGAAATAAAAAAGTAGGGAGGGATGGAAAATACAGCCATAAGACCTAAAGAAATGTTTCATCTCCAAGTAAATTAACCTGTACAGAGTGCAGGAGCCACCAGAGCTGGTGCATGTCTTCACTACCCAGTGTATACTAATGTTGAGGACAAACAAGTTGCCCATAACGACATGCCACAAAAGTCAATTAAAGAATGCCCAACATGTATGTAGACTGCACAGCATGATCAGACGACAGAGCACAGCTTGTTAAATAGACAGAACTAGCATCAGGCACTTCTCATAATTACAGGCCAGCATCCAAGTTGGTGTAATGTCTGGATGGCACCTGGGCAGTGCCCACTCCATCAGCCAGCAAAATATACATTCTACAACTGCCATCAGGAAGAATAACAATGCCCCACCTACCTCCTGTGTACATCACATATATTACATAAACTCTCCAAGAATGGCCTTGGTTCACTGTAGCCCCCAGATAACGAGGTGCCCAAATGATGTCCAATAAGTATCCATATATGAGGCAAAGGCTACATCGCACGGATGCCACGGCCACAGAGTGCACCGTTCTAACATGATGAGCTACATCGACGCCGACGCAACCTAACATGCGGTACCCAAATGATGCCCAGGGAGTGCCCATAGGCTGCTGGGGCAATTAAGATGCAAATTAATGCAAAATCACTGCTCTTATACCAGGCGGCCAATGCCTACCTCTAACCTTCCGGATCTTCTACAGACCCTACAACTGGCACCGATGCACTGCTCCCTGACTTGGCCTGGCTCCCGATGCCCGATTCTCACCTCCGGCTCCGGTTTCAAGCTGCAGCTCAGTCACCGGCCTCAGGATTTATGAATGAAGCCCGGAGAAGAAACCCCGCCCCTACAGAGCACGTGACTTTGACAGGCTGCAGGCTGGGGAGGTGCCGGTGGGAGAGGAGAAGACCCACCGTGTATCCTAATGGCGGGAGGGGGAGACGTATGCAGCTACTTCGCTAGCGAGCGGCAAAACTCGTGTACATACATATATGCCAATATGCGTGCGAACAGGAGATGTGGGTGGGGGAAGCTAGCTGATAACCAGTGTCACTGTCAATCCTGCTTGGGGATATGCATAAGCTAGGGCACCGGTTACAAAGGCATGGGCACCAGGAGGACAGTGAGGAGTGGGAGGGGGTGACACGGGGGACTGTGTGACTCATAGCTGTGTGTGATTATTTATAGGATGTGGCAAATGAGGAGAAATGAGACGAGGGGATCTGGGGAGAGAAGTGAGTGGGAGAGAAATGAGAGAGGAGGAAGCACACGGCTAGGTGTAGAGCTCCAGAATGGGTACTCTTCAGCTTAAAGATGCTCTGTCAGTTCTTCTGATATCTTAAATACTTGTATTTCCTATGAAATAACAATTCTTAGAGCAGCTTTTCCTAGGACAATAGAGTCTGCCAACTAGCGATGTGCCGTTCATGAACGTGCCAACTCTTTGAAGCGAAAGACGGGACTCGGCTCCTGACTGGGAGCTAACAGCTCACTTAAATCTACACCCTTAAAGGGGTTGTCCGGGATAAAATGATCTTGCCACACTAAGCTAAACACCTTCTCCCCTGCCTAAGGCTGGGTTCACATCTGCATTTAGGTCTCTGCATATAATCAGTTTTTGAAACCGTCTCAAAAACTGATTTCAAACGGTTTGTTTTAAAACCCATTGATTTCAATGGGTTGTAAAACCCATCCGCACGTGTGCGTTTGGAGAATTTCTGTCTGGTATCCACTCTTTTGAATGGAAAAAAAAGTCGGAACTTAGGGTGGGTTCACACTTGCGCCGGAGTCCATCCGCCGCGAATCCGCCTGAAAATCTGGGGAAACTGTATAGGGATGGATAACGAAAGTTTAGCGACGCATTGCTTAAAAACCCATTCATTTGAATGGGTTTTTAAAGCAATGCACGGGTGTGCTCTGCACCGCGAATCCGTTTTTTTTTCGCTGGAAACAAAGTCGGACACGCAGGACTGTTGAATGGGTTTTTAAGCAATGCGTCGCTAACCTTTCGCTATCCAGTGCCTATACAGTTTCCCGAGATTTTCAGGCGGATTCGTGGCGGACGGACGCCGATGAAAGTGTGAACCTACCCTTACAGTATTTTTTTCTCCATTCAAAAAATAAGGATTCCAGACAGCAGCAACCAATCGGTTTTTTTTTTTTTTAACATTGAGGTCTATGGAAAACGGATAGCAATCAATTTGTGTCCGTTTTGCAATCCGTTTTTCCCCTCTGCGGATGCTCAGAATGAAGAAGGGGGAAGAAAAAAAAAACGGATTGGTCAAAAACGGATTACAAACTGACACAAACAGTCAGTTTTTTTGAACAGACACCCATTGACTAATCCGTCTAAAAAAACGGATTCGGGTATCTGCTGTGTAACCGTTTAGAATCCTTTTTTATACCAAACCATTTTTCTCTTAAAATGGTTTGCAAGCGGACGAATACCAGACGCAGGTTTGAACCTAGCGTAACTTCTAACTTACTGTATCAAAAATGTATATTTACCCATACTACTGGGGCGATCATGTGACTGTCCCAGGCACATTTTCTGATTTTCCGGTGACGTTCTGTTACGTCACCAATACCATCCCATCCCCCATCATACTTAGCTGTCTTTCTGTCCGGATTTTCTGAGAACGAAACATCACTTCCATTAGGGGGGCTCCTCTGACGTCTGCGGGCCTCCCACGCTCGTGCAATAGAGCCGAAGTGCCGGAAGATTTGAAGAGGAGAAGGAGCCGGCCTCTCATACCTGCGCAATAGAGCCGGAGTGTCGGCATTCCGGCTCAATTGCGCAGGCGCCGGCAGAAGTCAAGAGAAGAAGGAGCCGGCGGCACAGAAGAAAGTGATCTCCAGGACAGGAAGACAAGTAAGTATGATGGGGTGGGGCGGTGGGCTGAGTTAGTTAGGAAGGGCTAGTAGTGGGCGGGCTAGCTATGGAAACAGGGAGGGGGTGAGAGGGGGTTCTGAGTGAAGAGCAATGCATCATGGTAGTTGTAGGATAAAAGAACAAGAAGCTACCCATGTATACAAATGCAGAGGATGTCAGGAGCTCCCAGAGAAACCCAGAAATCACTCAAAAACTGCTAAAGGTATTTTTGTGCACTTATTAACCAATTAATAGCACTAACAGACCTTTTTTTTTTAAATATTTTTTGCCCGGAAAACCCCTTTAATGGCAAGACCGCACCACATTCCACCCAAAGACCATTCTTTTCAATATGGACTTAAAGAGTTTCTATTAGGGTTGGGCGATTAATCGAAAAATAAACGAAACTGAACATCAACCAGGATAATCAACATTATTTTGTTCACGTTGGTTACTTCGATTCGGTTATCACAGTATTTACGTCCAAAACTAAACTGCTGTTATTATATTCTGAGATCTCTTCAGACCTCTGAGTATAATGATCAGAGGCCCAGGGGAGATGAGGAAACATAAAAAACAGTGTTAGGCTAGGTTCACACTAGCATTGGTCTCTGTCTTTCCGGTCTGCAGTGGGATCCGAACAACGGAGAGCCCGTCTGCTAAAACGGCAGTTACCTGCGAACCCCATAGACTTCAATACTTTCAGTATAAAAGCAGCAGAGAGAAAGGTCCTCCTACGGAGAATCTTACGCAGATGTGAACCTAGCCTTACTCACCTCTCCTGGGCTCTGGCGCGGCTCCCTGTTCTCTTTAGTGCTGCTCCCTGTTGCTGTGATTGGACCTTAGTCATCTCGTTGGTCACACTGTGTCATAGAGCTTGTGTCTATGCGTTACAGACCTCGGCAATCCCAGGATGTCAGTCAGAAGCACCGAAGATAGAAGGAAGTTGTGCCGGAGCCCAGGAGAGATGAGTAACACTGTTTTTTATGTTTGATCACCTTCCCTGAAGAGATTCCAGAGTATAATAGTAGTTTCAGTATCGGTCTGAATGAAAACTGAGAGGCAAAGGTTCGCCCAACACATAGTCATACTGTAAAAGGGGGTGTGGGTTAAAAGAGGCGTGATCTAAATAATCTCCATTAACCGTAATTGAGGTAAAATGCCCAATTAATTGCAATTTTGATTTTGGTCATAATGGCCCATTTCTACCACAGTCACAACTGTGTTACAGTTACTGATAAAAACATGTCTTTGTTATATACAGTACAATGGGGAAAAAGAGTATTTAGTCATCCACCAATTGTGCAAGTTCTCCCACTTAAAAAGATGAGAGAGGCCTGTAATTGACATCATAGGTAGACCTCAACTAATAGGGGCAAAAAACAAATCCAGAAAATCACTTTGATTTTTTAAGAATTTATTTGCAAATTATGGTGGAAAATAAGTATTTGGTCACCTACAAACAAGCAACATTTCTGGCTCTCACAGACCTGTAACTTCTTCTTTAAGAGGCTCCTCTGTCCTCCACTCATTACCTGTAGTAATGGCACCTGTTTGAAATTGTTATCAGTATAAAAGACACCTGTCCACAACCTCAAACAGTTACACTCCAAACTCCACTATGGTGAAGACCAAAGAGCTGTGGAAGGACACCAGAAACAAAATTGTAGACCTGCGCCAGGCTGGGAAGACTGAATCTGCAATAGGCAAGCAGCTTGGTGTGAAGAAATCAACTGTGGGAGCAATAATTAGAAAATGGAAGACATACAAGACCACTGATAATCTCCCTCGATCAGGGGCTCCACGCAAGATCTCACCCCGTGGGGTCAAAATGATCACAAGAATAGAGAGCAAAAATATCTACTGTGAAGCATGGGGGTGGCAACATCATGCTTTGGGGCTGTTTCTCTGCAAAGGGACCAGGACGACAGATCTGTGTACATGAAAGAGTGAATGGGGCCATGTAGCGTGAGATTTTGAGTGCAAACCTCCTTCCATCAGCAAGGGCATTGAAGATGAAACGTGGCTGGGTCTTTCAGCATGACAATGATCCCAAGCACACCGCCAAGGCAACGAGGGAGTGGCTTCATAAGAAGCATTTCAAGGTCCTGGAGTGGCCTAGCCAGTCTCCAGATCTCAACCCCATAGAAAACCTTTGGAGGAGTTGAAAGTTCGTGTTGCCCAGCGACAGCCCCAAAACATCACTGCTCTAGAGGAGATCTGCATGGAGGAATGGGCCAACATACCAGCAACAGTGCGTGCCAACCTTGTGAAGACTTACAGAAAACGTTTGACCTCTGTCATTGCCAACAAAGGATATATAACAAAGTATTGAGATGAACTTTTGTTATTGACCAAATACTTATTTTCCACCATAATTTGCAAATAAATTCTTTAAAAATCAGACAATGTGATTTTCTGGATTTGTTTTCTCATTTTATCTCTCATAGTTGAGGTCTCCCTATGATGTTAATTACAGGCCGGCCTCATCTTTTTAAGTGGGAGAACTGGCACAATTGTTGGCTGACTAAATACTTTTTTTTCCCACTGTATATTTTTGTAGATAAATAACTTTTGAAGTAAATAACTTTGAAGTCATATACAAATTAGGCAGTTGGTGCAATGGGGGTAGGCCTTCAAGTCCCTGGAGCATACTCTTTCAACTTAGACCCCCACCATCATCTGCCTTTGTCACTCTGTGCAGTAGGAGTTGATCCTCCCACTGCTATGTTAATACTCATTCTACTTCAGCAGCAACAGGAGTGCTCTCAGGACTGAAATAACTCCCCAGTTCACCAACTGCCTCATTTCCTTAAAACTTCAAAATTGTTTTCCTCTAAATCTATAAATGTAACACCCCGAGCTTGTTGTTTATCCCTGTAATGAGCTCTGTAATGAATTGGTAGCAGTTGAATATACTTGACGAAGAATTATAGACTCCCTTTAAGATAATGATGATACAGACATGCCAGTGGCTGATGCGCATCTTTAGATTGTGTAGTCAATGTTTACCCCACCTATTAGTTGGCCTAGTTTTCAACAAAACCAGATGAATTTGGGTTGTTTCCAGGCGGGCTTAAATGTCATAATTTTCATTGATTAAATCTTGGCAAGTACAGTCAAGGTTAGCTGTGAGGTTGGGGAGATGGCTAGGGTAACCATGTTAGGAATCAGGGATGCATCAACCATGAGGCAAGTTAAGCCTCTGGCCTCAGGCAGCAGCTTGCAGAAGAGCACTGCAGCCAAGAGTTTTATTTTTAACAGCTCCAGGATACCTTAACCAATGCTTAACCAGGGATTGTAGAGGAATGCCTACACTGCCCAACTCAGAAAGAAGAGCACTGCCATATGCCGTGTTCTACCATAAAATCTTCTCCCTGCATTCTCCTCTTGACGCTGGGGTCACATGACAGCAGCAGAGTTGGTGAATGAATCTACCACAACAGTCTGAACTACAGGGGGATTGGAGAGAAATGCCTACACTGCCCAACTCAGAAAGAAGAGTACTGCCATATGCTCTCTAAGGCTAGGTTCACACTAGCTCCTGGTCTCTGCTGGGGGTTTCTGTCCCCCATTCTGCTTGAAAAATGCGGAGAGAAAAGTCCTGCAAGCGATAGTGGTGGTGATCCCATAGCTGGGCACTAACTTTGCGGGGCCCACTCCGGAGCCGCCGCAAACAGACACATATTTCATCTGTATCGGCGTCTCCAGGACACCAATACAGTTGAAATACATAGTAGAGCTGGAAAAACTGCTTCCTGTTCTACCATTCTTCAACCTGGAGGCTGCAGGCCTGTGGGAGCTTGCGACCTCTAGTTGTCCTGGCAACCGCTGAAGACGTCAGTGTCCAGACCCAGGGCACGATGACGTCACTACATTGCATCTCCTGAGACGGGACGCTGATGGTGTGTGAAGCGGGTTGTGAAGAAGTGACGGTGGCAACTCAGGTGCATCAGGGGATTGAAGGCAGGTAAGTATTTTTATTTATTTTTTTGGTTGGGGGGGTGCCTTAATATTAGGGTGAAATAATGATATAAAGGGGTCATTGGGGCAAGCAGTGGTATTAAAAATAGCTAATTAAGGGGAATTATTAATACAAGAGGGGGTATTTATGGGGTATTGGGCTATATTAATTTACGGTGAACATTATTGATTTAAAGGGGTTGTCCAGGAATTTCAGAAGTCAGGGAGGAGACAGTGAAACATGAAACATAAAAAAAGAAAAAACAAATAAAACATACCTGTCCCCATTGTCTGCCACCACTGACCATTCCAGCGCAAACCGCGGCTTTGCCGGTGGAAGCCCCTTTGCCACACATGACTACTGAGGCCAATCAGTGACCACAGGAAAGGAACTTTGATGTCACTTACATACGTCACTGGTTCCTTTCTTGTGGCCGATGATTGGCCTCAGTAGTCAGGTGCAGCTCAGAACTTCTGCCGGCAGAGGAACAGCACATGCTGGACCGGACAGTGGCGGCAGACACTGGTGTCAGGTGAGTATGATTTTTTTTTTTTTAATGTTTCACCTTCCTCGGTATCCTCTCTGAAATTCCTGGACAACCCATTTAAAGTGGTTGTCCAGGCTAAACATAAATTTCTAATTAGGCCAGGGGAGGTAAAAAAAACCCAACATACTCACCTGTCCCCGGTGCTTTGGTGTCCTCCCAGGGTGGTCCAGTCCTGCAGCTCATCTGCTTTCCTGCTGTGGAATTTGTTGCCGGCTGTGATGTTCCCTCAGTGGTCACGTGCAGCGGGTACTTCCGCCGGAAGACAACAACAGAGCAGCAGGACTGAAACGCGCAGGGGGACACCGGAGCATCGGGGACAGGTGAGTATGTTTTGGGTTTTTTTTCACCACCCCCGGCCGATTTAAAAAATAATATTTGAGTCCATTGTTGCCTGGACAACCCCTTTAAGGGGATATGCAGGAGTATTATTATTATTAGAGGGAACACCAGGGGCATTATTAATTGATGGGCACTCTTAATTTAAAGCTTTAAACTCTTAATGCAGACAGCAGGGGAGGGTTATAATGCATCTTCCCCTCCTTACCGACGCTGGGTTGGCTGTCACCTTGTATGTATACAGAGCAGCTGCAGCAGTGATGTCAACAAGACCATGGGCAGCCAAACACTGTTTACTGCTGTACTGCTGAGCACAGGGATTGGCTGTAGCGGTCCTGTTAACTTGACGTCACTGCTGCAGCCGCTCCTTATACAGAGCAGTGAAGGTGACAGACTGCCCAGCACAGGAACAGAGGGGAGGATACAGGTAACTGTTAGCGCATTTTTATTTTATAACTCTCCCCTGCTGCATACATTAATATGTCTGATCCTGGCGGTATTATTAACTGAAGTGTCACACAGCAGCATTCATTTAAAGATACATACAGGGGTATTATTCATTTATAGGGAATTTTTATATTATATATTTTATAATTGGGGGTAGCAGCAGGATGGGGGCTTTGTGTAGGTGAGGACAATATTGGTCAGGTGCCTGGAAAAGTGAGGAGCCAAAGATGTCTGTGCTCAAAACTTTAAAGAGACAAGTCACAGCTGGAAGAAGTGGTCATGGCAGTCCAAAGGGAAGAGACAAGAAATGTGAACGATTAGTCACCTAAATGGTCTGCAGAGCCCTGTGTAGAGCCGGTATATACTACTACTACTGTACTATACTACTACTGTATAGTGATAATATTAGTATAACTTGGGTTGGGGGCCCACTTGGACATGTTTGCCCCCCCCCCCCCCCTGTGCCGAACCCCTAGCTATGCCTCTGGTCCCATTTTAGACATTTTTACTAGATTTGGAGAAGGCTCCAACCTTAGAATAAATTGGGGAAAATCAGTGGCCCTTCTGCTGGTACCCTTGCCTTCTAACTCAAGAATACGGGATACCCTACTGCAGATTGTCTCAGAGCTTAAATATCTGCGAATTGTGATATCACCTTGTGTGTCTAATTATCCTTGCCCCCCTGCTTCATAAATTTCTAAGTAATTTCAATACTTGGTGTAAGCTGCCTCTATCATTGATGGGGTGGGGAAACTTAATAAAGATGGTACTGATGCCCCAACTTCTATATCTTCTATGTAATATATGGATCCCAATGAAAGTCTTTTACTAAGTGAAAATTATTTGTTGTGACCTCATATGGTGCAAGGCCTATGCTAGGATAAAATTAGAGACATTACAAAGATATAAATCCTCAGGAGGGAGCCATTTCCTATCCCTTGATATATTTCTTGGCCTTGCAGGCTCAACAGTTCAAAGGATGGAGACAGTCGGATGACTGACTGGTGAGTCACCAAAAGGACAAAGCCTGCGCTATGTGCATTGGAGGCTGGAATAACGGAGGTAGCAGGGAGACGGTATGGGAGAAGCTCAAGGCTCTCTTGACAGTTAGTGGCCCTACAAAATATATGCAACTTTGGCGTAATCCTAGATCCCAGAGATCTTCTATCTGGAGGGGTTCTTCCCTTTGGGAAATTAAAGGAATTTTGATCTCTACATCAGATACACAACCAGGGACAGTTTTGCTCCATTGAACAACTCTGGTCAGAATGTGATTTGCCACATGCCTACTTTTATAGATTTCTACATTTGCGACATTCCTTTGAGAGGAAGACTAGGGACATGCTTATGCTCACTCAAACGTGCACCCTGTCCTTGAATTCCTTGCCAAAGAGGGAAATAAAAGAGGGACCATATCATATGTATATCAGCATTTATCTCCCTATCTTATAGCACACCCATTGACCTTGAGAGCTAAGTGAGAGGTTGAGTTGGAGGTCACTTCCTATGGGGATTGGAAGGAGGTGATGGGGTTGCTTCCCCAGGTCTAGAGGTTGTCACATATATTTTTCCTCCACAGGGTATATAAAACGCCTAAGCTTTTTTTTTGGATTTAGACTGAGACAAGATTCCAGGTGCCCAAGGGGCTCCATGGAAAATGCTGTCTTAATGCACATGATGTGGAAGAGTACTATTTTTGGAAAGGGATCCTACAACTTGATGTGGCTTTGACCCCTGACTCTGTTGAGTCTCATTGATCTCTCTAATGTGGAATGACTGTCCTGGGTATGCAGAGAATATTGTATTAGGCACAAAAATGTATTGTGGCTTGATGGATACACTCTGAACCGCCCACCAAACAGGAAATGATAGCAAACTAAATAACATCTTTAAATTAGAGTGGGGAGTGTATCTTAAAAGAAAGTGCCACTTCAAATTTGAAAGAATGTATCGGGATTACGTCTTAGGCCCGGTTCACATCTGTGTTTGTGCTGCTTGCAGGACTTTTCTCTCTGCATGTTTCATGCGGAAACCACACGGACCTCATTATAGTCTATGGGGTCCACGGGTTTCCCAGGTAAACCGCTTTTTTATGCGTATAGGTTTCCGTTCGGGGGGATCTCCAAGCGGACTTCCCGAACGCAGATGTGAACTGGGCCTTAGATCTAAAGTTGAGCCTATCCTACATAATGTTAGCTAGTACCTCATAATCTTATTCTCATACTTTGTGAGTGCCCTGCCAGTGAGATACTCAGTTTGGAAGTACCGTATGTATAGCCCTAACTTATGTACTCAATGTTTTTCCTGGGAAGGGTTTATGCCGAGTACCCATGTTGATTGTTATTATTGTTTATGTGTTTTCTGTATGTAATTTGTAATTGTATCTGTAATTTTTCTGGAATGTATGTTTCCCCTTCTCCATGTTGTGCTATGTCACAAATTTTGTATGTGTAAAATTTGTTCATAATTTTTTTCTTTTTGCTTATAAATCAAACATGATTTAAAAAATGTATGTGTGTGAAAACAGTGAAATATATCCATGTATATATATAGAAAAATATGTGTGAGTGTATAATGTATGTCTGTTTAATATATGTGTATGTTTATTTGTAAATTTATATGTGTGGAAACTGGAGAATATCTGTAATACCAACAACGTGGACACCACTGACTTACACACATGGACAAAATTGTTGGTACCCCTCGTTTAATGAAAGAAAAACCCACAATGGTCACAGAAATAACTTGAATCTGACAAAACTGGAATTTGCCAAACTACATGTTGACAAGCCACAAAGATTCTGGGAGAATGTCCTATGGACAGATGAGACAAAAATCAAAATTTTTGTCAAGGCACATCAGCTCTATGTTCACAGATGGAAAAATGAAGCATATCTTGAAAAGAACACTGTCCCTACTGTGAAACATGGAGGAGGCTCTGTTATGTTCTGGGGCTGCTTTGCTGCATCTGGCACAGGGTGTCTTGAATCTGTGCAGGGTACAATGAAATCTCAAGACTATCAAGGGATTCTAGAGAGAAATGTGCTGCCCTGTGTCAGAAAGCTTGGTCTCAGTCCCAGGTCATGAGTCTTGCAACAGGATAATGACCCAAAACACACAGCTAAAAACACCCAAGAATGGCTAAGAAGAAAACATTGGACTATTCTGAAGTGGCCTTCTATGAGCCCTGACCTAGATCCTATTGAGCATCTTTGGAAGGAGCTGAAACATGCCGTCTGGAAAAGGCACCCTTCAAACCCGAGACAACTGGAGCAGTTTGCTCATGAGGAGTGGGCCAAAATACCTGTTGAGAGGTGCAGAAGTCTCATTGACAGTTACAGGAATCGTTTGATTGCAGTGATTGCCTCAAAAGGTTGTGCAACAAAATATTAAGTTAAGGGTACCATCATTTCTGTCCAGGCCTGTTTCATGAGTTTTCTTTTTTTTAAAAATTCTGTTGAAGCATGGTTGAAAAGCAATGTCTGACTTTCATTTGTTCATTTTCATAGAATTTTTATATATTATTACTTTTGTCAGATTCAAGTTATTTCTGTGACCAGTGTGGGTTTTTCTTTCATTAAGCGAGGGGTACCAACAATTTTGTCCACGTGTGTATAAGTGGGTCTGTAATTTTGTGGGGTATTGTGTTGCATACTGTGCTATTTTTCCCATCAAATATGACAACATTTGTAATGGAGGCTCCTTTTAGAGTCTCAGCCTTATATATGTGTAATGTACAGATAATAAAAACATGCATCTTTGTAAACCCCATCCCTGTTGTCAATTAACAATGGATCTGTTTGTCCTTCGATGTGATGTTGATATCTTTGCACTTTAATAATGAAAAAGAATTTAAAAAAAGCAGATAGTAAAAGGTAAAAAAATCTCATTTATTTCATAATATATAAGGCAGGGCAACACAACAACATGTGTTGTGTGACATACAGATGCTCCAAAGTCACACAACAAAAATTTCAAAGCATCTCTCTGGTGTCATATTGCAGCATGTGACATCATGCAACGACAACATGACAATCTCAGAAAATCAAATCTGTTGGATTTTTGCAGCAGGTCGCAAGTCTCATGCAGCTTTTTACCATAGACTTCAGTGGAAGTGGCAGGCAACTGTAACTTATGTGCAACAAATCTGACTTGACTGTGTCCATTGGTTGGGCCGCTTACAGCTGTTTATCAACTGTAAAGGTGCCTGAATGGATTATACTACATTGCACTACATACATTATACTACACTGGTATGTGGTATCTCTACTGTCATTGGGGAAAATAATGTTTGTAAATATAGGCGTTTTTGGAACCATTTTATTTCTTGCTCTTTGCTATTATGTGCAGTTTTGTAGTTATGTTGTAACTATAAATCATTTTTTATACTATTGTATTTTATAAGTATTTTAAATATGATGCTTTGTTGGGAACCTATGCATTTTTGCAGCTGCGACCCTTCACTTGCATTACGTGTTCATGGGTTTATATATATGTGTGTATAAAGGCAGATGTGGCAGAGGCTGTGGCTATATCCGTATGGTCTGAAGAAGGCATTTAAACTCCAAAATGCTTCACCAGTATACAATTTCAATAAAACTTTGTGAACCCTATCAAGCTGGCATCACCTCCCTAATGAAAGGGAGTGCATATACCTTGGGTTTTACAGTGCATCTTCCTGCATTATCGACTCTTTAGGGATAAGAGTAAGAGGGGAGCCATGCCGGGGACCTTGAATGAGAAAGGGAGCTATGCTAGAGACAAGGAATGACAAAGGGATCCATGCTAGAGACAAGGTGTTAGGACCCGGAACTGGCTTTTCGCGAACGGAGCCGGCACCTCTGCAGCAGCACTGAAAAACAGGACTGTCTGAAATCTGTCGGTGTGGCTCTTTCAAGATGCACAATAAGGAGGCACTTGAAGAAAAATGGGCTTCATGGTTGAGTTGCCAGAAGAAAGCCATTACTGTGCAAATGCCACAAAGAATCTCGCCTTCAATACGCCAAACAGCACAGAGACAAGCCTCAAAACTTCTGGAACAAAGTAATTTGGAGTGATGAAACAAAAATCGAACTTTTTGGCCACAACCATAAACGTTACATTTGGAGACATGTCAACAAGGCCTATGATGAAAGGAACATTATTCCTACTGTAAAGCAAGGAGGTGGATCACTGATGATGTGGGGATGTGTGAGCTTCAGAGGCACAGGAAACTTGGTCAAAGTTGAAGGAAAGATGAATGCAGCACGTTATTAGCAAATACTGGAGGCAAATTTGCACTCATCAGCCAGGAATCTGCGCATAGGACGTACTTGGAAGTTCCAACATGACAACGATCCAAAACACAAGGCCAAGTCGACTTGTCATTCGCTACAGCAGAAGAAAGTGAAGGTTCTGGAGTGGCCATCTCAGTCTCCTGACCTCAATATCATTGAGCCACTCTGGGGAGATCTCAAGCGCGCAGTACATGCAAGACAGCCCAGGAATTTACAGGAATTGGAGACTTTTTGCCAAGAAGAATGGGCAGTTTTACCATCTGATAAAATAAAGAGCCTCATCCACAACTACCACAAAACACTTCAAGCTGTCGTTGATGTTAGAGGGGGCAATACACGGTATTAAGAACTGGGGTATGTGAACTTTTGAACAGGGTCATTTTGATGTTTTTGGTTGTCATTATGATTTAAAAAGAGAAAACAGAGAAAAGTTTGACAATAAATGGCTTCAACCAACCACTAACCATGAGTGGAGAAAAAGTTTTTGTGTTATCATTCATATTCTCTGAAAAAAGGCCAAAAAAAAACAAAAAAATCTGCCAGAGTATGTAAACTTTTTAGCACAACTGTAAATTGATATAAATAAATGTAAACATATCTGTGTCAGCATGCATATATACATACACATATACAGTGGGTACGGAGAGTATTCAGACCCCTTTAAATTTTTCACTCTTTATTTCAATGCAGCCATTTGCTAAAAGCAAAAAAGTTCATTTTATTTCTCATTAATGTACACTCAGCACCCCATCTTGACAGAAAAAAAACAGAAATGTAGATATTTTTGCAAATTTATTAAAAAAGAAAAACTGAAATATCATATAGTCATAAGTATTCAGACCCTTTCCTGTGACACTCATATTTAATTCACCCGCTGTCCATTTCCTTCTGATCCTCCTTGAGATGGTTTACTCCTTCATTGGAGTCCAGCTGTGTTTAAACTGATTGGACTTGATTAGGAAAGGCACACACCTGTCTATATAAGACCTCACAGCTCACAGTGCATGTCAGAGCAAATGAGAATCATGAGGTCAAAGGAACTGCTCAAGGAGCTTAGAGACAGAATTGTGGCAAGGCACAGATCTGGCCAAGGTTACAAAAGAATTTCTGCAGCACTCAAGGTTCCTAAGAGCACAGTGGCCTCCATAATCCTTAAATGGAAGAAGTTTAGGATGACCAGAACTCTTCCTAGATCTGGCCGTCCAGCCAAACTGAGCAATCGTGGGAGAAAAGCCTTGGTGAGAGAGGTAAAGAAGAACCCAAAGATCACTGTGGCTGAGCTCCAGAGATGCAGTAGGGAGATGGGAGAAAGTTCCACAAAGTCAACTATCACTGCAGTCCTCCACCAGTCAGGGCTTTATGGCAGAGTGGCCCGAAAGAAGCCTTTCCTCAGTGCAATACATATGAAAGCCCACATAGAGTTTGCCAAAAACCACATGAAGGACTCCTAGACTATGAGAAATAAGATTCTCTGGTCTGATGAGATGAAGATTGAACTTTTTGGCGTTAATTCTAAGCGCTATGTGTGGAGAAAACCAGGCACCGCTCATCACCTGCCCAATACAATCCCAACAGTGAAACATGGTGGTGGCACCATCATGCTATGGGGGTACAGAACAACTGGTTGCAATTGAAGGAAAGATGAATGCGGCCAAGTACAGAGATATTCTGGATGAAAACCTCTTCCTGAGACTGAGCCAAAGGTTCACCTTCCAACAAGACAATGACCCTAAGCACACAGCCAAAATAACAAAGGAGTGGCTTCAGAACAAATCTGTGACCATTCTTGACTGGCCCAGCCAGAGCCCTGACCTCAACCCAATTGAGCATCGCTGGAGAGACCTGAAAATGGCTGTCCACCAACGTTCACCATCCAAACTGACGGAACTGGAAAGGATCTGCAAGGAAGAATGGCAGAGGATCCCCAAATCCAGATGTGAAAAACTTGTTGCATCATTTCCAAGAAGACTCATGGCTGTACTAGCTCAAAAGGGTGCTTCTACTCAATAATTAGCAAAGGGTCTGAATATTTATGACCATGTGATATTTCAGTTTTACTTTTTTAATAAATTTGCAAAAATATCTACGTTTCTGTTTTTTTTCTGTCAAGATGGGGTGCTGAGTGTACATTAATGAAAATAAAATTAACTTTTTTGCTTTTATCAAATGGCTGCAATGAAACAAAGAGTGAAAAATTTAGAGGGGTCTGAATACTTTCCATACCCACTGTGTATATACATATATATATATATGAGCGACCCAGGGCCAGGTCTGAAAAGGCCCTCAGCCACACCTATGGGTGGGGCGTAACTCCAGAGGGAGTGGATACAGCGGCAGAGCTGCTGTCGAGTCCTGCAGGAAGCAGGGACTGTGGAACCAGCCAAGGACAGAGAGGCGGTCTGTCCCAGGAGGGCTGGGGTCCACAGGGGACTTTTGCTTGAGCTGAGCATGAGTCAGGCTGCTTGTTGCCCCAGAGGCTAGATAGGGGTCAAGGAGTGAGAGAGTGCCCTAGTTGGGGATAGTTGGGGATAGTTGACCGAGTATAGGGTAGTGTAAGAGGAGGACAGTTGGATACCCAGGTAACGAAGGGAACGAGTCTTCCACTGGAAGTCATAATTGTGACAGAGGAGTTGGAGGGCAGCGTCCAGGATCTTTAAAAGAAGAGCTTCTGTTTTGGAAGGATTAACCTTATACCCAGAAAAATAGTCATAATCTCTAAACATTAACATGAGATTGGGGAGCAACGTGTGGGGATTAGTGAGAGTCAACAGGACACAAAATGTCTGCGAAAAGGCTGATCTTAAATTCCCGTAATATCAGGATTAGAGCGTACTTTAGAAGCTAGGGGCTCATTACAGAGGGCAAAGATAAGGGGGGATAGAGGACAACCCTGTCTTGTTCCATTGCAAATGGGGAAAGACTATGAGGTGGTGTGTGGAAGCTTAACCACAGTAGAGGGGGAAGAGTAGAGCTCTGTAACTGCCATAAGGAAGGCCCCTGAAAAGCCATACTTCCTAAGTGTAGCAAACATAAAGGACCAATCCAGGCGATCAAAGGCCTTCTCAGCGTCCAAATTCAGGAGAATGGCGGGGGTAGCAGTACAGTCGACAACATCTATCAAATCCACAGCCCCTCTGGTGTTATCGCCACCCTGATGACAGGGGACGAAGCCCACCTGGTCCTTGTGGATAAGAGAGGGAAGCTAAGCATTCAATCTAGTGGCCAAAATTTTTGTGAAAAGTTTAAGATCTGAGTTAAGGAGAGCTATGGGGCAATAATTGGAGCACTCCTGGGGATCCTTATTCGGTTTGGGGACTAAAGTAATGTGGGAGTGGAGCATCGACTGGGGGATAGGAGCACCGTCTAGGAACGAGTTAAACAGGTTCCATAGTTAGGGCAGGAGCAGGGCCTGAAAAGTCTTATAATATAAATAGGTGAAGCCATCAGGGCTGTAATGTCTTCAGGAAACATTAGAACTCAGGGATAAAATCCAACAGCATCTTCTTTTATTCATATCTCCACACTCTGATATACAACACACTAGCCTCCAGCAAGCAGTGCCACTTCCTGGTTCCTGTATCCTGTGCCCTCCTCTTAAAGAGGCAGAAATGCTTGCTGTATGTTACATCACCCCCCTGTGTTTTTTTTTTTTTTTTTTAAAAAACCCCATTTGACATTTGAACAGTTATGGTGAAATACAACAACAAAACAAAAAAAAAACAACAAGGAAAACATGAACATGAAAACACAGTTCACAATCATATATATATATAATCTGATCAAAGTTCCAGGATCCTGGCTAAACCTCCTCAATGAGTCTAGATGGGGCTCTTCTTTCTCTGGTAGGATACCGTCTAGAATGGCCCGGATCACTGCTTACCGATGGGCTGGCTATATCCTGTTGAGAGTTGCCACTATCAACAGCAGCTCCGTCAGTCTGAGAGAGTTCATCAAAGTCATTGTCTGGTATTATTTTGAAATGTGAGGCATTCCTGGTTATGGAGTGTCCATCCCGCTCAGCTGTGACCATGCTTCCTTTCTTGGCTGTTACATGATAGCCTGCTGGATCATACACTGGACATGTCTTATTGTTTGGCTTTCGACGAACAACAACTTTATCACCTGTCCGAATAGCAGATGGCTCCGCACGTCTTCTCTTGTCCGCATAATGTTTAGTTGCCGCATTAGTTGTTGAGTGCGGCGTACTTCTGTAGTTGCGTAGGAATTTGTTCAGGGCCTGCTTCAGTGGTATCTGCTCCAGAGCGGCTGCTTTGACTCTCTTCCCTAAGGTGCGCATAAATCTTTCCACAATTCCATTTGCTTGTGGCCAGCAAGGTGTTATCTTCCTGTGAGTGAACCCAAGGTATTCAGAAAATTGTACAAATGTATGTCCATTAAATGGAGGTCCATTATCTGTTTTGACTATTTGTGGAATACCATATGCTGAGAAAATAGTATCCAACTCCGGTATGACACTGGTTGCTGAAGTTGATGAAATAAATGCAATTGTAGGATATCTGGAATATTCATCAATTGCCACTAGGATGTACTGTCCATTAGGTAGTGGCCCATAGATATCAACCGCTACTTCCTCCCAGACAGCCGTTGGTAGAGGAGACATTTGTAGGGGTTCAGGGTTCGCTGCAGGAGTCACAAGCTGGCAAGTATTGCAGTGTTTTACTGTGTGTTCTACTAAATAATCCATATTTGGGAACCACACTTTTTCTCTGAGAAGTTTTTTTGTACCCACAATTCCCAAATGACCTTCATGAGCAATCTGTAGTACTTTGGGACGCAAGGCCTTTGGAACCACCAGTTTGGTTCCTCGCAGAATTAGGTGATTCTCAGTGACTGATAGTTCATTTCTGACACTTGAGAACGATTTCAGTTCCCTAATGTTGATGTCAAGATCTGGAAATTTTGTTCTCTGGATTTCATGCCATTTTCCATTCCGGATAATTTGTATTAAAGCACAAAGCGTCTTGTCATTTGCAGTTGCCGTCACAAATTGATCAGCTGAAAGTGCTTTTGGCACTGCATGAACTGCAACAAAGTTGATGTACTGTTCAGTTGCCTGATGTAGAATTTGATCGTCTTCTTCTGTGGGATGTCTGGATATGTAGTCAGCTGGATTACTGTATTTTCCAGGCCTATGAACGATTGTGTAATTGTAATCTTGAAGTCGCAGACCCCACCGTTCAATTCTAGCTGGCATCTTGGCTCTGGGGTTTCCAAAGATGATGAGAAGTGCTTGATGGTCTGTGACTATGGTGAATGGAGCTCCATAGAGAAAGAGATGAAAGTGTTCACATCCCCAGACAACAGCTAGGCTCTCCTTTTCAGGCTGAGAGTATTTTTTTTCAGTATTCGTTAATGCTCTGCTGGCATATGCAATGATGGAAGGGTCTGGATTATTGGGTAAGTATTGTGTTAGAATAGCCCCCAGTCCCACCGGACTTGCATCCACAATCAATTCAGTGCGTAAAGTGGGATCAAAGTAAGCCATGGTAGTTGGTGAGCACAGTTCACTTTTAATTGCATCAAAAGAGGTTTGACACTCTGGGGACCACTTGAATTCACAGCCTTGTTTCGTGAGTTCCCTCAGTGGTGCACTAATAGTGGAGAAATTCTGGATATATCTAGCACAGTAAATGGACATTCCAAGAAAGGAGCGAACTTCACTGACATTCTGAGGAACGGAGGCCATTTTTATCACCTGTACCTTTTTGGGATCAGGCTGTACTCCTGCTGCTGAAAAGATGTGACCATAAAACTCCAAGGACGTTTTGTTAAATTCACACTTGTCTTTGTTTAGAGTGAGTCCCTGAGATGCTAAGCATTGAAAGACCTCATGTAATGCACTATTGTGTTCAGCTTGGGTTTTACCATAAACTAGAATGTCATCACTGTAATTTAAAGCATTGGGAATATGTTGGATTACATTTCTTATAGCATCCTGAAAAATTTCTGCAGCTGAACACACACCAAATGTCAACCGTTTGTACCGCCTGAGGCCTAAATGTGTGGAAAATGTTGTTAGGTATCTGGACTCTGGACTCAGTTCTAGCTGATGGTAACCTTTATTAAGGTCCAGCTTCGAAAAGATAGTTGCTCCATTTAGTAGATGAATAATATCATGTATTGTGGGAGAGATGTGTCTTTCTCTCTGAATAGCTGCATTTGGCAGGCGCATGTCCACACAAAGTCTCACCTGGTTGGGATTTTTGGGTATTGGAACAACAACAATTGGAGAGACCCATGGAGTGGGGCCTGTAACAGTCTCAATAATATCATCATCTTCCAAAGATTGAAGTTCTTTTTCCACCTTCTTTCTCAGATGAAATGGAATGCGCCTGTGAGATTGTGCGACTGGACGAACATTTTCATCCACATGAAGATGTGCTTGAAAGTCCTTCAGTTTTCCAAGTCCACTGAACAAAGAGGAAAATTCATTAATCATAGTTTGTACATCCTTGTCAGCTGGATCAGTTATTGTATGGACGATCTGAATGAGACCCAGATTTAGGGCAGTATGGTAGCTGAGAAGGCAGCCTCCAGAGCCCTTTAAGATGTAAAAACTTGTTTTCTGTGTCTTACCCTTGTAGCTGATTTCGGCTTCAAATTTTCCCACAGTTGGTAATGGGGTCTGAGATCCATATGGAAAGATTTTGGTCTGAACAGTTTCCAAGACAGGCTGTATCTTCAATTTCTTATATATATCGCTGTCTATAATGTTCACTGATGCCCCAGTATCGATGGTGAAAATAATATCAGTTTTGAGAACATTGATTGTAACACTTGGAGACTGCATGGATTTTGGTGTAGAAGTAATGTAAACATAGTCCTCACTTGTGGTAGATGTCTCCTCTGCAGTCTGATGTATGGCTTTTACATTAGCCTGTTTTGCTGGACTGTAATGAGGTTTGGTAAGTACTGATCTGCACACTGTTGCAAAATGGTTCTCTTTACCGCATTTGCTGCAGGTTTGTCCTAACGCTGGACATTTATTTACATGAGGAAAGTCTTTCCCACACCGGTAACATTTCCTTTGTTTCTGGGTTGAAGTGTCTGCAGTAGCTTTATGTTTGAGGTTATGCACCTGGATGTCATCCCCCTTTTCCATCACAGTGGCCTGATGATCTGCTATTTCTATGGCACGGGCCATTTTGAGAAGGTCATGTAGAGAGTAATCCTGCTGCAACGCTTTGCGTCTTATAGTGGATGATGTGCAAGATACAATGATTTGCGTTATAATTTCATCATCAACATCAGTAAATGCACACCCCTGTGTCAGTTCCCTTAAGCGTGTGACATATGTGTCCATGGATTCTTCTGGAAGCTGTTTAGCAATCCTGAACTTGTATCTCTCATATCTGATGTTTTGCTTAGGGTTGAAGTAATCTGTTAAGGCTTTGGCGCAGCGGCCATAAGTGTCAATGTCTGTAGCAGGTAGGGTGCTGTAAATGTCATACACCTCTGTGCCAGCATGGTGCAACAATAGAGCTCTTTTTCTTTTGTCATCTTTTATGTCTATTGCTTCCAGAAAGTTCTCAAACCTGTGCATCCATTTTTTCCAGTTATGAGCCAGATTATGGCTGTCAGCTGTATCAAACTTTGGGAACACATGCATGTAGTCTGCCATCCCTCCTGTATTCAGTAATGCAGTATAGGAGATAAATGTGCAGGTTTCTGAGTACAGTTCTTATATGTGGATCTGTAAGCAAACTCCTTCTACCTGGATTATGCAGATGGCAGTCAGTACTCACAGCAGCAGAACTCTCATCCCATCCTCGTCGCCAGTTGTAATGTCTTCAGGAAACATTAGAACTCAGGGATAAAATCCAACAGCATCTTCTTTTATTCATATCTCCACACTCTGATATACAACACACTAGCCTCCAGCAAGCAGTGCCACTTCCTGGTTCCTGTATCCTGTGCCCTCCTCTTAAAGAGGCAGAAATGCTTGCTGTATGTTACAAGGGCCTGGGGCTTTAGCGTTCGGGGAGACTTTTTAAAGTGTCAGCAAGTTCCTCATCTGTGATCAGAGTGTTAAGAGAGAGAAGAGCAGAGGAGGTTAATGAGGGGAGACTGCAAGAGTCAAGGTAAGCCTGTAGCCCCTGAGGGGGAGAAGGAAGATCAGGATGGGTTCTCGATGGGAGATTATACAGTCGGGTATAGTATGACTGGAACGCAGAGGCAATAGTGTCCGGATAATGTAGGAGGGCACCAGAGGGGGCACGAATGGCATGGGGAGTAGAAGATGTCTGACGGTCCTGTAGGGCCTTCGCTAGCAGAGCATGGGCCTCATTGCCACGCTCATAGTAGCGCTGGAGATTCTGGCGACTGTAGAGTAGAAGACGCTGGGTAGCATGAGTGACCAAATCCCGTAAGTCTGCTCGAGCGGCGACCAACTGAAGTAGGAGGGATAGAGAGGGGCAGGACGCTAGCCTATCGGCGAGGGACTTTATCTTAGTATGCAGGGCCACCTCCCTAGCTTTTCGGTCCATTTTCAGCCTCGTTGCTATGGTAATGCAGTGACCTCGCATAACAGCTTTATGGCGCCAGTGACAGCATTTAGTTGGAATCAGAGCAGGGGAAAGGGCGACGGAAACCAGGGCGTGATCTGACCACGAGATGGGACCAATATCAGCATCAATAACCAAACGGAGCATTGGGGTGTTACCAAAAAAATAATCTATCCTCGTATGTGTGTTGTGAGGATGGGAGTAGAACGTGTAGGAGCGGGCATGCCATAAATCATAAAGGGCAGAAGCTCTTATCAAGCGGCGTAATTCCCTGGCAAGGCGAGGTTGAGAGCAGAAACCGGGTTATCATGCAAGTACAATCTATCCCCATGTTCGGAAAAGAACATATTAAAGTCTCCGCCAAGGAGCCAAGCCGCACCAGAGAAGGCCCGCAAACGGTTCAAGACCCCACGGAGGAAGGACAGTTGGAATGTGTTGGGAGCGTAGATATTGCAAAGGACAATAGGTTGGCCATGTAGATGGCTCTCCAGTATAATGTAATGACCCTGAGGATCGAGATGGGGAGTAGTAACAGTAATGGGGCAGGTATGATATAATAGAATAGCCACCCCAGCCTTCCGGCGATTATGGAAGGCAGAGTAGGCCTGGGGTTAGTAGTGTTTAGCAAAATTAAAAGTACCTGTATGATCATAAGGAAAGCCACAGCCGGCCGGAGGGACTGGAGCTCCCGCAGGACCATGTGTCATTTGGTGTTGGAGCCCAGACCCTTGACATTGAGGGTAATGCACTTAGCCATAAGGACGGAGCATGTGCAATCCAGCTATAGCAAAGCAGATCTCACCCTTGGAGTACAGTATCCACTGCAAGCTGAGGCGGAAGAGGCCATGGAGTCCATCTGTGTCAGTCCAGTCAATGAGAGGGAGGTCCCCAAATCTAGAGGAAGGAAAAGAAGGAGGGAGGGTGAGGGGAAAGTCACACAAAGAGACAAGACATAACAAATAAAGAACAAAAAGACAGCAACCAAATAACATAAACAATTAAACCATGCATAGTGGTCAGGACTAAGTCTCCTGGCCCGGGCAAAAAATAAATGTCCAAGTCAGAGTCAAAAGTGACACTACGTGGAACCAACCAGTGGATCCACAGCTGGACATAGCCCCCATAATAAAGGGGGGTGGGAAGCAGGGATGGACCACCAGTAGGTCAACATTACAGTGCCTTGCGAAAGTATTCGGCCCCCTTAAACTTTTCAACCTTTTGCCACATTTCAGGCTTCAAACATAAAGATATAAAATGTAAATTTTTTTGGTGAAGAATCAACAACAAGTGGGACACAATTGTGAAGTGGAACGAAATTTATTGGTTATTTTAAACTTTTGTAAAAAATAAAAAACTGAAAAGTGGGGCGTGCAATATTACTCAGCCCCTTTACTTTCAGTGCAGCAAACTCACTCCAGAAGTTCAGTGAGGATCTCTGAATGATCCAATGTTGTCCTAAATGACTGATGATGATAAATATAAACCACCTGTGTGTAATCAAGTCTCCGTATAAATGCACCTGCTCTGTGATAGTCTCAGGGTTCTGTTTAAAGCGCAGAGAGCATCATGAAGACCAAGGAACACACCAGGCAGGTCCGTGATACTGTTGTGGAGAAGTTTAAAGCTGGATTTGGATACAAAAAAATTCCCAAACTTTAAACATCCCAAGGAGCACTGTGCAAGAGATCATATTGAAATGGAAGGAGTATCAGACCACTGCAAATCTACCAAGACCCGGCCGTCCCTCTAAACTTTCATCTCAAACAAGGAGAAGACTGATCAGAGACGCAGCCAAGAGGCCCATGATCACTCTCGATGAACTGCAGAGATCTACTGTACAGCTGAGGTGGGAGAGTCTGTCCATAGGACAACAATCAGTCGTACACTGCACAAATCTGGCCTTTATGGAAGAGGGGCAAGAAGAAAGCCATTTCTCAAAGATATCCATAAAAAGTCTCGTTTAAAATTTGCCACAAGCCACCTGGGAGACACACCAAACATGTGGAAGAAGGTGCTCTGGTCAGATGAAACCAAAATCGATCATTTTGGCCACAATGCAAAACTATATGTTTGGCGTAAAAGCAACACAGCTCATCACCCTGAACACACCAACCGCACTGTCAAACATGGTGGTGGCAGCATCATGGTTTGGGCCTACTTTTCTTCAGCAGGGACAGGGAAGATGGTTAAAATTGATGGGAAGATGGATGGAGCCAAATACAGGACCATTCTGGAAGAAAACCTGTTGGAGTCTGCAAAAGTCCTGAGACTGTGACGGAGATTTATCTTCCAACAACACAATGATCCCAAACATAAAGTAAAATCTACAATGGAATGGTTCACAAATAAACGTATCCAGGTGTTAGAATGGCCAAGTCAAAGTCCAGACCTGAATCCAATTGAGAGGTGGTGGAAAGAGCTGAAAACTGCTGTTCACAAACGCTCTCCATCCAACCTCACTGAGCTCGAGCTGTTTTCCAAGGAAGAATGGGCAAGAATTTCAGTCTCTCGATGTGCAAAACTGATAAACACATACCCCAAGTGACTTCCAGCTGTAATCGCAGAAAAAGGTGGCGCTACAAAGTATTAACTTAAGGGGGCCGAATAATTTGGCACGCCCCACTTTTCAGTTTTTTATTTTTACAAAAGTTTAAAATATCCAATAAATTTTGTTTCACTTCACGATTGTGTCCCACTTGTTGTTGATTCTTCACCAAAAAATTTAAATTTTATATCTTTATGTTTGAAGCCTGAAATGTGGCAAAAGGTTGAAAAGTTCAAGGGGGCCGAATACTTTCGCAAGGCACTGTAGAAGGTCACCGGGGGGGGGGGGGAAGGGGAGAGTCTAATCTGCCCCACCTGCAATGAAAAAAACTGTTAGAAGTGTATGTAAAGCTAAACGGTTGTGAGACCGAAAAACAGCATACAAAGAAAAACATCAGAAATGGCAGAAAACCCATACAAGTGTATCCCTCCTAGCATCTAGGAGACCAAAAAATCTGGAAGGAGCACTTGGAGAGGGTAGCTGGCGTCTCACAGATCTCTGGACAGTCCAGACTTGGGGAGGCGGTGGCAGCGAAGCAATCAATTCCCAACTCTGCAGGTCAGGAGGAGGAATGTCCATAGCAGAACAGTTTCAGGTCCGCATAGGATCGTAGGGTAGCTGAACGGCCATTGAGCCTAGACGTCAGAGAAAAAGGGAATCCCCAGTGATATGGTATTTGATGGTCACACAGGAGCTGAAGCAGAGGGCGCAGATATCTCCTTTTCTGTAGCGTAATCCAGGAAAGATCTTGGAAAAGCTGAATCTTGGTTCCATCAAAATCAATGTCTTTAACCCTGCTGTATTGTTCGCATTTACTATACACTTGTACTGTTTCAAGTCAATATGACCCGACCTATTAAAATGTTGATTTTGGCTACTGTAAGTGTTTTTTTTGAATATCTATTTCATTATTAAACTGTATGTGAACATGGTTGATCATAAACAAATGGGATTTTCCTAATTCTTCAATAAACATTCTTCTTTTATACAGCTTATTTCTGTTCCAATTCGGGTCAATTTCTCTCCATAAAACAAATGCATTGTATGCCGAAACATCCAGAATGTTGTAAAACATTATCATTGGCCAACGATTAGTTTTGCGTTTGCATGTGTATGTTGATATTGCTTGATCTAGTGTATCAACTGCCCCTTTTGTGGCATTATAATCTAATATCATGTCCGGCTTTTTGTCTTCTTGATTACTTATTGCATTGTCATGGTGCATTGTGCTCATTAGAATTACCTGTTTATTTTTTTTTTGAGAACATAAGACACAACTGTTGTATCTCCAGTAAAGTAAAAAGTAGAACTATACACTTCTCTTTTACTAAGGATACCTTGTGGCAGTTCTGGCTTGTTTTTCCTTATAGTACCCAGCATGGTAAATTGTCTTTTTCTGGTCCAGTTGGTAGGATGTGAAAAAGTTGTCACATGTGACATTTTGTCCTTTTAGTCCATGAGTCAAATCGAGAACAACTCGCATACCCTGAAAATTTGCAGGCAGAAATAATAAGTGACCTGTAAAACTGTTCGGGTCATATTGACCCGAATAGTACAAGTGTAACAATCAGCATGTAGCAAAAAGTAAACAAAAAAAAACAAAAAACACCACTCATAGTAAGAACCCCTCAAATGAGGAAAAGTCAATTAATCACAAGTTTCAGATCCGCATGAAAAATAATCTACAGGGTCTCAAATTTTATTTCGGGTCATATAGACCCGAGCAGAACAGCAGGGTTAAGACGTTGGGCTTTAGAGAGGATAGTCCCAACCCTCTGAATAGATTACATGATCAGCCAGATACTATTGTCACTTGCGTTTTTGCTTGCTGAGAGATGTGTTGGATTCCTTGGCAGATCACGCTCTGGTTTCTTGCTTTTCTCACTGAGAAGATGCCCTTCTGTACTGGCTTGTCTGTCTGTGATTCAAAATGCAACAACTTATGCAGGAAGAGGAACAGGGAGGTGGAGGAGGTATTGGGTTCACTCCATTGACTCTCAACAACACAGAAAGGGTAATTTCCACACCCTGTACTCTGACTTGCGGCAGCACCCAGACAAGTCCCACAGCTACTGCTGCATGACCATCCCGGTGTTTGACCATCTGCTGTTGGACTTGCATTCTGGACTTTTTTTGGGATTCTCAGATTCTTGGCAGCAGGGAATTTATTTGCTTCTCTTCACTTTGGGTTCCTGGATTTGTTTTCTCATTTTGTCTCTCATAGTTGAGGTCTACCTATGATGACAATTACAGGCCTCTCTCATCTTTTTAAGTGGGAGAACTTGCACAATTGGTGGCTGACTAAATACTTTTTTTCCCCACTGTATATAAACAACAGTTTTGTTCTTTGTTTTTTTGTGGGGTTTTTTTAAATTTTCCATGTATATCAAAAATTCCTTGCTGAGTCTCAAGACCAAAAGTTTTGGCATTCTCAAGGGGTTAACAACCACCAGGAAATAATTTAGTGGACTTAGTTATAAGTCTGCTGTATTCATAATCTCAAAATGAGCTTGTTCACAGGTCCAACCTAAAGCTATGTCCATCTACAGTAATTCCTACAAACATACATTTGGATAGGCATACAAGAAATAGAGTCAAATGAAAAGGATTATGACTTCACCATCAGATTAAAGTTTCTTTGAGGCCAATTACCATGTAACTATACACTAAATGGACGCCTGCGCTTCACGACTGGAGCTTCCCTGTATGGAAATTTAACATGTGACCCTGAAGTGCAGTATAAAATCAAGTGAGCAAGTGTTCTGTTAGTTTCAGTGTCAATTCATATTAGAATGGAAAAAAAAATTGAACGAGACATGGGCATCGGTGTTAGGCTAGCAATGTGAAAAGAATACCAAGAATGTTGTTATTGCTGATAAAGTTCCAGTGAAATGGAGGATATCAAGAATTGTTTTGACAAATAGACTGCGTGGTCAAGCAAACTGCAGTTGTGTACAACACTGATGCTCAAACTAATGTGTCCAAACATACAACCTGTCATTTCTTAGCACAGATAGTTTTAGGCTAAGGCCCCACGTAGCGAACTGCAGCTAAAAAACGCTGCACATTTTTTTCTGCAGCATTTTTCATTCCATTTTTGCTGTATTTTTCTCTATGATTTTTCTTCCCATATTAAATCTATATGGAACTTGCATTTCCACAACTAAAATTGACATGCTGCGTTTTTTAAAACTCCAGCATTTTTGAGAATGCAACTTTTCCACAGTGTTTTTTCTGCTGTGTTACGTAACGTGGGGCTTAAGCCTTAAGTGCCATTGCTGTTCTAAGACAAACAGAATGAACAGAAGAATGCAAACTGGATCACATGCAAAAAACATTGCCTAGTCAATTGAATCCAAATTTGTCTTGCATCTTTCTAATTAGGAGAGTAGGAATTGAGCAGAATGAATTTGCTACAAGGGGGTGAATAAATCGGAGGAGGGTTAAGGGGAGCCAGGTCATCCCTAGCAAGGAGTTAGGAGTGAGATGCATTAGAAGTAATTAGATGAAGGCGGAAAAGAAGTGAAGGCCTTAAATTGACATGAACCGCGTGGCTATTTGTGCCGCAATGTCTAGCAGAACTGAGGTGGGTCCACCGTTCACACGGGAACAAAGGAGGAATGAGGTGGAATGTATAAAAAAAAGTAGAGAGGAGATAAGTCGGGCATAATAGGTAAGGTAGGGAGTTGACGTTTTAAAAGGAGTAGCACAGATAAGGAGAGGTAGATTTGTTTTGGAAGACCAGAAGACCCATCAACTCAGTTTGTTGTTGTTGAGAATTACAAGATATCTATATTTTGTTGAGGGTGCATAGAAGTACTGCACTCCATTGTGAGCATGGTTCTGTATTGGGCCATGGCGAATATACAGTGCTGGCCAAAAGTATTGGCACCCCTGCAATTCTGTCAGATAATACTCAATTTCTTCCAGAAAATGATTGCAATCACAAATGCTTTGGTAATAATATCTTCATTTAATTTGTCTTCAATGGAAAACCACAAAAAGAATTGTTAAAAAGCCAAATTGGATATAATTCCACACCAAACATAAAAAAGGGGGTGGACAAAAGTATTGGCACCCTTTGAAAAATCAGGTGATGCTTCTCTAATTTGTGTAATTAACAGCACCTGTTACTTACCTGTGGCACATAACAGGTGGTGACAATAACTAAATCACACTTGCAGCCAGTTGAAATGGATTAAAGTTGACTCAACCTCTGTCCTGTGTCCTTGTGTGTACCACATTGAGAAAAATTGACGAGAGATTTCAACGAAAGATTGTGCGGATGGTGGCTAAAGAACCTCGACTAACATCCAAACAAGTTCTAGCTGCCCTGCAGTCCGAGGGTACAACAGTGTCAACCCGTACTATCCGTCGGCGTCTGAATGAAAAGGGACTCTATGGTAGGATACCCAGGAAGACCCCACTTCTGACCCAGAGACATAAAAAAGCCAGGCTGGAGTTTTCCAAAACTTACCTGAGAAAGTCAAAAACTTTTTGGAAGAATGTTCTCTGGTCAGATGAGACAAAAGTAGAGCTTTTTGGGAAAAGCCATCAACATAGAGTTTACAGGAAAAAAAAAGAGGCCTTCAAAGAAAAGAACACGGTCCCTACAGTCAAACATGGCGGAGGTTCCCTGATGTTTTGGGGTTACTTTGCTACCTCTGGCACTGGACTGCTTGACCGTGTGCATGGCATTATGAAGTCTGAAGACTACCAACAAATTTTGCATCATAATGTAGGGCCCAGTGTGAGAAAGCTGGGTCTCCCTCAGAGGTCATGGGTCTTCCAGCAGGACAATGACCCAAAACACACTTCAAAAAGCACTAGAAAATGGTTTGAGAGAAAGCACTGGAGACTTCTAAAGTGGCCAGCAATGAGTCCAGAGCTGAATCCCATAGAACACCTGTGGAGAGATCTCAAAATGGCAGTTTGGAGAAGGCACCCTTCAAATCTCAGGGACCTGGAGAAATTTGCCAAAGAAGAATGGTCTAAAATTCCAGCAGAGCATTGTAAGAAACTCATTGATGGTTACCAGAAACGGTTGTTCGCAGTTATTTTGTCTAAAGGTTGTGCTACCAAGTATTAGGCTGAGGGTGCCAATACTTTTGTCCGGCCCATTTTTGGAGTTTTGTGTAAAATGATCAATGATTTGACTTTTTTTCATTCTCTTTTGTGTTTTTTCATTGCAAGCGAAATAAATGAAGATATTATTACCAAAGCATTTGTGATTGCAATCATTTTCTGGAAGAAATTGAGTATTATCTGACAGAATTGCAGGGGTGCCAATACTTTTGGCCAGCACTGTACCATGAGCCTCATGGTAGGATAACGTCGCACATGAGGGGACACTAACTCCACGACGGGTCCCCTGGATATTTTGGGCATGGGCAGTCACAAAGGCTGAATGACAGTCCAGTGGCTGCCTGGGGGACAGCTGTAGCAGGGGCCACAGTTGTCCTTGTACAAAGGGGTGAGCTGGGGCCAGGAAAGCCCCAGCTCAGTGAATGCCGTGCTGCAATTGGTCGGGCTCCTCCCATACTGTATGTACAAATGTTGTTTCAATAAAGAAGTGGCACAGGCCACTAAAATTTTGCTAAAAGAAATGCAATGACTTTGTGTGGCTATCTCAAGGGGTCTAGCATTTGCCCACCTTATCAATGTTTTCATTTCATGCAGGTGGAGTAGGAGTTACAGTGTTAGGAGGAATGTTTCCATGACACACCCTGACTCCCCTGACACCTGGTCTATCCCACAACAAAATGGTACAGTTGTCAAGGCCAAGGGAGGTGATAATACACAGGCATGTGTATGGAGCCATTAGCATACAATGGGTCAGTGTGCTAGCCGACAATCATGTGTATGAAGCCTTAGTTTTGCTAAGTTTCTTCTTAAATGTATAAAAACATAGGTATACATGGCCTTTAACCCCTTCCAGCAAAATGACATAATAGTAAATCATGGAAAGGTGTACCTTCCCGCACCATGACGTACTATTACATCATGGTAACAGCTGACAACCGCATGTAGCTCCTGCAGCTGGACTTGAGCAACCTGGTACATCTATGGACCCCGGCTCCATTTCCAGGGGGGCCGTGATCCTTATTTGGCAGCCCAGGGCATTTTCTGTGGCCTCAAGTCTGCGATCTGCTCATTCTATCGTCTGATCCTGTTCAAGAATCAATTATGCAGGCCTTTATAAGGTGACGGCCGTTATACACTTCAATACTACTATATTGGAGTGTATAACACTGAACCAGCGATCAGAAGATCGCTGATTCATGCCCCCTATCAGGACAAAAAAAAAGAAAAAAAAAAAAGTATAAAAAATCTAAATAAATAACCCCCCCCCAATAAAAAGGCCCCTTTTCCATAATACAGTATAAAAACACAAAACAAAGTATAAAACACTACATATTGGTATCGCCACGTCCGTAACAAACTGTACAATAAAAGTAAACCATTAGTTAACCTACACTGTAAACGTTGGGAAAAAAGAAACTGAAAAAAAAAAATGCTAGAAGTCACAATTTTTTGCCTCTTCCATTACAAAATATGGACTAAAAAGTGATTAAAAAAATCTTATATAGCTTGAACCAATAAAAAGCACAGGTTTTCCCGCAAAAAATAAGATCTCAAACAGCTCAATCAATAGAAAAATAAAAATGTTATGCCAAATGGATTTTTATTCTGCAAAATTAATAACACATAAAAAAGCTATACAAATAGGTATCACCGTAATTATACCAACCAATAGCCACAGCCATGTGCTGCTTCCCTTAGTGATATGAAATTTATTGGATTAATTATGTAGTTTTATCACTTGTATGATGTTTCACTATACAGTCATATGAAAAAGTTTGGGCACCCCTATTAATCTTAATCATTTTTAGTTCTAAATATTTGGGTGTTTGCAACAGCCATTTCAATTTGATATATCTAATAACTGATGGACACAGTAATATTTCAGGATTGAAATGAGGTTTATTGTACTAACAGAAAATGTGCAATATGCATTAAACCAAAATTTGACCGGTGCAAAAATTTGGGTACCCTTATCATTTTATTGATTTGAATACTCCTAACTACTTTTTACTGACTTACTGAAGCACAAAATTGGTTTTGTAACCTCACTGAGCTTTGAACTTCATAGCCAGGTGTATCCAATCATGAGAAAAGGTATTCAAGGTGGCCAATTGCAAGTTGTTCTCCTATTTGAATCTCCTCTGAAGAGTGGCATCATGGGCTCCTCAAAACAACTCCCAAATGATCTGAAAACAAAGATTGTTCAACATAGTTGTTCAGGGGAAGGATACAAAAAGTTGTCTCAGAGATTTAACCTGTCAGTTTCTACTGTGAGGAACATAGTAAGGAAATGGAAGACCACAGGGACAGTTCTTGTTAAGCCCAGAAGTGGCAGGCCAAGAAAAATATCAGAAAGGCAGAGAAGAAGAATGGTGAGAACAGTCAAGGACAATCCACAGACCACCTCCAAAGAGCTGCAGCATCATCTTGCTGCAGATGGTGTCACTGTGCATCGGTCAACAATACAGCACACTTTGCACAAGGAGAAGCTGTATGGGAGAGTGATGCGAAAGAAGCCGGTTCTGAAAGCACACCACAAACAGAGTCGCCTGAGGTATGCAAAAGCACATTTGGACAAGCCAGCTTCATTTTGGAAGAAGGTCCTGTGGATTGATGAAACAAAGATTGAGTTGTTTGGTCATACAAAAAGGCGTTATGCATGGCGTCAAAAAAACACAGCATTCCAAGAAAAACACTTGCTACCCACTGTAAAATTTGGTGGAGGTTCCATCATGCTTTGGGGCTGTGTGATCAATGCCGGCACCGGGAATCTTGTTAAAGTTGAGGGTCGCATGGATTCAACTCAGTATCAGCAGATTCTTGAGAATAATGTACAAGAATCAGTGACGAATTTGAAGTTACGCCGGGGATGGATATTTCAGCAAGACAATGATCCAAAACACAGCTCCAAATCTACTCAGGCATTCATGCAGAGGAACAATTACAATGTTCTGGAATGGCCATCCCAGTCCCCAGACCTGAATATAATTGAACATCTGTGGGATAATTTGAAGCGGGCTGTCCATGCTCGGCGACCATCAAACTTAACTGAACTGGAATTGTTTTGTAAAGAGGAATGGTTAAAAATACCTTCATCCAGGATCCAGGAACTGATTAAAAGCTACAGGAAGCGACTAGAGGCTGTTATTTTTGCAAAAGGAGGATCTACTAAATATTAATGTCACTTTTCTGTTGAGGTGCCCATACTTTTGCACCGGTCAAATTTTGGTTTAATGCATATTGCACATTTTCTGTTAGTACAATAAACCTCATTTCAATCCTGAAATATTACTGTGTCCATCAGTTATTAGATATATCAAATTGAAATGGCTGTTGCAAACACCCAAATATTTAGAAATAAAAATGATTAAGATTAATAGGGGTGCCCAAACTTTTTCATATGACTGTATATAACGGCTATATGCACTTAGGCTCTGAATTTACAGCTGAAACCTACGTTGACATGACAGCGAAAATCAGCAGTGTGACAAGCCTTTTCTTTTAACAGCTGTCATATCGCTGTATTAAATTCAATTTATGTAAATAGGGCTATTCATATGACAGTATTCGTGACTGTCAGTTTTAACAGACCTTCAAAAAATAGGTCATGTCCTATTTTTACCAGTCTTCACGGATCCCACAATATACTCAAAACTGTGAAGAATCTGTGAAAACAGGTGCCCCTCATATGCAAAAGAGAAACTTCATTGAACGTTATGGGACTGATGGGGATAGCTGAGTACAATGCTGTCAGTGCTGTAGAAGTAATTTGAGTGGTTGGTCTTGAATGCATACTTCTACTCCATTGACACAGGGGACCACTGGCATAATGATCTGTAGGGCTCCCAGTTGAACCCCAGCAATCAGTTACCCTATCCAGACAGAACAGAACTCAGGAGGAATCCAGCAGTGTTCTGGATTTAGCATTAGACACAGATGAAAAATGTAAGTTGTTCAGAAGTAGTTTTTCAGAATCCTTCAGTTTACAGAATCCTGTTACATTGCTCATGTGGTCCTATCTGTGGGCAGATTAAAGAGAACCTTTCACCACCTCCAACAAGTCCAGATCTTTACGTCATTTAATAGCTGTTGCTCCACTGATTCTGTCACAGTTGGAATTTTTTATCTAGCCCCCACTGTTCCCGAGCAATCAGTGCTGTTAGTTTTGGTAACTGATATGCTATTTAGACTCTGTACGATCAGGAGGGCGGTGTCAGGCAAGAGCAGAAAAGGGGCATGATTGTGAGCTCTGACACTGGCTGTCTCTGATTAGAGCTCTGAATCACACCCTCTGACATTACAGAGCTTAAATAGCACATCAGGCACCAAAACTACCTGCGCTTGTTGCATGGGAAAAGTGGGGCTAGAGAGAAAATTCCAACTGTGCTGGAATCAGTGGAGCAGCAACTATTAAAGGGGTTGTCTGGGATAAAATAAAAATGTAACCCTAAACTAAACCCCCTCCCCTGGCCTAACTTCTAATTTACTTACTTTCTTCATTCTTCTGGGCACGAAGCATCAATAGAGCCTATTGTGCAATCGCCGGCAGACGTGAAGAGAAGAAGCCTGTCTCCCACGCATGCACAATAGAGCTCTGTCGGCTGTATTGCGCAGGCGCCGCAGAAGTCCACAGAAGAAACTGATCACCAGGACACAGAAGACAGGTAAGTATAATGGGATGGTGTGGGGGGTGTGCTGAGTTAGTTAGGTAGGTAGGAAGGTAGGGTAAGTAGTCTGCAGGCTAATTAGGGAAACAGGGAGTGGGTATGAGAGAGGGGGAGGGAGTGAGAGGGCTTGCAGTTGTAGGCTAAGACAGCAGGAAGCTACCCATGTAAACAAATGCAGAGGATGCCAGGAGCTCCCAGAGAATGTCAGAAATCATTCAAAACACTACTAAAGGTATTTTGGTGCACTTATTAACCCATTAATAGCACTAAAATACCTTTTTTTAAAAATGTTTTTTTTGCCCGGAAAACCTCTTTAACAAATTATAAGAACTTCAATTGTTGGAGGTGGTGAAAGTTCCTTTTTAACAATGAGCAGTTGGATGTATAGTTTTATGGGAAAAGATTCAGTAGCATTTCACTCTTTGAAGTCCCTTCTCTTTCTGAGCTATGAGGTCATGTTGGCGGTCCTACTCTGTGATTGGCTGTCGATTACTGATAGTACCGTCCACTGGATGCTCAAAATGAGCAAGGATTTCACTGAATAAAATAAGATTGTGAAAAAACATTCAATTTGCTCAGATCTTCCTGCTCTACTACATGCTGCAAACAGATAAAATTGCATGTTCAGCATGATGGTTTCCTGTTAAAAGGGGTCTAAATAAACATTCTGGTAAATGTGAACATGCTGTCAATCTGAAGGTTTCAGCTGCCAGACCACACTGCAACCAGCTGTGAAAAAGGCTGGTTACTGAAGAAGCAAGATGTGGTATTCCACTCATTGATACACAAACCCCCCCCCCCCCCAAAAAAAACCGAGCCAGATAGAAATGTTGGCTTGCTGCAAAATTTGTCATGAAATTATGTCTCAGGCAGATATGTAAATAGTAACTGGTGTGGTCTGATTAGACACTGGGTCTTGCAACAAGAGGGCATAAAGTGCCTCCCCTGCTTCCCTAGAAAAAACTACTTTTTACTGGTGTACCTCTTTGTGAGATTGTTGACTGGATATTTTTCCCAGTTGACAGAGTTTGAAAGGTGGTGCATCATTGGACTGAGAGAAGCAGGACGATCATTTTGACAATTTGCCTGCCATGTAGGATAGGGAGGGGCAGTTACGCTAGGTTCACGTCTGCATGGGTACCTGAAAGACGGAGACCCTGTCCACTTAAAAGCGGTTACCTGCGGAAACCCGCAGACCCCATAGACTATAATATTTCAGTATTTAAGCAGAATCTGCGGCGGAGTCTTCAATGCAGATGTGAATCCAACCTTATGCGTTAATTAATCAAAAGTGAAAGTCAGCTGACATAATTAATAGGAATTTGCTTTTTTCAGTATTTTGCAGCCACGCCAACCTGTCTCTCACTGCCACTGCTATCCAATCAGGATTGCTGATGTGTGAATATCCAAAATGAAAATTCGGTGGCATGGCTTGTCATATAAATAGGGGGTGTGGTATGTCAAAAGGGGTGTGCCCTAAAATTATCACGTATTACTTTTAATTGAGTTAAAATGTTCAATTAATTGTGATTTTGATTTAGGCCATTCTGACCTAGGTGAGGGTGTGCACAGACTGCCAACAAGTTCAAGCAGCTCTCAGTTTTCTTTCACATGTCACACCTTCAGTACACATCCCCTGTCTCTATATGGACCAGGGCTCTCAACAGAAAGAAATCTGGTGTCATGGCACCCAATTGTCCTACCATTGTCAGTTTTGTTTGCAATGGGGTAATGAACGAGAAATCTGGATTGTTATGGGCAGGAATCTAACAAATACAGGTTTTTGTTTGGGATCAACTGCCAGGTTAGCGTACAGAGGCCTCCTGGCCAGCACTTCAATCCTGCCTTCGTGGAGTGACGCAATGCCCCAGCTGCTGATATTAGGATCTGGGGAGCCATCTTATACAATAGTCTGTCACTGCTGTTAGTGATACAAAGGACACAAACAGCTCAGCGATATGTGCAGGGCATCCTGTAGCCACGTGTTGTCTCTCATGGCAGAGGTTACAGCTGGCTTTTTCCAGCCAGGAAATGCTCACCCACAGCAAGAGTTTCCCAGAAATTTCTCCACGAGACAACTTCCATTGCAACTTCCTTACCAGACTTCTCGCCAATTGAGCATTTATGGGACCAGCTGGGATGCCAGCTGCGGCAACCTACCAGTATGCAGGATTTGTAGGCCCAGCTGCAACATCTGTTAGTAAATGTGTAGCAGGATACGATATTAAGCCTGTATACTCTTTGTACAACCGTATCTCATCTTGCATCAGGCTAGAGGTAGCCAGCATGGAACTAGAGCCTCCTTTAAGTTGTACAGATTTCCCAAATAAACGTCTTTTTGCTCTAATGTTGTCATCACTTACTTATATACACTGTGTGCAGAATTATTAGGCAAGTTGTATTTGAGATGATTATTTTTATTATTGAACAACAACTATGTTCTCAATCAACCCAAAAGACTCATAAATATCAAAGCTTAATATTTTTGGAAGTTGGAGTGGGTTTTTTTTTAGATTTGGCTATCTTAGGAGGATATCTGTTTGTGCAGGTAACTATTACTGTGCAGAATTATTAGGCAACTTAATAAAAACCAAATATATAGCCATCTCACTTGTTTATTTTCACCAGGTAAACCAATATAACAACAGAAAATTTAGAAATAAACATTTCTGACATTCAAAAACAAAACCAAAAACAAATCAGTGACCAATATAGCCACCTTTCTTTACGATGACACTCAAAAGCCTTCCATCCATCTGTCAGTTGCTTGATCTGTTTTCCCTCCCTGTAGATCTCACATTTTATGAGGGACCACAGGTTCTCTATGGGGTTCAGATCAAGTGAACAAGGGGGCCATGTCATTATTTTCTTCTTTTAGACCTTTACTGGCCAGCCACACTGTGGAGTATTTGGATGCATGTGATGGAGCATTGTCCTGCATGAAAATCATGTTTTTCTTGAACGATACCGACTTCTTCCTGTACCACTGCTTGAAGAAGGTGTCTTCCAGAAACTGGCAGTAGGTCTGGGAGTTTAGCTTCACTCCATCCTCCACCCGAAAAGGTTCCACAAGTTCATCTTTGATGATACCAGCCCATACCAGGTACCCCCACCTCCACCTTGCTGGCGTCTGAGTCGGAGTGGAGCTCTCTGCCCTTTACTGATCCAGCCTCGGGCCCATCCATCTGGCCCATCAAGAGTCACTCTCATTTCATCAGTCCATAAAACCTTTGAAAAATCAGTCTTAAGATATTTCTTGCCCCAGTCTTGACGTTTTATCTTATGTTTCTTGTTCAAAGGTGGTCGTTTTTCAGCCTTCCTTACTTTGGCCATGTCCCTGAGTATCGCACACCTTGTGCTTTTTGATACTCCAGTAACGTTGCAGCTCTGAAATATGGCTAAATTGGTGGCTAATGGCATCTTGGCAGCTTCACGCTTGATTTTCCTCAATTCATTAGCCGTTATTTTGCGCCTTTTTTTTTTTCAACACGCTTCTTGCGACCCTGTTGGCTATTTGCCATGAAACGCTTGATTGTCCGGTGATCACGCTTCAAAAGTTTGGCAATTTCAAGACTGCTTCATCCCTCTGCATCCTCTCCCTTTTGCCAAAGGAAAGGAAGTTGCCTAATAATTAAGCACACCTTATATAGGGTGTTGATGTCATTAGACCACATCCCTCCTCATTACAGAGATTAATTGGAGTAGGACAACATGTATAAAAAGAATGATGTGATCAAAATACTCTTTTGCCTAATAATTCTGCACACAGTGTAATCTATACATTCACACAGAGAAAGTGTAATTTGGTTCCAACAACTCCTCTTTGGTGCATTATTTTTTTTGTCGTTGAGTAGCACTTGTAAGTCCTCGAGACCTGGAGATGCTTTTTACAGCAGCTTTTTGCACTTGAGAACTGAGGGGTGTCACAAGCTCTGTCCTTAAAGTCTATAGGTCCGTGATGTCAAACCTATGGCACGCGTGCCAGAGAGGGCACGCAGAGCCTTCTCAGTTGGCACGTGCGCCGTCGCCATGATTGCTCACTAACGGGGAATTCGGTACAGGAATCCCGGTTAGTGAGCGATCGCTTCTTTCAGCTGTATGTGCATATGTACATACAGATGAAAGCTGTCACTGTAGGCTGCGGTCCGCGGAACCGCAGCCTACACTGACTGCAGAGTGTGACCTCTGCCCCGACGCAGGCTCAATGATGTCATTCATCAGCGCCTGCAAACAGAAGAAGAAGAAGGAGGACACTCTTCGTGGGACTGGGTGAGTAACATAAACTACTGTGTGGGGGCTACTGTGAAGCATCTAATACTGTATGGGGGACACTGAAGCATCTAATACTGTATGGGGGACACCGAAGCATCTAATACTGTATGGGGGACACCGAAGTATCTAATACTGTATGGGGGACACTGAAGTATCTAATACTGTGTGGGGGACACTGAAGCATCTAATACTGTATGGGGGACACTGAAGCATCTAATACTGTATGGGGACACCGAAGCATCTAATACTGTATGGGGGACACCGAAGCATCTAATACTGTGTGGGGGACACTGAAGCATCTAATACTGTGTGGGGGACACTGAAGTATCTAATACTGTGTGGGGGACACTGAAGCATCTAATACTGTATGGGGGACACTGAAGCATCTAATACTGTATGGGGGACACTGTGAAGCATATACTACTGTATGTGGGACACTGAAACATCTAATACTGTATGGGAGACACTGAAGCAACTAATACTGTATGGGGGACACTGTGAAGCATATACTACTGTGTGGGGGACACTGTGAAGCATATACTACTGTGGGGGACAATGAAGCATATAATACTGCATGGGGGACACTGAAGCATCTAATACTGTATGGGGGACACCGAAGCATCTAATACTGTATGGGGGACACTGAAGTATCTAATACTGTGTGGGGGACACTGAAGCATCTAATACTGTATGGGGGACACTGAAGCATCTAATACTGTATGGGGACACTGAAGCATCTAATACTGTATGGGGGACACCGAAGCATCTAATACTGTGTGGGGGACACTGAAGCATCTAATACTGTGTGGGGGACACAGAAGCATCTAATACTGTATGGGGGATACTGAAGCATCTAATACTGTATGGGGGACACCGAAGCATCTAATACTGTATGGGGGACACTGTGAAGCATCTAATACTGTATGGGGGAAACTGTGAAGCATCTAATACTGTATGGGGACACTGAAGCATCTAATACTGTATGGGGGACACCGAAGCATCTAATACTGTGTGGGGGACACTGAAGCATCTAATACTGTGTGGGGGACACAGAAGCATCTAATACTGTATGAGGGACACTGAAGCATCTAATACTGTATGGGGGACACCGAAGCATCTAATACTGTATGGGGGACACTGTGAAGCATATACTACTGTGTGGGGGACACTGTGAAGCCTATACTACTGTGGGGGACAATGAAGCATCTAATACTGCATGGGGGACACTGAAGCATCTAATACTGTATAAGGGACACCGAAGCATCTAATACTGTATGGGGGACACTGAAGTATCTAATACTGTGTGGGGGACACTGAAGCATCTAATACTGTATGGGGGACACTGAAGCATCTAATACTGTATGGGGACACTGAATCATCTAATACTGTATCTGGGACACCGAAGCATCTAATACTGTGTGGGAGACACAGAAGCATCTAATACTGTATGGGGGACACTGAAGCATCTAATACTGTATGGGGGACACCGAAGCATCTAATACTGTATGGGGGACACCGAAGCATCTAATACTGTATGGGGGACACTGTGAAGCATATACTACTGTATGGGGGACACTGAAACATCTAATACTGTATGGGAGACACTGAAGCAACTAATACTGTATGGGGGAAACTGTGAAGCATATACTACTGTGTGGGGGACACTGTGAAGCATATACTACTGTGGGGGACAATGAAGCATCTAATACTGCATGGGGGACACTGAAGCATCTAATACTGTATAGGGGACACTGTGAAGCATATACTACTGTGTGGGGGACACTGTGAAGCATATACTACTGTGGGGGACAATGAAGCATCTAATACTGTATGGGGGACACTGTGAAGCATATACTACTGTATGGGGGACACCGAAGCATCTAATACTGTATAGGGGACACTGAAGCATCTCATACTGTATGGGGGACACTGAAGCATCTCATACTGTATGGGGGACACTGAAGCATCTAATACTGTGTGGGGGCCCACTGTGAAGAATATAATGTGGGGGGCCCAAAGCAGAGCATATAATACTGTGGGGGGGCCACTGTGAAGCATATAATAATGAGTGGGGGCCACTGTGAAGCATATAATACTGAGTGGGGGCCACTGTGGAGGATATAATACTGTGTGGGGCAATTCTGGAGCATATAATACTTTCTGGGGGCCACTGTGGAGCGCATTGTACTGTCTGGGGGCCACATCGGAGCGCATTGTACTATGTGGGGGCCCTTCACTATTTATATCACAGTATCTGTTTTATAGCAGACAGGCTGTAATAACATTGCACAGTCAATATAAAACAGATCCTGGTTAATTTAAGGTTAAATTGCCGTGTTGGCACTTTGCGATAATTTAGTGGGGTTTGGGTTGCAGTTTGGGTACTCGGTCTCTAAAAGGTTTGCCATCACTGCTATAGGTCATATACACAGTAGCAGTCCTAATGTGAAAATAAACCTCTAAGTCTTGGCACTGTGACAACTTGGGGGAATTAATCTCAAATGGCGGCAGACTCCTGGTCCCGGCAGCGGTGGTTCGTGGTACTGGGCGCCGGAGAGATAGCGTTCAGACGGTCCAAGTGTAAAATACACGGGCTTTATTCAGCTTACGTGCAACATAACAAAACAACAAAAAAGCTAGGCCACAGTTAGGGCACTAACTGACTCCTTGAGCCCCTAACTAGCCTCTGGGGCAATAAGAAGCTTGACTTAGTCTCTGTAAGTCCTCTCTGGACCCCAGCCCTCTGGGGACAGAACGCCCTGTCTGCCTTTTGCTGGGTCCTCCATTTCCTGCTTCCTGCAGGATACTCCAGCCTTCTGGAGTTACGCCCCCACCCAAAGGTGTGGCTGAGAGCCTTTTATGGCCTGGGCCTGGGTCGCTCAATAGCACCCTCTGGTTACATACTCATAGCACATACAGAATGTCTGTGAATTGTCAGTAGTAGATATCCCACAATAGAACCTGCTTCAGCAAAAATGAGCTGAAATCTGTTGCATTTCACCACTGCTTTCAACCATGTTCTTAATTTTTTTTTTTCCTGCAGTTTCTGGATGGGATTTATATTTCATCCACTACAGTCCCTGCTACTGTATACTGCAGCGGATTAGTTCTGCTATGGCTAACCTACTGCAATCTCTCCTTATGTTTTCCTGGCCCTAGTACCCTGTTTCCCCCGAAAATAAGACAGCGTCTTATATTAATTTTTGCTCCCAAAGATGTGCTGTGCTTATTTTCAGGGGATGTCTTATTTTTTTTTTTCAATGAAGAAGAATTCACATTTATTGCTGAACAAAAAAATGAACATTTATTATATACGGTACCGTACAGTAGTTGTCATCACAAACCAGCATAACCAGACAAACTGTGAATCCTATCAAGAATTTCTTACTACTACCGTACCATTATTTCCATGTACAACAATTAACAGTATTGTACATTTACCAATATTTACGGTACGAATAGAAAGTAAAAGTTATGTCATCATCTTCTAGGACATCATCATAACAATCCAAACCATTAATTTCCCTGCACACAGTATCATGTCCCATAGTGGCCCCTGCACACAGTATCATGTCCCATAGTGGCCCCTGAACACAGTATCATGTCCCATAGTGGCCCCTGCACACAGTATCATGCCCCATAGTGGCCCCTGCACACAGTATCATGCCCCATAGTGGCCCCTGCACACAGAATCATTCCCCATAGTGGCCTCTGCACACACTATTATATGTCCCATTGTGGACCACCCATGAACAACTATTATACTCTGGGGTCTTTTCAGACCCCAGAGTATAATGATCGGAGACCCAGGGGAGGATAGAAACATAAAAAAAACAACGTTGCTTACCTGTTCCTCGCTCCGGTCCACTCCAGGCTATTTCAGCCTTCTTCAATGTTGAACCAGGCCAGCGTCACGTGACGCGGGCCGACGTCGCGACGCAAAATGACGTCCGCTGACGTCTGCGACGTCACCAAACAGGCCCGAAGCCTGGAGAAGCGCAGGAGAGGTAAGTACATTGTTTTTTATGTTCCCTCACCTCCCCTGGGCCTCCGATTTTTATACTCCGGGGTCTTTTCAAAGACCCCGGAGTATAATGATAGTAGAGATTGTGGGGTTCGGCCCGCGGCCTCACATACCGTATATACCGTATGTTCTGTTCGGGAACATACGTCTTACTTTCGGGGGGATGCCTTATATTGGGCAATTCTCCGAAACCTCTCCTATGCCTTACTTTCGGGGGTGTCTTATTTTCAGGGAAACACGGTATGTTCTTAGCAAAGTATCCAGCTCACTGTGGCAGCTGTGTGCTGACTTCTGTCTCTAAATGCATTGTACCAGGCTGTTATCGACAGCTCTATCTCTCTGTCTGTCCTAGCAGATGCATCAGACAGTGACTATTAAATTGCTAGCATAGATGACTGCAGACTTATAAGCTGCAGCCTACTTGCATATAGCCTGTCAGCAGAGGAGAGAGATCATGCACTATAGGAGTGCTGTAACTGTAATGAACACTGTAGTGCAGCGTTATAGTTCTCTGGGCAGGAGTTCCATTTCACATTGCATTTACCATGTAGAATTATGTTTTCTGTGCAGATTTTGACGCAAAATTTTAAGTGGAATTTGCCACTGTATTTTGCCTTTCTTAGTCATGGCCAAATTCAACGAGTGGATTTTCTCAAAATATGTCAAATTCCACCTCCCATTCATTTCAATTGGAGTTCTTGGGTGAAATCCACCTGAAAGAGCAGGACGCTTATTTTTTTCCACTAGGTAGAAAATTTTGAAATAAATAGGAAGTTAATTTTTAGGTGGAATTTGAGGCATAGGCCACCTCAAATTCGGCATCAAATTCCCACCTGTGAACACCCCCTAAACCTACCCTAAAATTTGTTGCTAAAGTTCTGCATCACAATACTATCTCCTTGGTCTATTCACAAACTGACATCATAATTCAGATTAAGGACACAATAGTACTTAAATATGTGAAGATTTGTAATGTGAGCATTGTAATGGTGTGGTTTCCTGATACACCACCACCAATGTATAATAATGTACCCCAATTCTGGGGTGTAATAAGCAAAGAGTCTTTTTAAGTTATGTTTACTGTGTGCTCTCAGAAAGCTTCAGCACACACATTTAACTGGTCCATAGGCCTTTAGTATTGCTAGGTGTACAAATGTCTCCATGTGTTTATGCATATAGCTTCTTTTATTGCAGTTATCTCTGTGGCTGTCTTTGTGACCAGTGTCATCTGCACAGGTGTTTTACAATGGTGCTAATGTGAAGCAAGTAGACGTGCCCACAACAACAGGAATGTTTGGAATCCTTGCAAATCATGTCCCCAAGTTCCAAGTCCTCAGGCCTGGCCTTGTCACAGTGCTCAGTGAAGATGGGACCACAACTAAATACTTTGGTGTGTGTGAGGGACAGAATATGTGTTCCCCCGACAGTGTGTATGCCTTATGTTTCTGATCTTTTATATGTTCTGATTCTATCTTTCTCTGTATCTGTCAGAAAGTCTTATTAATATGGACGGGCATGGTTGACACTTTGTTTTCCCCTTTTAAGTTGTAAGGATGTGCCAAACTGCAGAATTTTGTCAGACTGGTCTAGTTACCAAGGATAAGATTCCTTAACAATTATTTTTTTTCAATAGGTCTGTCTATAGCACAGTGCTTTACACAGTGCTTTACCCATTTAAAGGGGTTGTCTAGGGAGCTATAATTGACTTACCTAGTCCGGAGATCGCTGGTGGCTAGAATCCTCAGGTCATAAAGTCTGAAGCAGCGCTCTGCCCCCTCCTCCCCTGATCTCATAAATAATTATTGGGGAAGGAGGGGGCAGAGCGACTTGGGGAGGGTCGGAACGCTGCTTTGATTCACATGCCCTGGGGGTCGTGATGTGGCCAGATTTCCTCGGTCCATCATCCATGATTCCCAGACCAGGTAAATCAATTACAACTCCCCAGACAACCCCTTTAACTTTAAGTAGAATCTTTCACACTACCTTTACCTTTAAGTCCATCTCTTTGCATCATTTAATAGGTGCTGCCCCACTTATTTCAGCAAAGTTGAAATTTTTTCTCTAGCCCCCACCATTCAGAGCAATAAGTTGTTATTGTTGATGCTTTATGGTAGTTTTGTTTTCTACTGTCAGGTGGGCGGTGTCCGGCAGGAACAGGCAAGAAGTGTGATTCTAAGCTCTGAATCACACCCGCTTTCCTGCCCCTTACTGACACTGCCCACCTGTCAGTACAGACACTAAGTAGCATATTGGGCATATGGAGGGGTGTCTAGAGAAAAAAACTCCAAATACCCTGGAATCAGTGGAGTGGCACCTATTAACAGATGCTAAGAACTAGATTTGGTGAAAGGTCCTCTTTAAGGATGAAGCCCCACGCAGCTTTTTTTGTTGTTGCAGATTTTGCTGCGTATTTTTGAGCTGAAGCCAAGAATGGCTAGAAAAGGAATGGGAAATATATAGGAAATACTTATACTTCTTTTTTCTGCTCACTCCACTCCTGATTTGGCTTAAAAACCCGCATCAAATCTGAAAAAAAAAAGCTGCGTTTCCGCAACATGCCTAAAGGGGTTTTCTCATCTGAGAATTAAGTGACTGCTGTGCTGATATAGTGGTGTCCCTGATTTTGTCTATACAATTCTTAGCAAAACCAGGTAGCTGGAAGCGCTAGTGTGCAGCACTAATTTTTGGGGCTGGGCAATTAATCGCAAAATAATCTGAACTGAAATTAACTCAATCAATCGATGTCAACTTATATCGATTATTTCAAATATTTTGTATCCATGCCAAACTGTCTCAAACTACCATTGGCTAAAGCATTTTGTCAATCCTAAATGTACTGTATATTATCCAGTTAGGACTCGCATGGCATCGCATATAAAAAGGGGAGCAACCTAAAATAATCATTCATTAATTGTAATCAAGGTAAAATATTCAAATAATTGTAATTTTAATTTGGATCATAATCGCCCAGCCCTAGGTGTAATACATAACAAGGGAATAACCCTTTAAGGCTATGTCCCCACGTTGCGGAAACACAGCTTTTTTTGTTGCAGATTTTGCTGCAGTTTTTAGAGCCAAAGCCAGGAGTGGATTGAGCAGAACGGAGAAGTATAAGAACTTCCTATATATTCTCCATTCCTTTTGTAGCCATTCTTGGCTTTGGCTCAAAAAAACGCAGCAAAATCTGCAACAAAAAAAGCTGAATTTCCGCAACGTGGGGCCTCAGCCTAAAGGGGTTTTCTGAGACCCCCACCAGTCAGCTATTTGAAGAGTCTGCAGTGTTCAGACAAGTGCTGCTCCCTATTCACTACTTACTAAGAACAGAACCATACGATGAACTGCAGCTGTGCTTGGCATTGCAACTCAGCCCAATTTACTCATGACATTACGATGATACTGCATGGCTTTTAAAGACTGAGTGGACTCTGACCGTCACTCCACCTAAATGGTGATACCAATTATCTCCGTATAACCTTAAATAAAAGAGATTAAACCTGTATGTGGGTAAATTGTGGGGTTGGTCACAGCTTTATTAACGCCAAAACTTCTAACAAATAGAATACCACGAAGATAACAATGCCCATGACAAATTTTCCATTCTTCCAAGAACTCTTCTCCAAATGCCCCGCTGTGAAGCAACAGGCATGTGGGACCTACTTTCATATTCCATATTTCCTCTGGGCATGTTCTCCCGCCATGCTGTGACAACTGTAACAAAAGAAAGAGAAAAACACCAACGAACCAAAAACAATAGAAAGGGCAGGGTGGGCGGGTGTACTTCTCACCAAGATGGCAGAAAGGTAAGAACCCCGCCTACGTGCACTCCAACACTTATATACTCTTTTACCCCCCCCGCCATCCTTCCCCACGTCACCATTTCTTTTAAAAATAAATAATGTATTCCCGCCACTCAGTCCCTGGCCCTTTCTTTATACAATTGAGAGCCTCTCAGACTGAGTGGACTCTGACCGTCACTCCACCTAAATGGTGATACCAATTATCTCCGTATAACCTTAAATACAAAACATTAAACCTGTATGTGGGTAAATTGTGCGGTTGGCCACAGCTTTATTAATGCCAAAACTTCTAACAAATAGAATACCACAAAGATAACAATGCCCATGACAAATTTTCCAGTCTTCCAAGAACTCTTCTCCGAATGCCCCGCTGTGAAGCAGCGGACATGTGGGACCTACTTTCATATTCCATATTTCCTCTGGGCATGTTCTCCCATCATGGAGCTGGCAGTGTACCCCCTACAACTGCCTTCGACCTTCCCCACCCAGCAAAACCAAAGCCTTCTCAAGCACTTCCTGCAGCCCTAGTAATAATATGTCCGTAACGATAGGATTCAGATGAACCCCATCAGGCAACAACAGATTACCGTTGTCACCCTCCAATTCCCGATGACGAACCACTACACCACCAAGGGATCGTACAAACTTAGAGATCCGAACATTCAGGACTTTCCGCGACCTTTCAATAGCCAGGGGGTCCCTGGCACCCCTCCACACCTGCCGTGGCACCACCTCAGACCACACTAACACCACGTCAGAGAAGAATACTATGACCCATTGAAGATCCTGTCTAATCAAAGCAATCAGCACCGCCAATTTTACCCGACCAAGGTCGTTGCCACCAGTAACAAGGACGACGGCAAGACCACGAACCTGGCGGCGGACCGATACGAGCTCCGGCAAGATCTGATGCCACCTCAAGCCGCGACGACCACACCAGTGTACCTCAGCGGAGGAGAGCCCAAGAGATATGCTGCCAGGACGAACCGCAGCTCTGCATTCGGCCCAGAAAATATATGACTGGGTCCTGAAAAGACACAAAACGAAACAAAACATAGTAAAAGAAATCTAGAAGCAAAACAAACAATCATTGAGTAAGCAGAACAGGGCAAATATACGTCCTATAACAATCCGACTTCCATCTGCCCAATCGCTTTACAGCGTTCTCACCCAAACCACAAGCATCAGCCATAGTCGCCGCGCCAATCCAAAAAGAGTGGGTACCAAATTCTTTTGGATCCAGACCCAACTCAACCAAGCATGCAAGAAAACCTGAAGCAAACTGAAAACGTGTAAGAGGAAAACCGGAGGCATGCACCAGGAAGACAGAAGACTCAGGACGATGCAAGACAAATTCTCTAATGACCCTCACTGGACAATAAGAGGAGCCTAAGGCTTTCACAGTCACCCAACTACCGCGGCCAAAAACATCTGTTTTTGATTTCCTAACACCAATCTTAACCTCCTCACCCAAAACAACCACATCTCCAACTGAAAGACCCCCGGGACAAAAACGACTCCTGCTCAACAATTCCCCAACCCGCAAGGCGGCAAAAAAGGCAATCAAAAAGGCCGTCCTAAACAACAAAACTTCATAAGGGTCACGACATATGACATCTAAAATTGCACACAAACAAGACAGCAGACTGAAAGACACCGGGCGCCGAGAATCCACACCCACAGACACTTTCTTCCACCCTTTAACCACCTGCTGAACCATGAAATGCTTCGTAATATCGCGCCGATCAAAAAGCTTAAGCATAAATGCAACTCCAGCTAAACTCTTTTGAGCCACGTTTGCCGAAGCACCCCTATGCCCCAACTGCGCTAAAAAATCAAGCGTGACCTCCAACAAAAGACAGTCATCCGCGGGTACGATACCGCCGGAGATAGACAGCCAAGAAGACCATGCAGTCCCGTGGCTCTGCCAGGTGGCCTCGGATACGGAGCTGCACACCAACTCAACTAGATGCTCCCAACCAGGTTCCATAAGCAGTCCAGGCAAGCTGTACCGACTGCCTCTGCCGTCGGGTTTAGCACATGAAACACCTGAAAATCGGAACGGGACAGATCATTAGCAACGCAATTCTGCACTCCCGGCACGTGTCTTGCTCTAAACCAAATATTATGCTGCAAACAGCGAAGAACAAGATGGCACAACAATGCCAAAACCGGGAGAGAAGAAGAGGACTGTCTATTGATGACTTGTACAACCACAATATTGTCTGTCCAAAAACAAATCCTTCGATTCGCCATACCTGAGCCCCAAAGCTGTACAGCCACAACAATCGGGAACAATTCTAGGAGAGCCAGATTCCTCACCAGTCCCGACTCCACCCAGGAAAGTGACCAAACACCTCGACACCAAGCATCCCCAAGAATCACTCCAAAACCATCGCTACCTGCCGCATCAGTGAACAGATGCAAATCTACACTAACAACCTCCTCCCCTTGACAAAGAGTCCGACCATTAACGGTAGCTAAAAAGGACTGCCAAATCAAGAGATCATCTCTGAGGGGACGGGTAATACGTATAAAATGATGAGGCATCAGGACCCCTTTAATATAGCTAAAGACAAACACCTGCAGAAAGCCCTGCCCATGGGCAGGACTCTGCAAGCGAAATTCAAGAGACCCAACAAACTCTGCATCTGCTGTAACGACACTTTATTCGCATGCACGAACTGGTCTATCATGGACACCAGCCGCGCAACCTTATCATCAGGCAACCGAAAAACCATGTCCACCGTATCCAGTTCAATGCCCAAGAAAGACAACTTAGTTATTGGGCCTTCAGTCTTTTCCTCAGACAGCAGGACCCCAATATTACCCATAAGAACACGAAAAGTATGCAAGAGGTAGGCACAAACCAACGAACCCCCACGGGCCAACGAACAAAAAATCATCAAGATAATGCAATACCGATGGGATGCCCGTCTCAAACTGTACCATCCACTCCAAAAAGGAGCTAAACACCTCAAAATAGTAACACGAGATGGAGCAACCCATGGGCAAGCACATATCCACGAAAAACCTATCAGCAACTATACAACCCAGCAAATGGAAACAGGACGGGTGTACCAGCAGCAAACAAAATGCTGATTCAATATCTGATTTGGCCAACAAGGCCCCCGGACCTGCCCTAACAACTAACTGAAACCGCCCGATCAAAGGAAGTATATGAGACTGCCGCATCCGCCTTTGATATTCCGTCGTTCACCGAGGAACCAGTGGGATATCAAAGGTGATGAATTAAACGAAATTTGCCGGATTCCTTCTTAGGCACCAGGCCCAAAGGAGAAACCCGCAGATTAGGCAGAGGCGGGTCATCAAAAGGACCTGCCATACGACCCAACTTGACTTCCTTCATAACCTTTTCCCAAGCTAACTCGACATTGTCCCTAACAGATTTTAAATTGGGGGACAGCAACAAAACAGACGAATGTTCATGCGGTATGTAAAACCCATGGTGAAAACCGTCTTTAAGCAAGCTTGCTTCCTGCTTCCGAGGGTACCGATCTAACCACAGGTGCAGCCGCGGGCCGTTCACCGGCTGACGACGGAAACACAGCAACGCTGAATGCATCCCTCCACAGATGGAGCATTCATGTTTGAATCGGCATGTAGCATAGAAGCAGCAGTGCCCTTCATTATACAGCCAACATGCCCCATTGGGCTTGGGGGCCGCCGAGTCAGGTTGAGCACCCGATCCAGCGGCTCCACTCTGAAACGGCCGCTGCAGACGTTGTGACAAGATAAGCTGAATCCACACATCGGTGGCCTTAGAGACCCAACCGACGACAGATTCAGGGCCAGACGCCGACAAAACTCTTCGTCGTAACGCCACCAGGCGGAACCGCCGTGTAATTTTTGTATGCTGTAAATCGTATCCAGATAAACGAACAACTCTGGACCCTTATCTGGAGACGACTGTGAAATGACATAAGATAGTGTGGTAAAGGCCTGAAGCCAGTTGCCAAAAGTCTTCGCAACCCGTGGTTTTTTATCCGCACCTCTCTTCATAACCCGCTCTTTGTCAACGGTTACGTGGTCCGTTGACAATAGAGACCATATATCAACATATTTGCCCTTTGTGATTCGCTCCCTGACCTCCGCCGGTACATGCGTACCCAGCGGGGCCACACCACAAAATATGGAATCACGAAAAGCGAAACCAGTATTAACGGAAGAAACCGTTGGAGGGCCAGCCACCGCAGGAGCAGCCGACTGGCCCTCCAACACATCTAACATCCGCTTTAAGGAAGAGACAAAATCACCGGTAGCGGAAATTGGAAGGGATAGAGGTGCCGGCGAACCGGCGTACTCACCACCCTTTGCCGCATCCGATGTCTGGGCTGGCAGCAGTGGAGATGAAACCGTTGGAGAGGGCTGATCCAACGAGCGATGAACCGACTCTGAAGAAGCCCTTCCAGATGCTCTGGCCTGTTCCTTTCCAGAATGATGGTGAGAAGAGGAGCGAGACCCGCCTGGCAGTCGACTGTCCCTCTGGCTGTTGGCGTGGCGACTCGACGATCTTGAGGAAGATCGACTTCGCGGGGAACGATGCCGTCGACGATCACTCCTTCTTCGGCGGCCGCCACCGCTGCCGTGGGAGCGCCGGTGCGATGAGCACCTTCTTCTGCGCCGACAATGACCACTACCATCTGTGGACGAAGACTCAGAAAGAGAGGAGAGATTAGGCCACGTCACCGACAAACCAGCAGAGCGCCCCCTGGACCCAGCCCCCCGACGTAACCCCCCCAGGGGGGACCCAGGAGTGGTACCGGCAGAACGCTGAGTCGCAGGTGGAAGCTGTCTTGCATGGGGCACGGCATATCCAGCAGCCAGCCTCCCATCCAAGGATAAAGATGACCTGGCCCTGGGTTCTCTTCCCCCTCCCTATAGAAAAATCGCTGGCGTCAGCAAAAATTCTCCTGCTGTGCAGGCTGCTTGTCAGTTCCAGCAGATTCCAATGGCAGAGAGGTCTGCGCAGGAGACAGGGATGCCGGCCAGAGCTGAGGGAGCCCGCTGGTGAGATCCCCGCTCCCCCTTGCCCCCCCCTGCCGCTGGGAACTGGGCAGGACCGCATCAGCCCTGCCAGGAGGGACTTCGGGCACCCCGCTGAGTGCGGCCATTTTCCCTTCCCTCGTGGTCCGCCCGGTTGCAGAAACAGACCGGCGGGAAACAGCATGGGAGGAAGATGTACCTTTTGCCACTGATGTGGCAGATGTAGACTGACCAGAAGGAGCCCCGGGGGATGCAGAAACCGACGTAGAAGCTCCCCGCCGGGTAGCACCATGGAGCGGGCTAGGACTCAGGCGGGAGGGGGCCTCGATTCCCGCCGCAGCCTCCCTGTCACCGGACCAGGAGCAGCAGAATCAGCAGCAGGAACAGGAAGAAAAGAACTCCGGCTCCGCTCCAGCACCGCTTCCAGCCACACAGAACCCTGACGGGCGATGCTCTCCAGGATGATCTTCTCCTTCGTGTCCTCCATTTCCATGGGGTTTTCTTTCCAGTACTTCTCACCAAGATGGCAGAAAGGTAAGAACCCTGCCTACGTGCACTCCAACACTTATATACTCTTTTACCCCCCCCCCCCCCCCCCCGACATCCTTCCCCACGTCACCATTTCTTTTAAAAATAAATAATGCCATTCAGTCCCTGGCCCTTTCGGACAGGCAGGACTTCGTGTCCAACGAAAAAAAAAGGATTCGCAGCGCAGAGGGTGTAAGCGCACACCCGCGCATTGCTTTAAAAACCCATTCAAATGAATGGGTTTTTAACCAATGCGTCGCTGACCGGTCTGTATCCGATGCCAATCCCGTTCGCCGAGATTTTCACTGGATTGGCAACGGACGGACTGGAACGCAGCTGTGAACCCACCCTAATCTGTGGGGAGACAGTCCACCAATTTAAAATTGATGACCTGTCCTGTTGCTGGAAGTAGTCCTAAGGCCCCTTGCACACGACTGTGTGCTAGTTCAATGTTTTTTTCTGGATAGCACACTGACCCATTCATTTCTGTTGGCCCCTGCACATGGCCGTGTATTATACAGATCCATGTGTGGGCAGACAGTTTGGGCCACATAACTCAGGACAGGTCCTGTTCCTGTTCGGTCTTGCGGCCGTGCTTTTGCTGCCCACATTCTCTGAATGAATGGGGCCGTGGAAGCACAGCTGGTGCAAGGGTGGCACACGGATGTCACACGGATGGCACGGCCAGCGCCCCGCTCATGATAGTGTGCAAGTGGCCTTGGTCTGTAGTCTGGATGAATTAAATTAATTTATTAAATCAATTGATTGTTTTTGATACTGAGAACCTGTGTTAGGCCGGTTGCAGACGACCGTGCTGTGGGTCAGTGTGCTATCCATGTATTTTACAGACAGCACACGGACCCATTCTTTTCTTTTCATGGTCCCATGTGCGGGCCGACAGTCCGATCAGATAGGACATGTCCTATTCTTTTCCTATTTTGAGGGCCATGCTTCCGTGGCTCCTATTTAATGAAAGGAGCCGCGGAAGCACGGACCGTGCATGGGCGGCATAGGGGGACATCCTCGTGTCCCCTGTATGCAGCCTGTGCTTTGAAATCACGGCAGGCAGGTTGCAGCATGGTCGTCTGCAACCGGCCTTAGTGTTATTGAATTTTTTGTCAGTGGTGTCGTCATCTCTAGTGAGCAGCGGTTCAGTGACTGTGAATGCAGATTCCTCCTTGCAGCTGTTGGCTGAGGAAGCGGTGACTCTGTACATGCTGGATCCAAGTGTAAGTTCAGATCCAGTAATGGTTAAAACAAGACACACTATAGACCTTTATGTTTTGACCTTTTGACATGGGCAGAGAAGAAACCAGAAGTTGCATGTTAATTGCTTGTATTGTCAGTGACCTAAAAGAAGGTGTATGTTTTTTTCTTCTGACCTACTCCAACATCTATGCACATGGCTACTTTTTTGTATCAAAGAAAATTATACCAAAAGAATTTGTTCTCCCCTAATTCCTTCATCAAATGGAAACCAGGATAATACTGTGCATACATCTTAGGCCCGGTCCACATCTGCGTTCGGCCATTCCGTTCGCAATCAGTATATGAAATCTTCAAAAACTGATTTCATACTGATTACAAACTGATGGCAATCGGTTTATGTCCGTTTTTGACCAATCTGTTTATTTTTTCACCTTCCCCCTTCTTCATTCTGAGCATGCGAAGAGGGAAAAACAGATTGCAAAACAGACACAAACTGATTGCTATCCGTATGTAATCCGTTTTCCATAGACCTCAATATTAAAAAAATAAAAACGGATTGGTTGCTGTCCGTCTGGAATCCTTATTTTCAGTACGGAGAGAAAGTACTACAAGTTCTGCTTTTCGCTCCACATGAAAAAGCAGAAACCAGACAGAAAGGGCACATGCGGATACATGCGGATTGCTTTGAAAGCCCATTGAAATCAATGGGTTGTCATCCAGACCGCACAAAATCAGTTTTTGAAGATTTCAAATACTGATTGCGAACGGAATGGCCGAACGCAGATGTGAACCGGGCCTTATTTTATGCTCCTTTTTTTTTTTTTTTGAGTTTTGGCTCTTTCTGTTGCCATTCCATTTTAGTCTCTTATAGGCTGCAACTTTGTTTTTGTTTTTTTTTTTTACCAAATATAATATTTATTAAAGTTTTATATTTAAAAGAAATCATACAAATATATTCTCAAAACACAAGTTACTATATAGTCTAATAGGGGATATAAGATGGGGAACAAGGGGGTGAAGGATGGTAGTGAAAAAGAGAAAAAGGAGGGGGGAAGTCAGTTAGTGGGTGTTACCAGGAAGCTAGCTGAGGCAGCCAACCAGGTGGAACTTTGAAGGGGGAGTCAGCCCCAAGGCATGGGGTAGCCAAAAACCTCTATACCGCAATAATAAGGTCAAAGAATCATGTCAGGATCTCTGGGTAAGGAGAGTCTCTCAGCCAGTTATGGAATTGACGATTCTCTTTGAAGAAAGTCCAGGGCAGCCACATTAAGGCAATCTGATATGACTGTTTGCCGGTTTTCTACCATGAGAGACTTTACGCAGTGCAGATGGAGTTCCACCTCCCATTTCGAAATGGACGACAGCAGGTGGATTTCCAATATCTGGGAATGGCTGAGCATGTGGCAGTCAGGAAATTGTCAGGCCTTTTTTTAAGGTAACTAAAAAGGGTCCTGGGAGGAGGTCAAGCAAAGGATTTTGCAGGAAACAGGAGCAGAGTGCCAATCATCTGGGAGAGAATGTTAACAATTTCACGCTATAAGGGTTGGAGGGTGACAGGACTACCATATGTGTAGTATTATCCCTACCTCAGAGACGGATTTCCAACCGAGGTCAGGCACATCTGGGTAGTAACAGTGTAATGTTTCTGGACATCGTTGCCAGCATGAGAGAATCTTAAAATTCTTCTCTTGGGTGGAGCACACTATGGAAAGCTTGTGTGTGAGTAGGACATTTTTTTTTTTTTTTGCCACTCGATGCACAGATCGATACACCCTGCTTTATCTCCCAAGTGTGTATGGGGGAGGGGGGTCAGCTTGTTAATAAAATGGGATATGAGGAGATGGCAAAACAATAAGATGACACGTGTTGGGGTCATTGGGTCAAGGAGAATGGCTTTAAAGTCAGTGAGAGAGTTTCGGTCCAGGCCCGTTTCAGTCATCTGGTGGAAGAAGTTGTGTAACTGGGCATATTCCAGCCAAGAGTGGATTCTGGGGCATTATTCCTGCGAAAATCAGATGGTGGAAATGGTGAGATCAAGGCCCAGCCTGTCCCAAAAGGGTAGGCGATGGGCAGTAAGTGTAGAAAGCCAGGATATATATCAGGGATGGGCTGCAAATTCAAAAGTCAATGATAGGTTCTTTTTGACAATAAACCACCCACAGGTACTTATAGACTGGTGGTCCCAAATAGTCCTGTCCTAACACTGTCTGTGGCTGTAATTTAAAAAAGTAACCCACTACTTCCAGCTCCATTGTTTTTTTTAAGCCGGAGTAGTATGCGCATGCACCAGACCTTGGATGTACGTTTCTTAGAGTTATCTTGCCTTTTTAAGGGTAAGTTCACACACAGGAACTTGGTGCTTCCACCTCAAACTACCTGCACACAAGACCTTTTCTTCCGTTCGAAAAGTAAACACACATGATGGAACAAAGCTTCAATCATGTTTTTTATACTGGAGTGAATTCAGATGGAGGGGGCTCAATCTGAATCAGTTATTCCAACACAGTTTAAGTCCATTGTTTTCATCCTTTGGAGAATTAGAGCAACAGACTTTATGAATAGAAATTGTTTTTCTTGTATTTCGTGCTTTTTGATAAATTGTAAAGTCAAACCTTGAAAAATGCCTGGTAGAGCTGCAGAGTGCTGGAGATGAAGCTGCAAAGGCAGAGGCACAGGTTAACCTAGAGGCTTGTGAGGCCATTGTTAAAGCTCTAGAATAAAGGCAGGTGTGTATCCATGCAAGGGTCTTTTAATTTACTTGTTACATGTTTATTACATGTTGCATTGCTTGTCATCCGCTACTACTAATGGGTTACAGTATTGTTGGAGGTGTCCTTACTGCTTCCACAGCTATATGTTTTAAAGGGAAATACTTGGTGCCTCCTGGCTTTTGTTCCATGCGCTTGGATCTGTTTGTGTGCTGATCACACTCCTTCCTTTATAGTTCTACAGTAATCTTAAACTATGAATGTGTTTTCCCAATGGCATGGTTTAAACCTTTTGTTTCTTTTTTCTCCTTTTTGTCTGTGTTTTCCTCCCACTTCTGACACATCACTCACCCACCTTACATCTGGTATTCCTTTTCTCTGCACACACCACATTCCCTCTCTGTACAACTTATGCACATGCAGAGAAGCACTCTTTCATTTTGTGCATGTTACACCTCTTGATACTACCCGCTCAGTGCATTGTTTGTCTTGCCACCTTCTGGATCCGTGTATGTCGTCATCTTTCCTGTATTGAAATAGATGCTAAGTGTACCCTAACCTAACAGCCCTCACATGTTCTGAGGTTAAGTAATGCTATGCAGGTGCTTTGCCAAGGGTTATGAAACTCCTATGTACACAAATCTACATCCTACTATTTCATTGCATTCTCTTCCAGCAAATCTCCTTGTTTTACCACAAGGTGGTGGTAATGTGATATTTCTCGTAACCCACCACATAGAAGAACAGTGGGTGGTGTATTCTCTGCTCTTTTTATACTTTTTCTGTTCTTTTACAGGGGTTTGATCTGTTGTACAGCACTGCTTCCGGCCACCATCCTCCCCAGATAATAAAAAAATTGAAAAACCTACCATCTTGTGTGTTTTATTACTTGGCATATAGTGTTACAGCTTAATTTTATTTAACCTTTCCTTTTGACTCTTTAGGAGGAGGTCAAAGAATACTTCTACTAAGGATACGTCTACTTAAAATAGTTATTTAAAAGATGGGTATGTGGTAGCTATGTGGGCTGACCTAACACCTTGATTTAGTATAGGAAGCTTCTAAAACTAAATAATATCTCCAAATGATAAAGTAATGCTTGGCAAACAGCACAGGCAAGTGACAGTTGTAAAGCAGACTTTAGTTGACCATACACATGAGAGAACCTTTTTCCCAATCTTCCTGTCCTCCACCTAAATATGTACAGTACAGACCAAAAGTTTGGACACACTTTCTCATTCCAATAGTTTTCTGTATTTTCATGACTATAAAAATTGTAGATTCACACTGAAGGCATCAAAACTATGAATTAACACATGTGGAATTATATACTTAACAAAAAAGTGTGAAACAACTGAAAATATGTCTTATATTCTAGGTTCTTCAAAGTAGCCACCTTTTGCTTTGATTACTGCTTTGCACACTCTTGGCATTCTCTTGATGAGCTTCAAGAGGTAGTCACCTGAAATGGTCTTCCAACAGTCTTGAAGGAGTTCCCAGAGATGCTTAGCCCTTTTACCTTCACTCTGCGGTCCAGCTCACCCCAAACCATCTCAATTGGGTTCAGATCTGGTGACTGTGGAGGCCAGGTCATCTGGCATAGCACCCCATCACTCTCCTTCTTGGTCAAATAGCCCTTACACAGTCTGGAGGTGTGTTTGAGGTCATTGTCCTGTTGAAAAATAAATGATGGTCCAACTAAACGCAAACCGGATGGAATAGCATGCCGCTGCAAGATGCTGTGGTAACCATGCTGGTTCAGTATTCCTTCAATTTTTAATAAATCCCCAACAGTGTCACCAGCAAAGCACCCCACACCATCACACCTCCTCCTCCATGCTTCACGGTGGGAACCAGGCATGTAGAGTCCATTCGTTCACCTTTTCTGCATCGCACAAAGACACGGTGGTTGGAACCAAAGATCTCAAATTTGGACTCATCAGACCAAAGCCCAGATTTCCACAGGTCTAATGTCCATTCCTTGTGTTCTTTAGCCCAAACAAGTCTCTTCTGCTTGTTGCCTGTCCTTAGCAGTGGTTTCCTAGCAGCTATTTTTCTATGAAGGCCTGCTGCACACAGTCTCCTCTTAACAGTTGTTGTAGAGATGTGTCTGCTGCTAGAACTCTGTGTGGCATTGACCTGGTCTCTAATCTGAGCTGCTGTTAACCTGCGATTTCTGAGGCTGGTGACTCGGATGAACTTATCCTCCGCAGCAGAGGTGACTCTTGGTCTTCCTTTCCTGGGGCGGTCCTCATGTGAGCCAGTTTCTTTGTAGCGCTTGATGGTTTTGGCTACTGCACTTGGGGACACTTTCAAAGTTTTCCCAATTTTTCGGACTGACTGACCTTCATTTCTTAAAGTAATGATGGCCACTCGTTTTTCTTTACTTAGCTGCTTTTTTCTTGCCATAATACAAATTCTAACACTCCATTCAGTAGGACTATCAGCTGTGTATCCACCTGACTTCTGAACAACACAACTGATGGTCCCAACCCCATTTATAAGGCAAGAAATCCCACTTATTAAAGCTGACAGGGCACACCTGTGAAGTGAAAACCATTTCAGGTGACTACCTCTTGAAGCTCATCAAGAGAATGCCAAGAGTGTGCAAAGCAGTAATCAAAGCAAAAGGTGGCTACTTTGAAGAACCTAGAATATAAGACATATTTTCAGTTGTTTCACACTTTTTTGTTAAGTATATAATTCCACATGTGTTAATTCATAGTTTTGATGCCTTCAGTGTGAATCTACAATTTTTATAGTCATGAAAATACAGAAAACTATTGGAATGAGAAAGTGTGTCCAAACTTTTGGTCTGTACTGTATCTTTGGCTCAATCTGGTGTGCGGGTAGAGGAGAAGAAATTACTTGCAGCATTTCTGGCGATGGCTAATCTTTTTTTAAAAAAGGTCTGTTAGTGTTATTAATGGGTTAATAAGTGCACCCAAATACCTTTAGCAGTGTTTTGAGTGATTTTTGGGTTTCTCTATGAGAGCCTGGCATCTTCTGCATTTGTTTACATGTTGTAGCTTCCTGCTGCCTTAGCTAATGCAATGCATTATGGTAGTTGTAGGCCAGGGGCCGGCAACCCCCGGCACGCATGCCAAGAGTGGCACGCGAGGCTTATTTCCCTGGCACGGCAGCGGAGTCCTCACCCAGCAGTTTCGATCGGACCAAACATGGCCGAAACGAAACTGCTATTATTATAGTGTGGGGTCTCTTCAGACTCCCGAGTATAATAAGTGGAGCCCCAGGGGAGGTGATCAAACATAAAAAACAATGTTAACTCACCTTCCCTGGATCCGCAGCCGCCCTGTGCTCTTAGGGCGCTTCTGCCTGACGTAAGAGACAGCTGACAGGGCCTCAGGGGTCACGTCAACGTCATTACGTAACCCCTGAGACCCAATCAGCGGTTGCTGATGTCAGGGAGAAGCGCCCACACAGCGGCTGCGGAGCGCAGGAAAAAGTGAGTAAGGGTGTGTTCACATATGTCCGGCACAGCTACCTGTTTCCCTTCGGCATGGTGCACACAAGCTGGTGGGAAACTGATGCCAGGATGGATCCCATAGTTTTCTATGGGATCGGTTCTGGCACAAGAAGCATCAGTTCTGGCACCGTATTTGTGCCTCAGCCGGATGGAAAAACGTTACCTGCAGCGTTTTTCCATCCGACTTCCTTAAAATTTCATTAGCGCCAGGTGAAGATGGATGCGGCATCAGCCGGCGTCTGCACAGTCTATATACAGTAGTGAATCCAGTAATTGCCGGCTTCACTACTGTACCTGAGTGAATTGCTCAGGATTGGTTAAAGCTATAAAGAAACACTTGGATTCATTTTAAAGATGAGAATCTCCTCTTTAAAATGATACCAAGATCACCATGATCGTCCTTAAACATCCTGAGCGATTTGCTGGTGAAAACGATGTTCGGTATTGAAATCCCAATGCAGATCTCAATTCCCGACATCGTTTTAACAGTGAATCGCTCTGAAAGTGTAAGGTCAATCATGGAGATCTTGGTATCGTTTTAAAGATGTCTGTCCATGTTATCCCCTCTCCTATCAATCAGAGAGCATACTATACTTTTGCTCTCTGATAGTCACATAGAGGGATAATGTAATACCCCTCTGAGCCTAATCACATAACCAGGAAGTTATTGGCGCTGTGACCCAGACATTTACCATCGTCCATGTCGCAGCGCCAGAAGTGTCGCACCAAACACTTACATAACACATGCACAAAGTCACCAATAAAGTTTACATTTTTTCACTGTCCCTGTCCTGTCCATACCTGATCTTTACAGAGTAAAATACGCCGCCCGCCTCTAGTGATATCTGTTACACGCTAAAATAATAGTAATAGCAATTATCACTAGTATTATCACCATAATACCATGTGCAGGGGCCGCTATGTGACATAATACCGTGTGCAGGGGTCGTCAGACTTACAATTATTGACCGGCACTCCGAGTACCTCAACTTTGATTTTTTTAATCGAAATCGGCACGCCGAACAAAAAAGGTTGCCTACCCCTGTTGTAGGCTCTCATACTATCTCCCTCTCACTCCTCCCTCTCCCTCTCTAACACCCCCCTCCCTGTCTCCCTAGCTATCTCGCCCACTACTAGCCCTTCCCAACTAACTCAGCCCACTCCCCTACCCCATTATACTTACCTGTCTTCTTCCAGTCCAGACTTTCTTCTGCGGGGAATGGCTCCTCCTCTTCTTTGTCTCTGCCAGTGCCTGCACAGCAGTCCCGGCACTGTGCTGTAGCCTTCACTCCATCTCTACTGCGCAGGCGTGGGTGGCTCCTTCGGGCTCCCATACTTGCGCAATAGAGATGAAGTGTCGGCTACAGCGCAAAGCCGGGACTCCTGCTTTTTTGTGCACGCATGGGCAGACATCACAGAAAGAGGAGGAGCCGTTCCCCACAGAAGGAAGTCTGGAAGGAAGACATGTAGGTATGAAGGGAGGGATGTGGAGTATTGGTGACGTTCCGTTTTTGGAAATAGATCGTCACCGGATAATCATAAAATGGGTTAACTATACATTTTTGCTGAATTATGTCATTTAGAAAGTAGGCGGGGGGATGATGTTTAGATTAGTGTAGGAATTTCTATTTAAACTAGACAACCCCTTTAAGATAATGATGGGAAATAGCTTGTTTTGTCCCTAAGTTGAGTTATTAATTTTAGAAGTCTATTTTTCTGCCCTTTCTTGTTTTTGTGTTGATACGGGTGATCCCAATACTTCTGGAGCCTTGCCCTCTATTCTCATGCTATGCCCTTGCTCAAAAAGGCTTATGCTCTTACGTATTTTGTCTGTGGATTTTAGGGCTCTTCAGGGGTAACTAGATAGCATTTCATGATACAGTGACTGCTATCAGATCAGCACAACCCTTTAAATACATTATCTTAGATCAGCCCTATAAGGTGAATTAGACTGAGCTGCAGTACCACACACAACCTTGAACAAGTATGGCATGGTTTTTAGAAGAAAATGGTCAGGTTTTTCTTTTTTGTGAACAATACCATTAAAGGGGATGTCCAGTATTTTTATTTTTTTTATAGCAATCCCTTTAAATGGAACCTGACTTTATTTCTTACCCTGCTTGTCCCAAGTAGCATGACCTATTTGTACAAGTCTGTGAAAAGGTGACCGACAGCTACAATGTGCTGTACGTGGTGCAGTGCTTAACACCAGATGTTTACCACTGTCCTGGGCCACCAATGGCACACCATGACTTATGTTCAGATGTATTGAGGCGGGATCATATGAAGCAATGTTAGAAAATCATCTGACGTAAGGCAATTCTGTTTATCACTAATTCTCCAAGTTTTACTGTATTAACCAATTGTCATATCTGGCAGATATATTGTACTATATAAGACCAACCTTTGCTTCTTTTTAAAATCTGACATGTTGTGACAGGAATGGGAATCCTGGAACTGTAAAGCATGTGTGGTGGCTGTACCTCTTCATATATACCTAATTCTCCTTTTATAAACCTTGGGTGCAGGTAAGACTAGCCCTGGTTTTATCATGTATCATTCTGAGGTCATATCAGGTCCTGCCACCAAGTCCTCCTGAACACGTCACTTTTGTGATTCAGCTAGGCCGTGACCGTGACGAGCCCTGCTTTGATTAACTCCTTCCTTGGTAGGGATACAATTAAATGGATCATAGATTAAGTATTTCTTAATACTAGAGCATTGTATTTTTTACGTTTTATAAGACAAGATTAAGATACTTGGAAGGTAAATACATATAAGCTTGTCTTTCTGACCATAGTTTTGCCATTTGATCAGAACGGTTTCATCTTTGGAGACTATTCATTTAATCACATAATGATTGCTGTCTTCCTTGTGAGTAATTTCTTTAATTTTAAGTGCTCAAGGCAAGGAACAGGTTAACTCCTGCTTCCCCCACCACTCCTCCTTTGTCCTAGCTCCCTTACAGGCTGTTCTGCTTTTTCTTGGAAGTCCTCTCCTCCCAGCTTTCCCCCCTCCTCAACCACCTTCCCCTTCTTTCTCCCTCCCTGTTCTCTCCTTTATTATTATCCTCCCTCCCTTCCAACTCATACCTCTTTCTCAGTCACCTCCCCTCCACGTCACACTCAAATAGCTTTCTTACAAGGCTTCATGGTGTCAGGGGGAGTTTGACGCACAGTGTTAACCATTTAGGCTGGTGGTCTCTGTAGATGAACTCCTGTATGGAACATCAAGTATTTTTGCTGAGCCTCTGGCAGTGTTACTCATGAATTACAGGAAAGGATCCTCTGTTTAAGCTAGAAATATGTACAGTGTGACCCACAGGAAAATGACAGAGTACAGAAATGACACACATGTGAGACACATGAACAGAGGCACTCCTTTTTGTAGGAGTTCCACATTTCAGGAATTCATTGATTCCTTCTGTGTCACTGTATGGAATGTGTACATCCTGTGTGTCACCACAACCTACTCCTCCAGCACACACCTGGACAGGTGACAGGATTTACTCATGACTCATGTGGTCGGCCATCCTTGCCAAGAAGGAAAATTATACATATGTAAAAAGGGCGAATGGTAATTTCCTCACACATGAAATGCTACATGTGTGTCTCTTATGTTACTAAGTTTAATATTTGCAGCATTGTGCTTTATGATCAGATCAGAACCCCCCTCCCCCCTTTCTTTGGGAGTTTGTACCTGATGTACACCTCCAAAGTAAATCTGCAGTGCATGCTATACTATATGCATGTCAGTATTCTAGGTAGAACATGGCAAGGGGGTGCCCTAATACAAACTCTGCATTAGGGCTCTGGAGTGAAACTTGGTCGTGTGAATCTAGGTTAATTTACCTCCTGTTAATCCCCTCTGCTCCTTTCTCTTTGCTTCTGTTTCAGGTGCTCTAGAGATAAGTTCAGTGGCCCCCCATATGGCTGCTAATCACTGGCCATGTCATGTGCAGTGGTTTATTACATCATTGCTACAGAGACTTCAGTGTTCCATCAATGACTTAACAGACTAAAACACATGGCTGCAGAAGCAATGTATGGGGGTCATTGCTTGGAACCCCAGAACTAGTGTCTAATGAAGAGGGTTGAGGTCCTGCTACTAGGACAGTGGGTGCAAAGAAGAACTTGGTGACTTTTTATTTATTTATTAAATTCGCTTTCCTGCCCTCAGCAATTGTTATTTATTGAAAATCTATTTTCACATCCAGTTTTACACATCTTTATTTAGCAAATATGCCAAAAAGAATAACCCACTATGATCAGCAATGGGTTTTATTTACCATAAAGACGCATGGCTGAAATGTGACCTTGTGCTCTAAAATGCTGGCACAAACTAATCCACCCAGTAGTTGGTATAAAGTTGAACCCGTGTGTTAGCCGTTTCTAGCATGTCACAGTAAAATGTAGCTTTCTGTCATGAGGTACGCTGTTGGGATTCCATGCTGTCCATGGATCAGGGAGCATGGGCCTGAGCGATTTCCTTTAAGGGCACAGGAGTGTATTACAGATTATGTCAGTGTGTTTATTTTACTAGTATTGGTGTGGAGTGTGATATGGTAATTGTGATTTTATTAAGCTGAGTTTTTGGTGCGTATGGGGCTGGACCAGGCAACATACTATTTTACAGTTATGGGTATATAGTGTATTATAGATTATTGACTTATTACGTTATTAGATTAGTTATGTTACGTTATTAGTTATCTTGTTTGTATTTTCTGCTGAGGGGTGTTGTCCATCTGTCACCCTTTTTCTTGGTCTATTAATATTTTTATTTTAAAGTTTTATATTGTTATTAATAAAAGAACTACAGATTACATGGATCAGATACATAGTACAGCACCCATAAAATTATATAGGCCCATAGTAAGGGAACTCTATATGCCACCATTCAGTCAAAGGCGATGTACGCACAATCCATGGGATTGACAAAGTTGTGCATTGTGGAAAAAAACCCAAAAAAAAAACGAATAGTGGACTAGTGCTATGAACCAGTCCTTTATGAATTTCTAATTGTGTAAAATGATCTATTCAGAGGCGTAGCTAGGTGTTCAGCACAGGGGGGCAAACATGTCCAAGTGGGCCCCCAACTTGGCCATGTTCGTATACCAATACTATTAGTATACGGTGAGCGTATAGTTGTAAGAGACAGCCAATGTTGTCCTAAGCTTCATTTGTCTGTATAAACTGTTAATGTTGAATGTATTTCTGTGATTCTGTTCCTTTAAGACAGCAGCCATTGTAATTGTGACATGATGCTGGAGTGAGACCCCCCCCCCCCCTTTTATGTCAGCCTGCCTGTTCTGCAGACAAAGTGTGAACAGAGAAGCAGGAAGTGACGAGACAGAGAGCAGCAGCCATCTTGGCAAGAGAGAAGACAGGTGTCTGTGCTGTGTTGAACTGGTGTGGATATTTTTCTGTACAGCTAAGCTGTATCTTGGTCCAGAGACAAACAGAGTGTAAAGAGACAACAGGACTAGTGAGTCCACGTGAAGGGAACTGTGCTCAGTGGCTGATCAGTGAGACTGACATTGTGACTGTGTATATGGATACCACATATAGAGACTCGCAGTGCTGTTGACGTACTGTACAGTAACTGCTAAACCCCGGCTTACATCCCAGCTCAGTGTAAGGATTCGGCAGGACTGTCAGTGTGCTGAGTGGAATCTGCTGTTGGATTACATTGCATTCATTGGGTTTCCCTGTTAAAGAGGACTTCATTTCTCCCAAGATCCTGATAACCGTGAGGAGAGGACGCTTCACTATAAAAGAAAGGACCGACTTTGGGCCCCACCGAGCGCTTCTACGGACTGTAAGCGGTCCACCTGGACCACTGGGGAAAAGGGGGTGCACCCAAATGTGAAGTCAGGGTCAGTTAGGGATAGATTTGAGTATATTGTTCATTCAGTGTCCATACTGCAGAAGTGGACAGAGTAAAAGTAGAAACCATTGCAGAATTTGCCTTGAAATTGTTCATGCTATATTGTATATTTTGCTTGTCTTTATCCATGTCATTTTACCTTTAACTAGCCTTTATTAACTTATAGTAAATATATATTTTTTTTCTTGAACTACCGCGTGTGCGTTCATTTCTGGTTGCGGAGTGCAAACCACCTGCCTTGCTCTCGGTTCACATAGTGGTATATATCGGCTCTACAAAGGGCTCTGCAGACGATTTAGGTGAATACAGGGCTGTAACATTTAGTGACTTACAGGTGACATCTCTGACTAATCGTTCACATTCATCTCTTTCATCTGGACGGCCATGACCACTTCTTCCAGTCTCTGTAAAGTTTGCAACACAGAAATCTCTGGCTCCTCACTTTTCCAGGCACCTGACCCACATTGTCCTCACCAATTATAAAATATATAATATAACACCCCATAATGAATAATACCCCTAAATGCAACTTCCCTGTGTACCCCCTTTAAATAGTGTGTCTTATTAATAATGCCCCAGGTGTTTCCTAATTAAAAAAAAAAAAAAAGCAAGGGAAAAAAAAATTGTTGGGGTTCCAATACCCAGGACCCCCAGGATCAGCTGTTTGAATGAACCGTGGTACCTGTGTAAGCACATCACCCCTTCTCGGTTTACACAGTGTCATTCTTTTTATAGCGGCCATGTAATGTAACTACAGTCTCGTCCTATACACGTCTATGTGACAAGGCTGTAATTACATCACACGGTCACTACAAACAGACAGCGTGTGATATAAATAGGTGTCGGGGCCCCTTCATACAGCTGGTCAGTGGGGAATCACTGATCTCTTATTGATGTTTTATTCATTGAGGATTGATCATCAATAAAAATGAGCTGGAAAATGCCTTAAGGCTAAGGCCCCATGTGGCATCCTGCAGCAAAAAAGAGCTGTGGGAAAAACCGCGGCAGTGACGCATTGCGGTTCTTCCTGCAGCACTTTGCACAGAAAGTTCGCAGAGGTTTCCTCTGCAGACTTTCTGCTTCAATTATATCTATAGGGAAACCGCTGAGTTTCCGTAGGTAGACACGTGGACAAAATTGTTGGTACCCCTCGTTTAATGAAAGTAAAAACACACAATGGTCACAGAAATAACTTGAATCTGACAAAAGTAATAATATATAAAAATTCTATGAAAATGAACAAATGAAAGTCAGACATTGCTTTTCAACCATGCTTCAACAGAATTTTTAAAAAAAGAAAACTCATGAAACAGGCCTGGACAGAAATGATGGTACCATTAACTTAATATTTTGTTGCACAACCTTTTGAGGCAATCACTGCAATCAAACGATTCCTTTAACTGTCAATGAGACTTCTGCACCTCAACAGGTATTTTGGCCCACTCCAAAAGACACCCTGTGCCAGTTGCAGCAAAGCAGCCCCAGAACATAACAGAGCCTCCTCCATGTTTCACAGTAGGGACAGTGTTCTTTTCAAGATATGCTTCATTTTTCCGTCTGTGAACATAGAGCTGATGTGCCTTGTCAAAAATTTCGATTTTTGTCTCATCTGTCCATAGGACATTCTCCCAGAAGCTTTGTGGCTTGTCAACATGTAGTTTGGCAAATTCCAGTCTGGCTTTTTTATGATTTGTTTTCAACAATGGTGTCCTCCTTGGTCGTCTCCCATGAAATCCACTTTGGCTCAAACAACGACGGATGGAGCGATCTGACACTGATGTTCCTTGAGCTTGAAGTTCACCTTTAATCTCTTTAGAAGTTTTTCTGGGCTCTTTTGTTACCATTCGTATTATCCTTCTCTTTGATTTGTCATCAATTTTCCTCCTGTGGCCACGTCCAGGGAGGTTGGCTACAGTCCCATGGATCTTAAATTTCTGAATAATAAGTGCAACTGTAGTCACAGGAACATGTTTGTCTATAATTTTCTTTCTAAGCTCCTGAGACAACTCTTTCCTTCGCTTCCTCTGGTCCATGTTGAGTGTGGTACTCACCATGTCACCAAATAGCACAGTGAGTATCTGTAGCCCTATATACAGGCCCACTGACTGATTACAAGATTGTAGACACCTGTGATGCCAATTAGTGGCCACACCTTGATTTAACATGTCCCTTTGGTCACATTATTTTCAGGGGTACCATCATTTCTGTCCAGGCCTGTTTCATGAGCTTTCTTTTTAAAAAAAATTCTGTTGAAACATGGTTGAAAAGCAATGTCTGACTTTCATTTGTTCATATTCATAGAATTGTTATATATTATTACTTTTGTCAGATTCAGGTTATTTATGTGACCATTGTGGGTTTTTCTTTCATTAAACGAGGGGTACCAACAATTTTGTCTACGTGTGTATAATTGACATGCTGCGATTTCCAAAACTGTGACTGTTTTGGAAAACGCAACGTATTTTATTGCAAAGTGGGGATGGGGGCCCCATGTGGCAAAAACCCACAGGAAAAAACTTCGGCATTCTAGCAAATCCCATCCACACATTGCGGAAAAATACGTGCAGCAAACGCACTGCAATTTCCAAAACCGTTGCGGTTTTGGAAATTGGAGCATGTCAATTATACTTATGGAAATACTGGCGGTTTCTGTATAGGTGTATTGAAAACAGAAAGTCCACAGGGGAAACCTCTGCGGATCTTCTGTGAAAATCTCTGCAGGAAAAACCACAATGTTACCATTGCGGTTTTTCCTGCAGCGCTTTTTTTGCTGCAGCCCGGTATGTGGGGCCTTAGTCTTAATAAAGCCCAAGTGCCACTTTAATTAAATTAATTATTATTAATTATTATGCCCCTGATTACTCCTGACATAAATACTACACCTCTAATGACCCCTTATATCAATGACCACCCCCTTATGTTCATAATGCCTCCTAATATGAATGATGCCTCTTATATAAATAACCTCCCCACTTGTATTCATAATACCCGTAATAACCCTTATATAAATGACCCCCATCGTTATAATGCCCCCTAATGAATCCTCCCTTTATAGTTATAATTCCCCCTCCTAACCACCCCTTACACTATTAATATACCCACAACTGCGCTAAAAAAAAAAGTTATACTCACCTACCTGCGATCCTGATGTATGGAGCCCCCGTCGCTTCCTCCCTGTCTACGCACAGGCTGTCTTTGTCTGAGCGCAGGCAGTGCGATGTTGTGACGTCATCGCGCCGCCTGTGCTGAGAAGCAGACATCCGTCTGTGGTCTCAGGGTCTTGTAAACCGCAGGCCTGTATTGGCTTGCGGTGTACAATACTGTTAAGTTGTAGAATATGTTTTAACTAGATCGGTATCTGCAGAAACCGATATAGTTAGAAATAAAGGATGTATTAATGGCGGCCCCGGGGTGGGCCCCACAGAGTCAGTGGGCCCGGGGCAGCCGTCCCCTCTGCTTCCCCGCTAGCTATGCCTCTGGGTCTATTCTAATAGTTTTTCCAATGTATGACTCAGGTTTTTTGTTTGTTTTTTTTTCCTCTTGTAAAATGTCCCATGAATTTTAAGGATAGTTGATGGAGTGACAGGCCTTGCAAATAAATAGTTAGCATAAATGTCAGCCTTCTGGAAGGATGTTGTAATTCCAGCCTTCCTGAAAATATCCTGTCTGACGTTCAGGGAAAACCTTGGATGTTGAGGAAGAGGTAGGGGGAAGGGAAGATCTTTGACATTTCTGGAAAGGGCCTAGTGCTTTTCTAGAACAGTGATGCTACAGTGAGATTATGGTGGTGACGACATTTGCAGTTGTAAATGTTAAGGTTTTTCACAGAGTACAACATGCATCCTATGTCTGGTACATCTGATCCAGTCTCATCTTCCCAGGCTTAAAGTGGCAGTAAAAGAAAGAAGAGCTGCAAATGTTCTAAAAGAAAAATTTTAACTTTACCATTTATATACATTTTCCTTTTGAAAGACAACGGTAATTATTGTGCATCAAGTAAGAGATTTGCAGCAAAAATAAATATACTTAAAGAATACCAAAATGTGAATGAGGCCGAAACCTGATTCTGTAGTCATATTCACTTCTGTCAGCTACTAGATGGAAGAGAGTAAGATGCCAATAATCGTTTATACAGGCTTTCATAGAAATGGTTGTTCCTCATCACAGACCCATAAAAAAGGACCTGCAACCAGCTAACAAACGCCAGTTTATCGACTGAATGTATCTTTTATGTCAGTTAAAAAGTTACATTTGTCGACATTACATCTATGTGTGTAACATGCATGTAATAATTCCTAATGTAAAATAAGTCTAACCAAACACCCAATGGTGCGGACTGCATCCATTATCCTAAAATCAGGAGTGAGTGACTCATAAATCTATACTGTAATTTCAGTGGAATGCATATGTAGTTCCAGCCATTGTGGGTGTGACCAATGGACACATCACTCTTGTCATCACCTGTGAGTGAGGAGCAAAGCAGCTAGGCAGTAATTGACATTCTCTGTGTACTCAAGGGAACTGACTACCACAAGAACAGGTTAGAGATCATGAAATGATTCACGTTTTGTTTTGAAGAGTTCCAAATTATTAATGCATGGTAAAGGGGTAAAGGCATTGGTGGACAACTACTGAAAATCAGAATTGTATACATAAAAACTCTTCTTAGAATCACAATTTCTAAATAGGGACCATTTGTCAAAAGTGGCTTTCGTGACCAATTATTACAGCAAACCTTAGCTGCCTGTGTTTCAAAGTAAGTGGAAGATACCATCCAAATGTAAAAAAAAAAAATAAAAATGCTATGTATGTAGGGCTTCATACAATCATACAATAAAGACAATAACAAACCCTCCACCTGTCATAGAATAATGATGAGACTGGCAGATAGCAGACATATGAAGCCTATACAATGGTACGTGGGTCTCCAAATTAAAGTAAAAAACAACTACTACAAAATACCCCAAATTTTCACTGCTGTGGGGGATTTGAATGGTTAAAGTATCTCCAAAAATGTTTAGTTTAAGATGACTTGAGGGCAGGTCAGAGCATCCAGCCATGGGCTCCAGACAGACTCAAACCTCAACTCCGCTTGCCTTTTCATACCTACCCCCCCCCCCCCTCAATTTGATAGTATGATTAAGTCTGGTAACCAGTTCTTTTATCATTGGTGGGCTAGGTTGTTGTCAGTGCCGGGCTATAGCCATGTCAATCCCAGAATGTAATAAACAGCACTCTTGCACTATACCAACCCCATAAACCCTTCGCACCAGAGCAAAGACCCCCTTCTAAAAAGACCCCAAGTAGTGAAATTGTGAAATAGATGAGCCCCATTCTTGTGACTTCTAGGGAATTGGAAATCAGCTCGCATCCCGATCGACTCCAAAAAAACAAAACAAAAAACGGTTCTATGCAGGTACAATTGTGATAAGCATTGTGACTCACTGACTGATCAAACAGGGATCGCCTCAGGAGCCTCCAACTACTGAAAACTGGCAAGCCATATATTTTTAATAACTTAAAGGGAGTCTATCATTCAGAAAACACATTTTTCACTAACCCTACGTTGGAATAGCCTTTATAAAGGCTATTCTAGTCCTACCTTTGTTTCTGTTTTCCAGGCAGCGGTTTTTGTGTAAATTCATTTTTTGCAGATATGCAAATGAAGATCATGGAGCACAGGGGGCGCTATGCGCTGTCAGCTCTGCGACTTTGGGTTCGGGCAGAGACGACAGCGCATGCTCAGTCGGCCATCTTCGTTTTTATCCTGCACGAACGTACTGTGCCTGCGCAGTACGCTCGTGTAGTTCTAAGAAGAACCAAGATGGCCGTTGGAGCATGCGCTGTCGGCACTGCCCGAACCCAAAGTGGCTTAACTAGGAATGGCTGGGCCCCAAGGCGAACATTTGTCCTGGGGACCCCCTCCAAACTTTTTATGTTTTTTATGTTCCCTCACCACAGCAGGTAACAGCCTATTAAAAAAAAAAAACATTAGGGGCCCACCGTGCCCTCTAATGGCCCGGGGCCCTGTGGCAGCTGCTCCCGCTGCTACCCCGGTATTTACGCCACTGGATCTCGCTGAAGACTGATGCTGCTGATGACGCAGCAGAACAGGAGGCAGAACAAGGGAGCTCATCATCGGAGGGGGCGTGAATACAATGGCCAGGAGGAGGGAACTGGTTATGACACTGCTGTGCTCGAAGCACAGGGGGAACACCCCCTTAGCTTCGTGATTTTCATTTGCATATCTGCAAAAAATGAGTTTAGACAAAAACCGCTGTCTGGAAAACAGAAACAAAGGTAGGACTAGAATAGCCTTTATAAAGGCTATTCCAACGTAGGGTTAGTGAAAAATGTGTTTTCTGAATGACAGACTCCCTTTAAGGTAGTGCCACAAAGGGATATATGGTGTATAGCCTTCCATCCCAATAGAGCTTTCACTCACTCCCAAATCTGGAGGTCTATCCCTGGCCCATAGCTCTAACAAATGCATAGGCAGCCAACCCTCTGGGAAATTAAAGTCTCTGCAGATCCAAAGTTGTCCAGTTGGCCCCTACCTCTACAGTGCTGAAGCTGAGACACCATAAAATATAACCAAGGACAACTGGTCCTTTTCACGTTGCAACATTTCTAGCTGGATACAGGTAAATTTTTTTCTCCCATATTAAATCTCTAAAAAGACTCCGAACCCTATAAAAATATTGCTTGGGGATCCAGATACAGTAGTTGTATATAACATATAACAGCTGGGGCATCAAAACTGTCTTAGTCAAGTTAGACCAACCCATTACAGCAGCTTAAACCAGGCTGCAATCTTAAGTAAATCACTGAAACAGAGGGAGCAAATTTAACCACTTCCATACCAGATGCTTTACCCCCCTTCCAGACCAGACTCATTTTCGGTTTTTTTTTGTATGTGCGGTTTTGAGGGCTGTAACATTTTTATCATTTGCTTTATTCGACTAATTTCTGCATCTTTTTTCGGTGACACATAGGGCTTTATTTTTATTTTGTTTTTATTTCTGCATGTGTTTTAATTTTTTTTATACCCGGGAAAATATAAACAAAAGAGGAGAGAAATCGGGTCTGTTTTTCACTTTTCATTTTTTTTTTTATTTAATAACACAAAGTACTACTAAAAAAACTTTATAAAATAGTTTTTACTCTCCGTTACGGTAATTTTTATTTTTTATGGTGTTGTCGGGGGGTGGGGCTATAACCTTTAATAACGACGTTTTATTGGCGTATTATTTTATTTATTTTTTTAATTATTTTATTTACATTTTTTAAAACTTTTCTATAAATTTTTTTTTTTTTTTACTTTTTTTACATTGTGTCCCCATAAGGTCATAATAGACCTTTGGGGATATCTAATTTTTTTTTTTTTTGTGGGGGAGGCTGATTTCTCCTATAACTGGGGCTGGTACATTTAGCCCCAGTTGCAGGAGGAATACAGCCTCCTGTGCATAACTATAGGACTTATAGAGCTGATCTGGGTCCTGTAGGACCCAGAGCAGCTCTTACAGACGCTGCACCTGGCGGATCAAGTGACCGCCGAGTCAGAGGGGAGCCGCAAGATGGCGTATACACAGCGGGAAGACAGGGAATGTAATAAACCTTCCCTGTCTTCTCTCTGGGAGCTACAGCTGAAGTTACAGCCGCCTCCCTGTTTTAGCAGCTGCACGATTTTGTGCAGCTGCTGAGTTCTGCTTGGACGTACCATTACGTCCTTACAGAACTAGACAACCACCTTCTGGACATATATACCCAATGGGCGGTCCGGAAGTGGTTAAAAGGATTCTATCATTGGGAAAGGCATTTTTCAATAACACCACATCGTAATAGCCTTTAGAAAGGCTATTCTTCTCCTACCTTTAAATTTCTGATCTGCGCCGCCATTTCTGAGAATTTTTTTTTTTCTGTATGCAAATGAGTTTTCAAAAAGCACAGGGGGGTCCCCTGTGCTCAAAGAAGACGTTCTTCCGAAAATTCAGCACTGCCTCTCTCTTCTTTTGTTGACGACTCTCCGCCGCGTCATCAGCTGCCGAATCTTGTGGTGTGGTGACCCCTTCTCCACAAGTACTCAGGCCAAGTCAGTTCTCCTTCTCTCATCTGTATCCACCCTACTATTAAGTTTGTACCAATAAGGGTGCAAATAATTATTGAAATCATTTATGATGAGGAATGGGATGTACTGGTAGGCCTCCACAAAGGCCAACACTTTAAATAAGGGAACATATAAGGCAACAAGGACACAATGTGTTCCTTTATTTAAGCAGTGCAAATATATAAATCTCCCATCTGGGTCTACGGAGGAAGACAGGCACTTAAACGGAATAGTTTTGTTAAATAATACAGTCATACCCTAAGAGTAGGTGGAGTATGTAGAGGGGAATGCCTCCCCGATCCATCATCTTAACAAGACAAGTGACTCATTAGACATATAATAGCAAGCTGGTGGGCCTTCAGGATGTCACTTATTGCATATCGTTTGGAGACATCCTCTAGTCCTCTAATATTCTATGCCACCACATTAGCTATAGCCATGATGAGGCTGAGGTAATCCCAACAGTTTGCCCAAATACAATCTCCCACTTTTTCTCTCCAATTTGTATATTAGCCCTATGCTTTCTCCTCCCACCCACATCCTCAAACATAAAGAGTAATACAGTCCGCAACAAGTAGAATTTGAGACTCCACAGATTCCTTAGCACCCAGGTAAGGCCCGGTTCACATCTCCGCTTGCTTCGTGCAAAAACCGAGCGGAAACCACACGGACCCCATTATAGTCTATGGGGTCCGCGGGTTTCCCAGGTAAAAAACGCTTTTTATTCATATAGGTTTCACGTTCGGGGGGGTCCCCAAGCGGATTCCCCGAACGGAAACCCGAACGCAGATGTGAACCGGGCCTAACATGGACAAACAACCCGTTTTTTATGTTCGTCCCAAGTCCTGCAATAGTACAGTAAAACATTTCTTCAATATGGTTGTCAACTTGAGTTCAGAAAATGGTCTATCTCCAATTACTCACGTCTTCAGTTCAACGCCACTGAAGTGAGGGCAAAGAAGGGGCAAGGATACTTAGCAGGGTATAAACCAGACCTTTTTCCATATGTTCAGTCTTTGGCTATTCTGGCTATTCTATTGATTTTCAAATCTAAGCAAAATACATAAGTATTTGTGTAATATAGGATCCTAATGTAGGGGGATCTCCCTAATTCCCATACATTTCTTATTGTAATAAGAACTCCTTTTGTGCCTTGTGGAGGGAATAAGTGCAGAACTCCACAAGGTCGGAGTGACCTGGGGAAGGAAGAGTCGCTTCCGCCCTGCTGTACACTGTGTCCTTTGTCAGGGCAGGATGTGTGTCTCACTCACAATAGCAGCTCATGAGATGTGGGAAGTCGAAGGCACAGAGAGGGAAGTGTGATTCTTATTAATGGATTACTTCATGTGTAGAAATATCCCTGAACTGTAAAGCAGTGCCGCTGTTATGACCAACACAAAAGACTCAGTGAATACACTGTGTTCCAAATTATTATGCAAATAATATTTTCTCATATTTTCCAAAATTACCTATATGAATTGCAGTCATTGTAATTTTCCAGTTATCAACTATTCGAGTATAATTGAAAGGTTTTTGAACAAACTGCCTATGATAACAGTATATTTAAAAAAAAAATAAACACTCAAAATGCATATTTTAAATTATTATGCACAGCAGAATTTGCAAACTTTTCATTTTTATTAAGAACAAAAAAATGGTCATTGTGAAATTATAAGCATTAGCAGGTTATTACAAACCGAAATCAAACAGTCTTCAAGCCAAAACTTTATTCTAGGTGATGTTACATTTGCACATAGGACCCCTTGTTCGAAAGAAGCTTCTGAACTCTCTCGTCCATTGAATTTGTCAGTTTTTGGATGGTTTCTGCTTCAATTGTTTTGCATGAGGACAGAATATCCTCCCAGAGCTGTTGCTTAGATGTGAACTGCCTCCCGCCATCATAGACACTCCTTTTGATGATGCTCCAGAGGTTCTCAATGGGGTTGAGGTCAGGGGAGCATGGGGGCCACACCATAAGTTTGTCCCCTTTTATGCCCATAGCAGCCAGAGATGCAGATGTGTTATTTGCAGCATTAGACAGTGCATTATCATGCATAAAAATGATCTTTCTGCAGAATGCATAGTTCTTCTTCTTGAACCATGGCAGGAAGTGCTGTTTGAGAAACTCCACATACATTATGGAGTTCATCTTTACCCCTTCAGGGATCCTAAAGGGGCCGACAATCTCTTTCCCCATGATTCCAGCCCAAAATATTACTCCACCTCCTCCTTGTTGGCGCCGTAGCCGTGTTTGCATGGGGTGTCCATCAACAAGCCATCCTCCACTCCATCCATCTGGACCATTGAGCGTTGCACGGCACTCATCAGTGAACAAAACAGTTTTGAAATCAGTCTTCATGTATTGTTTGGCCCACTGGAGCCGTTTCTGCTTGTGTGCAGTGGATAGAGGAGGTTGACAGGATGGCTTACGCACAGCTGCAAACCTCTGAAGGACCCTGCATCTTGTTGTTCGGGGGGACGTTGGAGGCACCAGCAGCTTCAAAAACTTGTCTGCTGCTATGACAAGGCATTTTTGAAGCTGCTCTTTTAACCTGACGTAATTGCCTGTTGGAAAGAGTCCTCAATTTTCCCTTATCAGCACGCACACGTGTGTGCTGTGAATCAGCTACATACTTCTTGATTGTGCGATGATCACGATGAAGTGTCTTGGCAATGTTGATTGTAGTCATGACTTGACCTAAACACTCCACAATTTGTTGCTTCTCAGCAGCCGACACATCCTTTTTCTTTCCCATTTTGGCTGAAAATGTAGGCTGCTTAATAATGTGGGACAGTCTTCTTAAGTAGTCTTGCCTTTAATTGGACACACCTGCCAAACTAATTAGCACAGGTGTCTGCAATTGCTTTCAGTGATATAAAGAGCCCTGACACACATCACCATCAATGAGTTTAACTGACAAACAAAAAAATTCTTACCTTATCACTCCTAAACACTTTTTGCATAATAATTTGGAACACAGTGTATTGTGCATTGTCACATGGAGAAATGCTTGCTTTTGCTTGATCTTAGTATGTTTATAGTGCAAATGGACTAATTGCCAGGAAATTGGTAAACATGTCATTTGGCAATTCCTTTGGAGAATGATGGGTGCAAAAAAATAATAGCCTTAATGCTATGGTTGACAAATGTATGATAAAAAAATTTATATGTTTAGGGTTATTACCATTTGCATGCAGTAGTATTCATAACAAGAAATATTTTCTAGGTCCTGCCTAAAGGGAACCCCTTTAGCGGCAATTTAGTACCTGACAGGGCATTTCACATCTCTGTCTATAAAATGTGGGAGCGATGTCTCCATCCTTAGGGGGCATTCACACTACCATCAGTAGTGTCCGTTGCTATTGTCCGCTACAAGATTTTAGCAACAGACACTAGCTGAACCGTCAGAAATCCGTTAAAATTTCCATTCATTTCAATGGGATTTTATCTTGTGTCCGTTAATGTCCGTTTACACCCAATCCGTCACAAGTCTGTTTTTTTTTCGCGGACAAAAAAATACTACAATCCATTATTTTTCAACATTGAAGTCTACAGTATGGGTAATGGATTTATAACATACAGTAACTGATAGCCATCAGTTACTGTCCGTTAATTTGTTTCCGTTTTTCCCCTGCGCATGCTCAGAAAGCAGAAACAAGAATAAAACGGACAATATAAAAAAAACGGACACTAACTGATGCTAACTGATGCCAATGTGTCCGTTTTTTAACTGACCACCGATATCTCCAGCCGTGGGGCACATAACGGGAAAGTCGACAGTGCGCTGAATTCAGCTCGCTGTCAGCTTTCTAGCGGTATGTAAAACCGCATATACATGAGGACGTGAAAGGTCCTCTTTAAGGCTAGGCCTAAAACTATGTGAAATCTTTTTGTGATGGCTGCTTTGGTTCCATGGGGAAATGTTGAGGTAAAGGTAATCCTGCAATCCTTACAATAGTGTCAATTAAAATTGCATTCTCAAATGCTAGTGTGAATGAAGCCCAAATATTATATGCCATTGTAAATGCAGATTCATAAATAACAACTCTTGTTTATATTGCTGTCAATATGGATTCTCTGGACAGAATCTGACAGCTCTGGCTTCTATCCCTACTTCATGGTACATTTTGCAAAGCAAATAATAGACTCAGGTTGTGCTGTTTTGTATCAGGTACAACATTTTTCATTTTTATGTATATAAAAATACAATAATAAAATGAAAGCCAGAGGACATTTTACATACAGTATGCTAAGAATTCAGTAAACTTTATTTACTGTGCAGTTGAATATTATTTATTGGTGAAATGTTTGACAGGAAGTCCGAAAAAATGTCTGCCTCACAATCCATACTTTATCTTAAACACCTCCAGTTCTGAGAAGGCATATATAGCTGACCTGAATGAGGAAGGGAAATCATGAGATGTTTTATTTGAAAAGGAATCCAATCCCATTTGTAGCATACAGTATGGTCACTGGCTGAGACGGAGTATGGTGCAATTTTTTTTGTTTAATATTTTGGCAAATGGTGTGCATACACGTGTACAAACATACAGTATGCTGTCACACAGAAATATGGAAATCTCCATACATCATGGAGCTGTAATACATTGTTCATAAGGTCATGTACATTTTTATCAAGTATACTCCTCTGCATATTAATTCAGTCGAGCAGGACACATGAGCCATCACCAGACAACAGTAAGATTATACAAGTTAAATCCTACTTCTTGGGCCAGGTTTTCCCTAAGAGCAGATGTCTGAGAAGGATTTAGTGAAAGGGAGGTAAGCAGCAATAGGCCAGCATGGCCACTACACAATGTATGAAGCCATCTGGAGCTTCCTGTTTCATACACTGCAGAAATCACCTGCTTGGTGGGGGTATCAGGTGTTAGACTCCTACTGTTCCAGTACTGATGACCTACCCTAAGGATAAACCATCAAAACCTGATCTTGGAGAATCCCTTTAAATTATTATCAGATCCCATAAAAAATAATTGTAGTAGCTATAGGTAACAACATGTTTAAAGCTTAACTAAACTTTCGGACAACTTTTGGTTTTCTGACAGTATTAGCGTCAGTAATAAATTTTGTAATATACTTTATTAACAAATTTGGTCTCCTTTCTGTGAAATCCTGCATTGTTTACTCTTCCCCTTGCTTCTGTATTGAGAGCTGTTCCTGCCTCTCACTGAATGTTACTGTGTATGTGAGTATGGGTGTAAGGGAATTGCTAGAGGAGCGATTCCCCAGTAGCTGCTGGTGAACCCTGGAGGGAGGGGCACAACAAGACACTGAACCCTAAGCTGGGTTTTTAAGCAATGCGTCGCTAACCTGTCACTATCCGGTACCTATCCAGTTTCCTGAGAGTTTCACTCGGATTGGCAGCGGACGGACTCAAGCGCAAGTGTGAACCTACCCTGAGTCTCACTGACTAGAACATGTGATTCTGGATCAAAACGTAATGCACTTTATTTCAAAATGTTGCAGTTTTCTGTCCGAAAAACCACTCTAAAGTTCCCACCACTAGGTGCCTCCCTTCTAGCTAATATGCTGTTCACTCCCTGCTACTAGGGAAGCTCAGTCCTTTGTTATCTACAAAAGCAATACCTATTCACAGTAAGTGGAAGGAGGAGAGGCTAGTTCTCTTCACACAGTGAGTTGAGAGGGGAGGGGCTAATTTTCCTTACAACCTCCCCCTGCCTGTACATTGGACTGACAGCATTCTGTAAGATCTGACAGCTTACAGTGTAAGAAAGGTTTACTTATCTACTTTTATTATTACAGATGAGATATTTATCTTTTTCTCTATCAGGGAGCTGTATATCTACATTATGCCCTGCATTTGCAGTACAGTGTCCTTGGACCTCCTATATTATGATCACTTGGGCTTTGTTTCCAATTTTACAGTAACTCCTTATAGAATTACATGTGAATAAACTAATAAACCAGTAGTAGCAGTAATGGATAGGTGAAGGGGTTAGACTGCTCATTACTGTACATGCCCCCAGCCTTAGGGAGAAAAGTAAAATGTTCTGCAGCCATAAGAAGGCGATTAGCACACTTTATATACTCTCTATCAATATATGGATATGTTCATGCATGACTGACTTATTGCCAAAATTGGGCTTACAAAAATCCATATTATTAAAGGGGTATTCCTACCAATGAAAATTATATTTAAAATAGCTTTGATGCTGTTAAGACGCTGCCAGGCCAACCAATAACTTGCTCTAGTAGCTCTGTATCAAAAATGTTGCTGTGGCAGGGTGAAGATTCTGATGTGAAACTGGGCAGGCAGTGTCAGAACAGGAGTAATGATGAGTTCTAGTTATGGAAGTATTTCTTCTTTTACTATTTTTATCCATCCAGAGCTTTTTTAAATGTACAGTTGGGTATTCAAATAAAGAGGCCGTTCAGGAGCTTAGCCACCAGGTATCCACTGTATTATACAGTGCCCATCCTATTTTGGGGGTGGATCGATGACACTTGAATGAGATCCAGGGGTGGCAATCTGTTGCTTGTAATAGAAGTGCTGCAATTTTTCAATGTATTACAAAGCATTGTATTAGTGAGCAGATCATCTGGGGTTCAAAAACCCTGGGGGGGGGGGGGGTCTAAAACTTAACAGTAAAAAAAAAAAAAAAGTTCAACTCACCCTTTTCTTATGCTAGGTTCACATTAGCGTCGGCTTTCCATTCTTTAGGTCCACTTGGGGACCCAAAAAACGGAAACCTAATCCGCTTAAAAAGACTATAATAGGGTCTGCCAGATCCCTGAATGGACACTGAACGCTGATGTGAATCCAGCCTTAGGACACATATAAAAGTAAAATCATAAAGTGAAACGCATGCACATGGTGACTCCAAGAATTTTTTTTTACAAAGTTTTGAATTTTTTCAAGGGGTTAAAATGTTAAAAAAAACAAACAAACAAACCACTATATAAATTTGGTATTCCTGACCCATAGAATAGAGATGACAGTCACTTTGGCTGCACAGAAACACGGTTAAAACAAAGCCCGTAAAAAAGTTGCACATTTGTTTCTCCAATCCCAGCTTCCTAGTCCTTTGTATAGAATAGGACATGGTACCATTACCAAGTACATTTTGTCCTGCAAGAATTAGGCCCTGAGATAATAAAAAAAGAGAAGTTATGGAGTTTGGAAGGCGGCTAGCAAAAAAAAAAAAAAACTGAAAAGTGGCTGCAGCAAGGCGGGATTAAAGTCCTGTTCCAGTGAATGGAACTGATATGCAGTTTCAGAAATTTCTACAATAAATCTGCCATGTGTGAAATTTTGGATTCTCGTTTAGAGACTGGAGAGGTATTTCCCAAGCCACAGTCAGCAGTGAATCCTTGTGCTAGATGCCCAGGCTCCCGGAATCTGTGGACTTTTGTCTGCTCTGCGGGTCCTCTGCGTCTCCCCTTGACATCGCCTGCCCGTCGGATTTCTTTGTTTTATATCCGATTTATTATGAATGGCCTGGGTGGGTGTGGCTACTGTCAGACAGGGAGGGGCACTGGTAGCAACGTCCACTCCTGTTGGGGATTGGCTGCAATGTATAGAGGAGGGGTCACGTTATCGCCACGTGGGGGAGGTGAGACGACACTATGATTGGTTGGGGGGCGTGGCCGAACGCGGCTGTTCAGGAGGGGGAGCTCGTGTAACTTTGTGTGCTAGTTTTACGCCGGAGCTCAGAGCGGAGACCGGAGCTGGAGAACGATCCCCGGATGGAGCAGCAGCCCAGTGGCCGGAGCTGCACGAACGTAGGAGGAGAGCCTCTCATGAACCTGAACATTCACAGCACCACCGGCACTCGCTATGAGCTCTCGGTGCCCCTTGAAGAGACGGTGGACGGGCTGAAGCGCCGGATCTCCCAACGACTAAAGGTGCCCAAGGAGAGGCTCACCCTGCTGCACCGGGAGACGTGAGTGTCAGCGCTGCCCTGTGTGTGGGGGCTCAGCTCGCCTCCCCATCATGACTTTTGTGTTGACGTGTAATGCTCCACTTGCCCTAGTGACGTGCCGGTTCCCCGGTGTTTCCGTCCTTTGTTCTGTACCCCGGGGGAGGTGGGTCTTTGTGTAACGAAACTTCCTCGACTTCCAATGGCTGCTGCCTCTTTCCCCCCTCCTGTGCCTGTGCCCTGATTTCTGTGTCCGTGCTCCCCAACCCCCAATGTGTTCCTGTGCCCGTAGTGTTTCCTTGTACCACTGTCCATAGTCCATTGTGGGCTCCTCTATGGAATCCTGCCTTTTGTTTTTGCCGTGGCTGGCAGGAAGAGTCAGCGCTGCTCTCTATGTAGTTTCATTCAAAGATCCATTCTGAGGCAGGAATCTACTCCCCGGGTTGGCCCCATCTCCCCTCTATTCTAGTAAGTAATTCAGGGAGGTTCTAGTAGCGGTGACATCACCGAAACCTCTTACTCCACCTTCCTCCATCACCGCTCACACTCCCCAAGTGTTCTGGCTATAACCCCTTAATTGCCAAAACCCTCAAATCCATACCCTCAGTGCTCTTGCCGTGTTTGTGTGTCAGATTTGTAATAGAACGGGGTCTTAAAGTTTTGTCTGTCTTCTTCTTCAGGCGTTTAAGCTCTGGAAAGTTACAAGATTTGGGAGTTGCAGACGGAAGCAAGCTGACCCTCCTTCCTACGGTTGAGGCTGGACTAATGGTGAGTTTATTTGGTAGATTTAATGTAGGAAGAAAGCTATAATAAAGTACACTTGACTTTTAACCCTGCATCTCTCATTTCCTTCTATAGTCCCAGATGTCCCGCCCAGAGCAGTCTGTAATGCAGGCCTTGGAGAGTCTGACAGAGACGCAGGTGAGTAGTCCTGAAGTGGGTGGTTGCCACATTCTGTGTGATGTCACTATGCACGCTATGACGCAGATCATGCCTTTCCTCCTGACAAACAAGCCGGTTACTAATCAGATGGTGTCGAGGGTGGTGCCTCCTTTCTGTTTCCCCTCCCTTGTGTCGTTCCCATACTTTGTTTCTTAAAGTCCCAGCTTCCTGCTTGGTGGGGTTCTTTGGTGTTACTTACAGTCCCTGGTGATAGAAATCAATGTGCATCGACTTCATTATATGATGACCTTCTGCCAGTGATTTAGAGAGAGATCTCTTTGTTCAGAATGATTGCATTTCCTTATTGCAACACACTACTACCGTCACCGGCTGTGTCATTCCATGTCACTGCTTGTGCAGCAGCTTTTTATGTCTAGTGATCTTTACACAGTCGCCTTTTGCCAAGCCTTTGTACTTTTCTTCTTGCCCTGTATACCTCCCCTTAGCCTCCCACCCTACAAACCCTTTCCATGTCTGTACCTTATTCCCCCCTACCTCCTCCCTTGGCCTTGTTCTCCTGACTGCATGCTGGACTCTTCTATTTTTAGCTGTTCCTGCAGGCGTGGGCTTGAGGGGGGTGAGTCAGAGAGAGCAGCCTGATAAAACTGGGAGAGTAGCTGCATTCATATATACATGGAAAAAGAGTACATGATGTACCTGCCATACACACAGGCTGTTTATGTATTGTCTTCAGTTCTTGCAGGGTTAATGTTCTGCTCTTTGTCCAGTGATGCGGGGGGTGGGGGAGTCGTGACGTGGGGGAGGGGTGCTGAAATCATGACTGTTTGTGTGATTGAGTCGTGATGGTGTGCTGCTTCTGTGTAGCTTATGCTCTCTCTTCCTTGTGAATGGGTTCACATTGTGGCTTGTTTTCTGCTAACACATTCAGGTGCATGACTGTCACATCCTCTGTGAGGCCTCATTCTGTAGCCGGCTGAGGGTTGGGGTGAAGACTTTTAAGAAGAGGCTTTGATATGGCCACTCAAGCCAAGACAGTTTTGTTTAATCATGATATTAATTGCTTTTAGTTTTTGATGCTATTGGCCGTGCAGTTGTGCAGGCAAATCTGCAAAACCATGTGGCTATTGACAGCAAAAATCCATAAACCTTTGATTAGCAAACTGAGGTGGAATGCATGGACTGTGGTGTTCAGCCTGCTGGCCCCTGACGTGTGTCTCCACCATTATTATTCACATAGCTGGTGTTTCCTATACTGTGACCTTACACTGTTGGTTTAGAAGACGAAGAATGAGGGACTAATAAAGGTATTAGGGTTACTTTGCCATCAGGTGTAGCCATCTTGGAACATTGCTTTGTCTTTGGTATTTTGTCCTTACGTCTCTTGTTGACTTAGTTTCCTGGACATTTTCATAATAAGTTATGTTCTTTGTTGTAATTTATAACAACCCATTCTCACTTCTGTTTTTATCTTGAAGGTGAATGATTTCCTATCTGGACGCTCACCACTCACACTTGCGCTTCGTGTTGGAGATCATATGATGTTTGTACAGCTTCAGTTGGCTGCCCAACAAGCAGGGGGATCCCATCTCCAGCATAGACATCTTATCACTAGAGGAAGTGAGCACAATGCTGCCCCTCACTTCCGCACCCTGCATACAAGCGCCACACCTGTAGTCTCTCGACTGGCAGGCTGCACACAGGGTTCTTCTCAACCTACTGAGTCAGCACCAACTTCTTCAAGTCACTGCGATGCACCTCATTCCTCATCCCTCACCACTAGCGTCTTCCGCTCACATGGAGAGGGTGTGGCTGTATCGCCCTGTGCAGAGGTGAGTACACCAGCAGTTTTAATTGTTTTTAACATTGAAAATGAACTGAAAGTAGGTGGGAAGTGTGTGTGTGTGTGTTTTTTTTAATTTTTTTTTTTATTTCTCTTACTTGTATAGTGCCAACATATTCTGCAGCACATTGTCAATGCCTCAAGTAGAGCTCAAAATCTAAGTTAGGGCTAGCTGGTTTTTATCCAAATCAAACTCACGATTAACTGAACATTTTACCTGGATTACAATGATTATTTTGAAGACAATCCTTTTTACATACCACACCCCTATTATTTATATGCCATGCCACTGAATTTTGGTTTGTTACAGAAATATCAGCGATCCTGATTGGATAATGTGTAGTTACTGACATATCTTTTAGCCATTGGCTTTGTGAGACAGGATGGCAATGGAAGCAAAAAGTCTGTTCAATTAAGTGAACAGACTTTTGATTTCAATTATTTTTCGATTAATTGCCCAGCTCTAATCTAATTTCCAGATCAGTTTGTCTTAGGAGTGTGAGAGGAAATTTGGTACCTGGAAAAAACGCATGCAAACATGGGGAGAACATACAAATTTCTTGCAGATGTTGTCCTTGGTTAGATTCAAACCTAGGACTCCAGTGCTGCAAGGCAACAGAGCTAACCACTGAGCTATCGTGTAAAGTCTTCAAGTGTTTGGGCTGCTTTCATGTGTATATGATCTTTTTAGTACAAGTGAGTTCTTTTGGCGGTGTGTGTAGCATTATCATCTGCTATACTTTTCCAGCAGGTACCATGTAGCAGCAGCAGCCCTCGCAGTAGTGAAGCTGCTAGTCCTGCCCAGTCTGCACGACCCCGAAAACCAGGTGCTATTATAGAGAGTTTTGTCAACCACGCTCCTGGAGTCTTCTCAGGGACATTTTCTGGTAAGTATATGTCAAGCTTTTGAACCGATAGAGGTCCAGATTGTCATTAAAAAGTTACAGACAGCAGTTAGTGGAGTGCATATATAATGACTCAAACACTCCGTCTAATATTGCATGCTCATTGTTTGGACTCTTTAAGATGGACCCCATAAAAAGTTTGGATTTGAAAGCTAACACTTCTATAGCATCTGCATGCAGGAATTTGCTTGTAAAGAAATGTTCATATCCTTACCATGCAGAAATCACATTGATTTCTTCTATCGTTTCTATGAAAGATAGGCGGCACTGTTGTAGCAAGCAAAGGCCATATTATATGTATGTATTTTGAGTAGAATTTTTGTTAATTCATTGATTCTTTGTCTTCTACTGTATGACAAGAGGTGCCATAAAAAAAGATTTTAATCATGGGTATTTGTAGAGATGCCTTTTAATGGAATTAGTTCATATTGCCTGTTAAGTTATTGCACATTTAATCCAGCTATTACTATTTTTCTGCAGGCACTTTGCACCCCCATTGCCAGGATAGTGCAGGACGTCCACGTCGAGACATTGGGACAATCTTACAAATCCTTAATGACTTGCTGAGTGCTACTCGTCATTACCAGGGTATGCCACCCTCACTCACAACACTCCGCTGCCACTCCCAGTGTACATCGCAAATAAGAAATGCAAAGGCTACCTCTCTACAAAACAGTGATCCCCAGCAAACAAGCCAACCAACAGGACATTCCCATCCCCAAGTTCGCCAGTGCAAACCTACTGGTAAGTACATTTCCTAAATGCATGCAGTAACTACAGATTTCCTTTTGTGTGCATTGTTGTCAAATATGGGAAAATGGTTGTGTCTTGACTACTGAAACGGTTACCTGACCTCTCCCTTTGTATGTTGGTAGGGGCAGGCCTTTTTGCCTGTGTTTGTTCAGTTGGCTGCATGGAGGAGGGAACTAGACAAAGGCCTCTCGCAAAATAAAGACCTCGCAATGCTACTTTTAACTCCCACTCAAGATAGTATGTGTACATGTACAAAATTTGTATTTCCCACCTCTCCCCAAAATGTAGCCTCTTTTGCTTTAATAGTAAGATTGAACATATGCATACATATGTGCATTTTTTTTTAATTTTATACCTGCTTGTATAGAATATGTGCTCTGAAGGGTGGAGGAATGTAGGCTCATATTGAAGAATTGTGGGGTGAGCAGCCTGGCTATTTGCTTCTGGGGCTAGTGTGTTTAATTAGAAGGGATCAAGCAATTTCTGGGCCTGATACCCTTTCCTTCTGTTAGAGTACCGTGTACACATTCTCACACTTTGACTCTGGTTGTCAGTTGGTATCTAGACAGATTTGTAACTGGGGACCTCCCACCCCCACCAGAGGGTGTGGGTGAAAAAAAAAAAAAAAGGGGGGGGGGGATCTGTATGCATCTGGCCAGTTTCATTCTGTGTGTTTTGTGTTTGAGAACAAAGAAAGACTACGTGTAGGAGGGGTGAGCAGATCCCATTATACAGCAGGAAGCTGTGGGAGCTTCATGATAAAAAATTCAATGCCTGCCTGCAGCTGATAATCCACAGGCTTCTTTAACTGTTTCAGTTTAAGTAAAGTATCCCTTATTGCACACACTTTATGGTTTGGAGAATAGATCATTTTGTAGAATACATGTGACTGCCTACACAATTCAAGCCACAAGAATTACATACACTGTATGTTCAGAGGCCTTTACCACCGTCCCTTCCCCAATAAATTTTTTTTTTTTTTTTCCCCATTTAGTTGAATCAATCAGTGTTTCTTTAAGAAACTTCATTGAGAGCACCTTTTTATCATGTCTGTTATATTGACTTTAAATGGAAAATGTCAGTTATATTTATTTTTTTGTTTTTTTTACAGGAGATCGTATGCGGCAAACGGAAAACAGGGCAACTCGCTGCAAAGTAGAACGTTTGCAATTGCTTATGCATCAAAAAAGATTGCGCCGGAAGGCACGGAGAGACTCCAGAGCTCCTTATCAGTGGCTTCCTACACGAAAGTCTAGTCGGACCAGCAGTAACAGCAGTACATCAAGTGGAGAGGGTGCCCTTGAGATGGACTTTGAGGACTCGCTATGGAAACCAGATGTGAAGGCTGAACTGAACTCAGAGTTTGTGGTGGCATGAGGCATATCTTATAGTATCTTCTCATTGTTTGCTCCACAGTAGAACTGCTACAGCTGTATATGGACCATGGGAATTTAAACCTTTGAAGATGTGATCGCTAAAGGAAAACAATACATGGCCAAACATTCAGTTTTCATTGACTTGAATAACAAAAAAAAAAAATGTCTGCCTTAAACACTTCAGTCATTGGCGTTGCAGGTTTGGACTGTAATCCTTGCATTGTGGAGTGTGAAGGCAAAAATGCGCACTCTTGTTCCTGGAATAATGTTTATGCCTCCCCTGACCCTCAGACCAGTTCTGTAATACGTGAATGCACAGACAGGAATGTTCAGAGCTTGGAAATGCTTCTCAGTATCCACCTGCTGTGGAATAGAACCTCAGACATGCTGCTGTTCAGGATGGACCTGCTTCTATAGGACTTAGTACTTGGAATTACCTGGGATGAGGATAAACAGGGACTTATTTAAATACTTCATCCCCTTCACACAGTCATTACCGTTATTGTCATATGTAGCATCATTGTACTATGCTGTGGGCCTCTGTCCCTCCTCCACATGGTTTGGGGTGGGATCTGTTCTGCATGCCATGGCTCTCATCCATCCTCACCCCTTGAGTTACCCTGAGGTGGGGACAGTAGCAGGGAGGGAGGCAGCATCTTGTGCTGTGTCCAGGCTTTCTACATTTTTATTATATTTACCTCACATGTTTGAATTTTTTTTTTTTTTTTTTTTTTTAATTCCTTGCGCTCCCAGATCAACAGTTTAGTTTGTTTCATTTGGATGAAATTAGTATTTTTATTTTTTTATTAAATGTTCTTGGAGCTAACATATATATATATATATATATATATATATATATATATATATATATATATATTTCATTCTTTATTTTTAATGATGGGGATTCATTCTATATGCAGTATTGGTAAACATGGTAAGCTGTGTCGTTTTTATTTTATTTTTGCCCACTCTTCCTTCTTTTTCTGTTTTATTTCCTCTGTGTAGAGATAATTGGCTCCCTTCCCTCTTTCACCCACTGTGCCTACAGTGACGTATTTTGTTCTGTATGTACCAGGTATTTCCTGGCAGTCTGTGCGTGAGAATTTTTAGTGTGCTCCCACCCCCCTCCCCCACTTGTGGGTGTTTCAGGAAGAGGTGCTGTTCACTGACATTCTGCAGCGCTGTGATGTAGGGTGGCTAAGCTTTGGCCCTCTTTCTATTCTGCTGTCTTGATCTCATTGTTACCATTAGAGGAGTGGGTTGGTAATGTCACAGTCTGCATAGACAGCAGGCAGGCCGTGGGCATGGAACAACCCTCTGCTCCTCTTTGCCTTCTAGGTTTTCCTCTCTAGTCTTGTCTTGTATGAAAGAGTGGCTTCAGAACCACCACAATCTTCCTGTGTCACAATCGTGTGATCTGTTCTGTTCTATTTGTATCCTATCAATTTATCTCAATGTGCTTGAAACATTGATTTAATTTAGAAATGCATGAATCTGAGGATTATCCTCAGTTATTTTTATGGTGCACTCAATGCATCCAATTGATAACCCTCATTTGCACATCTGCTTTATGTATTTTCTTTATGGTTTCTAAACTCCATTTTTGTATAATTTTTGTACCTCAGGGTTACCCCACTTACTCACAGGTACACTGCTTTTCTGGTAGTACTGAAGGGTTAGACTAGTGCTGGGGCACATATTTGTATGTAGCCAGGAATGAAAGTACACTAACCAGAAAAGTAGAAATTCAGTTAGTTTGTCAAATAAAATATGTAGCAGGACTAAACTACTCTGGTATTTTTTATTTTTTTTTTCTCAAAACCGACCTGTATAATGAGTTAATTTACAGAATAAATCATCCACAAAAACTTTTTGGTGCCCAACTGCAGTCTATTAATGTTTAAAAGTGTTGTCCATATAACCTTTTTTTTTTTTTTTCATGTGGACGTGCATCGTTTCGGAAAAGAGGGTTCCTTCAGCTACTGGAAAGAGTGACCTATGCTGTATGTTACAGTGGTTGCAGCATATTACTATGATCAGTGTCCTGTATGTGGCTCCTCAAAGTGATTTAGTGCAAAGAAATAATGTCTAAGGTTGTAAGCAAACTTTTTTTTTTTTTTTTTTCAGTCCAAGACTCCCTATGTATTGCAGGGAATTCTGGTGCGTTTCAGGCTTCACATGGGTGATATAGCATGGGCATATCGTACCCCTGCAGCATGCTTCTAAGATCATGAAGGTTCTGGACATTTGTTCATTGTGCTTGATACTGGCTTACAGCATGTTTTATGTTGTGTAGCACTCCAAAGTGGGTCTGTCATACTCCCTTCGATGCAGACAATGCTGCTGCTATGGGGCCAGTGTAATCAGGGCTCAATGTGCCCCTTCCTTTCTGCATCATCAGGTGCCTGCAATGTACTCTTGAGATTCACCTGTTTTATCTGGATGGCTGTATCTTTCTCTGTTTAGTGACTGTTAGATGCTGAGCAGAGAGAGCGACAGACAACCAGGTAGTTTGACATAGTTGTGAACTATGCCTGCCCTAGGGATGTTGTGCACATGGTGCTACACCCTGCCAGCATAATGGGGGCACCACTTGGTTGGTACTGTTCCATATTGTCTGCTTCTGTCCACACACAGCAGACAGAAGCTCTACCCAGGGCCTGTCGTGTAGCTCACGAATCTGTGCAGCAAGGGAAGGAGGTAAGTTCCTATGGGAGGAGTATGTGTAGAGATATGGCTTTTGTCTAGATTTAATATTTATTTAGATTTTTCTATCTAGTGTGTATATCTGTTTACAGTAGGGTTTCTTGTATGTGGTGAGATTTGTTTGGCCAGTGTCGTAAAAGGCATAGTAAAATCAGTTTTGGGTATATCGGCTTAAATTGCTGCCTTATAAAAAGACAGCATATTATAGTTACAGGTACATATTGCCATTAGCCAAAACTGCACAATAAAATGTTTTAACAGTTAGATGATAGTCATGTTTACATTCTTCTCATAGCTTGAGTATGACTGTATTCCTCCGGAGTGGGCTCAAAGTCTGACTTTCCTGTTGGGGTCCCATGAGATTTCCATGTTTGCCTCTGTTCATAAGAGTTAAAGCTTTTTTTCACTAAAGTCTTGGCTATTCAGGAGATATTCAGAGAGAGATAAAGGTGTGTTTTTGTTTTTTTTTTTTTTTTTTTTTATGCACTTTGGGGTTCAGACCTGAAGGGGGTTAAGGACCAGGCCTCATTTTTCAAAACTGACATATGTCACTTTATATGGCAATAACTTTAAGACGTTTTAGCTTACACAAGTGATTTTGAGATTTTTTTCGTGAGACATTCTTCTTTAGTCGTAAACATTGATCAATATTTTTGTATTTATATAAAAAAAAAAAAAAAATAGGAAATTTGATGGAAATTTTGAAAAAAAAAAAATCGCAATTTTAAAAATGTGAAATGCTCTGCTTTTCAGACAGTCATACCACCCAAACACATTAATAAATATTATCTACCATATCTCTGCTATATATTGGCATCATCTTTTGTCATTTAATTTATTTTGGACATTTTAAAACTTCCAAGTGTAACAGCGATGTTCCAGATTTACAAACTAATTTTTTAGGGACAACTTCAGTTCTGAAGGGGATTATAAAAGCCTATATATTAGAAACCCCCATGAATCGCCCAATTTTCTAAACTGCACCCCTCATATAATTCAAAACAGCATTTCAGAAGCTTAACCCTTTAAGCATTTCACGGGGATTAAAACAATATGGAGGTGATAATTACACACGTGGACAAAATTGTTGGTACCCCTCGTTTAATGAAAGAAAAACCCACAATGGTCACAGAAATAACTTGAATCTGACAACTGGAATTTGCCAAACTACACGTTGACAAGCCACAAAGCTTCTGGGAGAATGTCCTATGGACAGATGAGACAAAAGTCGAAATTTTTAGCAAGGTACATCAGCTCTATGTTCACAGACGGAAAATTGAAGCATATCTTTAAAAGAACACTGTCCCTACTGTGAAACATGGAGGAGGCTCTGTTGTGTTCTGGGGCTGCTTTGTTGCAATGGTACATCTTGAATCTGGGCAGGGTACAATGAAATCTCAAGACTATCAAGGGATTCTAGAGAGAAATTTGCTGCCCAGTGTCAGCCACAAGGATAATGACTCAAAACACACAGCTAAAAAGACCCAAGAATGGCTAAGAGGAAAACATTGGACTATTCTGAAGTGGCCTTCTATGAGTCCTGACCTAAATCCTATTGAGCATCTTTGGAAGAAGCTGAAACTTGTCGTCTGAAAAAGGCACCCTTCAAACCCGAGACAACTGAAACAGTTTGCTCATGAGGAATGCGCCAAAATACCTGTTGAGAGGTGCAGAAGTCTCATTGACAGATACAGGAATTGTTTGCAGTGATTGCCTCAAAAGGTTGGGCAACAAAATATTAAGTTAAGGGAACCATCATTTCTGTCCAGGCCTGTTTCATGACTTCTCTTTTTAAAAAATTCTGAAGCATGGTTGAAAAGAAATGTCTGACTTTCATTTGTTCATTTTCATAGAATTTTTATATATTATCACTTTTGTCAGTTTCAAGTTATTTCTGTGACCATTGTGGGTTTTTCTTTCATTAAACGAGGGGTACCAACAACTTTTGTCCACATGTGTAGACATTTCATTTTTTTTTTTTTTTTTCGATAATACATTCATTTAGCCCTAAAATTAACACATTCACAAAGGGTTAAAGGAGAAAATACATCTCACAATTTGTTATGCAGTTTCTCCCGAACACAGAAATACCCCACATGTGGGTGTAAACTGATCTTTGGGCATTCGGCAGTTCACAGAATGGAAGGAGCGACACTGGACATTTGAAAAGCAGATTTTGCGGAAATAGTTTTCAGTGCCATGTCTCTTTTGCAGAGCCCCTAGAGTACCAAGACTATAGAAACCCCCTAAAAGTGACCTCATATTGGAAACTACACCCCTCTCAGAATTTATCAAGGGGTATAGTGAGCTTTTTGACCCCACAGACTTTTCACAGATTTTATTAACTTTGGGATGTGTAAATGAAAAATTATTAAAATGTCACTTTATACCCAAAATTTTCATTTTCACAAGGGGTTAAAAGAGAAAAAGCACCCTACAGTTTATTAAATAATTTCTCTTCAACGCGGCAATACCCCCATATGTTGACATCTGCTGTATGGGTATATGGTGGGGCTTGGAATGGGAAGAGCGCTATTTGGCTTTTGGTGGGTAGTTTTTGCTGGAATAGTTTTCGGGTGCCATATCGCATTTACAGAGCCCTAAATTACCAATACAATGGAAAAAGTGACCCAGTTTTGAAAACTACATCCCTCACAGAACATATCAAGGGATATAATGAGCAGTTTGACCCTACAGCTGTTTCACAGATTTTATTAACAGATTTCATTGGGACATGAAAAATTACTTTTTTTTGCTATAATAAACTGTCAATTTAGTCCCAAATTTTTTTATTTTCACAAGAGGATAAAGGAGAAAAACCTCCCTAAAGTTTGTTACACAATTTCTCCTGAACACGGCAATACCCCATATGTAGTTGTAAACTGTTGTATGGGTACATGGTGGGGCTTGGAAAGGAAAGAGCGCAATTTGGCTTTTGGAAAGCAGATTTTGCTGAAATAATTTTTGGGTGCCATGTCGCATTTGCATAGCCCTAAATTACCAATACAATGGAAGCTCCCAGAAAGTGACCCCATTTCAGAAGGGGTATTATCGTTTTGAGCCCAAGAGTGCTTCTCAAAAATTAATGTACAAAGTCAAAATTGAAATTTTTAAAGAAATATGCCATTTCGGTGCCCAATACATTGCACCCAGTTCGTGTCGTCAGAGACACGCACTCCTAAAACTATTAAGTGGGCTATCCCAGGTAGAAAGAATTTGCATATGTGGGTGTAAACTGCTGCTTGGGCACACAACAGGGCTCAGAAGGGAAGCAGCAGTGTGCTTTTTAGCTTTTGGAGTACACATTTAGAGAGATTTTCTGGACACCATGTTGTTTTTGCAGAGCCCTGAAGGTGCCAGTAAATTGGAATTCCCCAAGAAGTGACACCATTTTGTAGGGGTATTTTTAGAGTCTCTACAAATGTGACAGTGTCCAAAAACCAACATCTAAATCAGCGGTCCAAAACACATAGCACTCCTTCACATCTGCGCCCTCCTGTGTGCCCAAATGGCAGTTTATACCGACATGTATGACACTGTTGTACCCAGCATAACGTACTTAATGTCATATGTGGTTATAAATTGCTGTTTAGGCACAGAAGGGAAGGAGCACTATTTTGGTTTTTGGAGCACAGTTTGGTTTTTGGACGTCATGCCACTTTTGCAGAGCCCCTGAATTGGCAGTAAAGTAGAACCCACTGTGAGGGAGGTAGCTCGGTAGCAGCCTAGGTACGGGCCCAAACAGAGACAGTGACACGAGAGCTTAGGTGTAACAGGTTTATTAAAAAAATAACAACAAAATGAATAAACCTTCCTTTCAGAAAACAGGCAAAACAATATCAGCCTTAGCATCAGGCCCAAAATGAACAAACTCCTGCTCGTCTGAGCGGCTACCTAAACAAATAAGGCTTACTAACCTGTGTGGCTGTCTGCCAGCCACACCAGCAACCCGTTTGGCACAGTAATAGTTTTGTTGAGAAGATCAGGACAGATCCAAACTCCTGCTCTCACTCCCCAGGATCTGCATTCAAGTGCAGACTCTGCAGGTCTATATGGGCCAGTAATGAGTCTCAAGGGCCGCATCTGAGCTGGGGCTTACTCAGAAACCCGCGCTGGACCAGCCATATGACAAAACCCGGGGACTGACATACCGTGACTCCAGCACTTGTCCTGTCACTTTCTCACACCACGGACACATAACCCCACTTTGAAAACTACACCCCTCAAGGGATTTATCAAGTGGAGTAGCGAGCATTTTTTAACCCTTGAATGTTGCATTCATTTAGTTTCCAGAAATGAATGTGCAGCTGATAATTGCAATTTTTCCATAGATACGCCATTTCAGTGCCCAATATGTTGTACCCAGCTTATGTCAGAAGAGACACACACTCCAAAAACTGTTAAGCGGGTATCCCGGGCACAACAGCTTTTGGAGCATTCATCTCTGATATAAGTCGGGCACAGCATATTACGCACTGAAATGACGTATTCCTGGAAAAATTGTCATTTTCTCCTATCACCATCAACTGCGTATTCATTTCTAGAAAGTTAATTAATGCAACACTTGGGGGTTAAAAATTTTCACTTTACCCCTGGATAAATTCCTTCAGGGGTGTAGTTTCCAAAATAGGGTCACATGTCAGGGGATTCCACTTTACTGGTGTTTCAGCAGCTCTGCAAAAGTGTCATGGCGTCCAAAAACCAAACCATCTAAATCTGTGCTCCAAAAACCAAAATAGTGCTCCTTCTCTTCTGTGCCCAAACAGCAGTTTATACCCACATATGACATTAAGTACGTTATCCTGGGTACACCAGTGTCATACATCTGGGCATAAACTGCAGTTTGAGCACAGAAAGGAAGGAGCGCTATGTGGCTTTTGAAGTATATATTTAGATGTTTGATATCTGGACGCCATGTCATGTTTGCAGAGCCTCTAAGGTACCAGTAAAGTGGAATCCCCTAAGGAATGACCCCATTTTGAAAACTGCACCCCTCAAAGAATTTATCAAGGGGTGTAGTGAGCATTAGTATCCCGGACGTGAATGCACAGCGGATGGTGAAGAGTGAATATGTAAGCTGTGCGGAGTACATTGGGAACACCAAATTCTCTACTATATTCCCAGTAGCTCCTATGATTGGGGGGGAGGGTTACTTCTGGTTTATTTTCCCTTGTAAGCTCTAAATTTGGGGTGTCCCCTGATGTGCACTCGTACAGCTTATACGTTCCCTTCCTGCCGCAGCCAGTTTTTTTTAATGATTTGGCGATTTTTGGGGTTTTTGTTTTCACATTGTACAAGCTATATTTTTTTATTTTTCTGGTGATGTAGCTGTATGAGGTTTGTTTGCGGTTTGAGATGCATTTTGTAATGACACCATTTCTGGGTGCCTATAACTTAAAGAATAAATTTTATTAACTCTTTCTTCAGAGTTGGTTGAGGGCTTATTTTTTTGCGGGACGATCTGTGCTTTTTATTGGTACTGTTTTAGGGTGCATATGTCTTTTTGATCACTTTTTATATCATTTTTTAAGGCAAGATGGTGAAAATTCATTTTCCTTGCTTTATTAATTTTTTTCATACACCTTTTTTTTTTTTTTTATATGTCCCACCTAGGACACCTGAACCAGCGATACACTGATCGCTGATTCAGCACTATAGACTGCAATACACGTGTATTGCAGTCTATAGAGGAAGTCAGTCTATGTAGACGCATAGGCTGATATCCAGAGGTCCCGACAGGATCAACCAGGTAGTGAGGGCTCCATGCAGCCTAGGGTCACTTGCCAGACCCCAGGCTGCAGAAGTTACATATGGGCACCACCCGATCTCACCGCGGAGGGTGCCCAGGGAGACATAGGTAATCATGTTTGACCACAGCATCCAAGGGGTTAAAAACCCCGATCGGCGCTCAGCGCCGATCAGAGGTTAAGGAGCAGGATGTTAGCTGTCAGTTACAGCTAACAACCGCACCCGATGCTGCCCGCGGCATTCAGTGCCACTAACAAACACTTAAGATGCCGCGGTCGCTATTGACCATGGCATCTTAAGGGTTAAACAGTGGGGATCGGTGTTATCACCAGTCCCCGCTGTTGCAGCGGGAGCCTGGCTGTCAGATGCAGCTGGGTGTGATGATTCCGCTTAAATATGGCTATAACTCAAAGATGTATTTTGATCTCTGGGTATCGTATCTCCCTCTTAGTTCCATTTACTCATAATGTGCGCAGCCATAATCCTAGGTGTATGTTGTCTTTAGTGGCAACATTGTAACAATAGGGCTTTGTATCCATCCCAGAATAGCTCCATTGAATTCCTACATAGCCCTGGGTGATCAAATATACATGCATTGTTCAGCCTGGGCTGTTAGATCAGACATGGTTGATAACATTGTATCATTTCACTTGGTCCCATCTCCTTACAAAGAATCTTGACTTGAGTGCATTAATCAATCAGACTTGCCGTCGCCGGTGACCTCATTCTGGGTGGTGTAATCAAGGGTATAAAAGATGAGGTAAGAGGTCAGTGGGAGGAGATTGGGCTGAGACTACAAGGAGAATACTATGATGAGACTACAGAGAGACTACTGGGATAGACTGTGATGAGCATGCAGGTTGGAATGCTGCTGCTAGGAGCCTCCACTGGTTAACTCCACATGCCATGTGTGAGTGTTGGACTACAGAACCACATCCAGGAGATGTGTGGTAAAGTAATTATTTCACTTTTATTCCCTTTTATTTTATTTTATTGTACTGTATATTGTAACTAGTAACTGTTAATGCTTGCATACATCTGCATATCTGTTCTGAACTGAATGTGTTAGATGTTAATACCGACCCATTTAGGGGTTAATAAATATATAAAATTTAGAAAGCTTGTCTTGTATTTATCTTGTGGACCCAGCACTCACTGGCGGTTAGTGGGGTTTTTTTAGGAAAGAAGTCTCAGGTGTGGGCCAACGCGGTGTTGGCGCACTGAGGATCTTTCACACTGGGCTCCCATGGTGATCGCACAGGCTCTGCTTCTGAGCCTGCTCGATCACAGTCACGTACCTGTACGTGGGGATGCGGTAACTACCCACATTCTCCCACGTATATGTACGTGAGAATGTGTGAAGGGGATAAAGAGAGCCTGTCAGTAGTAAATTGGTTATAAACACAGGCAGCAATAACCAAGAAATGCTCTACAAACAAATGTTACAGCCTCTTGCATCAATAACCTATCAATAATCTTGCAATTACATAACCTACTAAAAAAGAAAAAGGAAACTTACAACAAGTGGAAGATGGGAGCTATATCTAAGGGAGAGTATACAGCAGTTTGCAGACTCTGCAAGATAAGCATTAAAAAAGCCAAGGCTGAATACGAATTGAAGCTTGCAAAAGAAGTTAAGAGTAATGTAAAAGGTTTTTGGGGATATGTTAAGAGCAAAAGAAAAGTGAAGGAAACCATTGGAGTCCTGAAGAACGATAAGGGTGAAAAAGTTAACATGGTGGATCAGCAGGTGGAGTTACTAAATTCATATTTTGTATCCGTCTTCTCCCAGGAAATGAATGGTAATATCAACATTAATGGTGATAGTGATGAGGGGAAAGAGGACTCCAAGCTGATTATAAGTGAAGGTTTGGTAAGAGAACATTTAGCTAAGATTAAGGAAACCAAGTCCCTAGGACCGGATGATTTACACCCTAGAGTTTTAAAAGAATTAGCAGAGGAAATAACAGAACCCCTTGCAATAATCTTTAATAAGTCATGGGAAACAGGAGTGGTCCCTCTAGATTGGAAAAGGGCAAATGTGGTCCCCATCTACAAAAAGGGGAATAGGGACGACCCAGGAAATTATAGGCCGGTAAGTCTGACTTCGATAGTAGGAAAAATCTTTGAACAAATCGTTAAAGAACATTTAATTAGGTACCTGGTTGGGAAGGCTTTAATTAATCAGAGCCAGCACGGCTTTATGCCTAATAAATCTTGTCAGACTAATCTTATTTCCTTCTATAATAAAGTCACTGAATGGTTGGACCAGGGAAATGCAGTGGACATAGTATATCTTGACTTTAGTAAGGCCTTTGATAAAGTATCACATAACATTCTTATTGAAAAAATGATCAAGTATGGCTTTGATAAAATATCAGTGAGGTGGGTTCACAATTGGCTTAATGATCGGGCACAACGAGTAATTCTAAATGGCTATACATCAAACTGGAAGAAAGTAAAAAGCGGGGTGCCGCAGGGCTCTGTCCTGGGCCCAGTACTTTTTAATATTTTTATAAATGATCTGGATGATGGGGTTAATGGGGAACTAATAAAATTTGCAGATGATACAAAGATAGGAGGAATGGCCAACACTAGAGAGGAGAGAGAATGCATCCAAAAGGACTTGGACACACTGGAACAATGGGCTGAGGTGAACAAAATGGTATTCAACAGGGACAAATGCAAAGTTCTACATCTGGGTAACAGAAATGCAAGAAGCATATATAGTATGGGAGGAATAGTACTAAGTGAGAGTACAGGGGAAAAGGATCTGGGCATAATAATAGATCGCAAATTCAACATGAGTCAACAGTGCGGTGCGGTGGCTAAAAAGGCTAATAAAATTCTAGGATGTATCAAGACGAGCATTGAAGCTAGATCAAGAGAGGTAATTATTCCGCTGTACTCTGCCCTGGTCAGACCCCACCTGGAATACTGTGTACAGTTCTGGGCTCCCCAGTTTAAGAAAGACATCGATTTATTGGAGCAGGTCCAGAGAAGAGCAACCAAAATGGTGGAAGGTCTACAAACCATGTCCTACGAGGAGAGGCTAAAAGAATTGGGACTGCTTAGTTTGCAGAAGAGAAGGCTAAGGGGAGACTTAATAGCGGTATTTAAATATCTGAAAGGTTGTCACAGTGCAGAGGGATCTACCCTTTTCTCATTAGCAGAAGGAAGCACGAGAAGTAATGGGATGAAACTAAGGGGAAGGAGATTCAGATTAGACATTAGGAAAAACTTTCTAACAGTAAGGGTAGTGAGAGAGTGGAATAGGCTGCCACGGGAGGTGGTGAGTTCTTCATCAATTGAAATCTTCAAGCGGAAACTGGATAGGTATATAGCTGGGATGTTTTAGGAATTCCTGCTTTTGCAGGGGGTTGGACTCGATGGCCCTTGAGGTCCCTTCCAACTCCAACTCAACTCAACTCAAACTCAATGTATGAATTAAACATATATACCCTGGGCCTTATGTGCTATCTGACTGAATTGTATATGTGCACTCTGTATGTGCTACCTTTTCTGAACTACAAGGCCTAGGTGTACAGAATAACACAACATTATCCTGTGTGCCTATGTTTTCTGTCTACACATCTCTTACCTATGTGGGTTCACAGTATAACAAATAAATATGTCACTAAATCCAAAATGTATGCACTGGGCCTCAGATGTATAAGTAGAAAATCAAGGCAGATGTTTTCGTTGATTAGAGTGAGACACCATGAGTTACAATTTTGAACTTTTTCACATTTTCTGAGAGGGCAACTTTTGGGTTTTCCTTAGCTGTAACCCATAATCATCAACCTTCAAATAAATAAATGTTTGTTTGAATTGAATTACTGAAATATTTTTACTTTTCAAAGATATTCTAATTTATTGAGATGCACTTGTACATGTGCTACCTGTCCGAAATGCAAGGCTGTACAGTATCACACAACACTATCCTATGTACCCATGTTACCTGTCTATGCCTCTCCACCTAGCTAGGTTCACAGTGTAACAAAAAAAATAAAAATACAGCACTATACCTCACACAAGTATAAAGATTAATTCAACAGTTTGAGCATAAAAAACATAAATGATAAACAGGACAGGTGTTTTAGAAACTACGTCACATGACTGTACAGTCATGGCCAAAAGTTTTGAAAATGACACAAATATTATATTTTCACATGGTCTGCTGCCCTCTGGTTTTTATGTGTGTTTGTCAGATGTTTTTATCACATACAGAAATATAATTGCATTCATATTATGAGTAACAGAAGCTTATATTGACAGTTAGAATGAGTTAATGCAGCAAGTCAATATTTGCAGTGTTGACCCTTCTTCTTCAGGACCTCTGCAATTCTCCCTGGCATGCTCTCAATCAACTTCTGGACCAAATCCTGACTGATAGCAGTCCATTCTTGCAGAATCAATGCTTTAATTTTGTCTGAATTTGTTGGTTTTTGTTTGTCCACCCGTCTCTTGATGATTGACCACAAGTTCTCAATGGGATTAAGATCTGGGGAGTTTCCAGGCCATGGACCCAAAATCTCTATGTTTTGTTCCCTGAGCCATTTAGTTATCACCTTTGCTTTATGGCAAGGTGCTCCATCATGCTGGAAAAGGCATTGTTGAGCGCCAAACTGCTCTTGGATGGTTGGGAGAAGTTGCTCTTGGAGGACATTCTGGTACCATTCTTTATTCATGGCTGTGTTTTTAGGCAAGACTGTGAGAGAGCCGATTCCCTTGGCTGAGAAGCAACCCCACACATGAATGGTTTCAGGATGCTTTACAGTTGGCATGAGACAAGACTGGTGGTAGCGCTCACCTCTTCTTCTCCGAATAAGCTGTTTTCCAGATGTTCCAAACAATCGAAAAGGGGATTCATCAGAGAAAATGACTTTACCCCAGTCCTCAGCAGTCCACTCCCTGTACCTTTTGCAGAATATCAGTCTGTCCCTGATGTTTTTTCTGGAGAGAAGTGGCTTCTTTGCTGCCCTCCTTGAGACCAGGCCTTGCTCCAAGAATCTCCGCCTCACAGTGCGTGCAGATGCACTCACACCTGCCTGCTGCCATTCCTCAGCAAGCTCTGCACTGCTGGTAGCCCGATCCCGCAGCTGAAACACTTTTAAGAGACAGTCCTGACGCTTGCTGGTCTTTCTTGGGCTCCCTGGAGCCTTTTTGGCACCAATGGAACCTCTCTCCTTGAAGTTCTTGATGATGCAATAGATTGTTGACTGAGGTGCAATCTTTCTAGCTGCAATACTCTTCCCAGTTAGGCCATTTTTGTGCAGTGCAATGATGACTGCACGTGTTTCTTTAGAGATAACCATGGTTAACAGAAGAGAAACAATGATGGCAAGCACCAGCCTCCTTTTAAAGTGTCCAGTGGTGTCATTCTTACTTAATCATGACAGATTGATCTCCAGCCCTGTCCTCATCAACACCCACACCTGTGTTAATGGAGCAATCACTGAAACGATGTTAGGTGGTCCTTTTAAGGCATGGCTGCAATGATGTTGAAATGCATTTTGGGGGATAAAGTTCATTTTCTAGGCAAATATTGACTTTGCAAGTAATTGCTGTTAAGCTGATCACTCTTTATAACATTCTGGAGTATATGCAAATTGCCATTAGAAAAACTGAAGCAGTAGACTTTTTAAAAATTTATATTTGTATCATTCTCAAAACTTTTGGCCATGACTGTACATATACAGTCATGTACAGTTAAAGAGAACAGTTCACCATGTCCACCAATTCTAGTTCTTAGCATCTGTTAATAGACGCTGCTCTACTAATTCCAGCGCATTTATAATTTTTTCTCTAGTCTCCACCGTTCCTGAGCAATAAGCTCAGATAATTTTGATGCCTGATGTGCTATTTAGTCTCTATAATGTCAGGCTAGGTTCACATCTGCATTGGAGTCTCCGTCTAAAATTTTTTCTCCGCCAGTTTCAGTATAAAACTGGTGGAAACTCGTCAGACCCAATTATAGTCTATGGGGTCTGCGGGTTTCTGCATTTAACCTCTTTTTGAGCGGACAGGGTCTCTGTCTTTTGGGACCCAATGAGGACCCGAACGCCGGAAACCCGAACGCTAGTGTGAACCTAGTGTCAGAAGGGCAGTTTCAGGTGGTGGGGAGAGTGACTCAGAGCTCCAATCAGGGGCAGCCAGTGTCAGAAATCAGAATCACACCCTTTGTCTGCTCCTGCCTGACACCGCACCCTCCTGACCGTACAGAGTCCATGTAGCACATCAGACATCAAAACTAACAGCATTGGTTGCTCGGGAACATTGTGGGTTAGAGAAAAAAAAATTCCAACTGTGCCAGAATCAATGGAACAACAGCCATTAATTGATGTAAAGAACTGGACTTGTTGGAGGGGATGAAAGGTTCTCTTTAAGCTTTGTCTTCCCCAGTTGTATCTAGCCTTTTAGACTTATCATCACATGGTGGCGCACATGAGATTGGGAAGATAACTTTTATGGCCATTTTGTGTGTGCCCAAATCCACCATATGCTGAAGTTCTGTCCCCTGTACCAAAATTGTTAGACATTTTAAAGTTACCTGTGCAGTGGCAATTCCTAGCAACATGCCCAAAAAGACCAAATTTAAAACATTTAACAGAGCAGTGTTTCCACTGCATTTTCAGTACTTAGCAATAAGGCCGAAGCCTGGAACATGCAAAACATCTAATACATTTTATGTTTGGCTTTGGGCTATTAACAGTGCATGAATGTTTTTTTTTCTAGGCCTAAACTTCTCCATTGCCTGAGATGCACTTTTAACAATCTTGTTTTTGAATGTTCTTAACACATAAGGAAGCAGCCTTTGGCCTTTAGGTTTCTCCGTAGGATCAAAATTTGGGACATTTGATCTATTGCCCTGCAGAGAGAGAGATTTCTGTGGATTATGGCCTTGACTTCAGAGAAGGCCAGCATCATTTTGGAAAAATTGTTAATATTTTTCATGCTAGATATCAATCAAAATGTAGTTGCAAGTTATTCACTGTATCAGTAGATGCTGCCCTTTACCTGAATGCATTGAGCTCAGCATAGTCAACTCTACATCTATATTAGTATTATGCTTTATCAACTCCATCAGTTGTGGCTCTCTGCAAGTTGTGCCTATAATGCACAAACCTGCTTAAGCTAAGTTCACATCTGCATTGAAGTCTCTATAGGAGACTCCACTGCAGATTCCGCCGAAAATTGGTGGAGAGAAAAGTCTTGCACAGAGGTAACCTGGTGGACCCCATTATAGTCTATGAGGTCCACAGGTAACAGCTGTTTTAGTGGACCCGAACAACAAAGAGCCCAGCGCAAGTTTGAACCTAGCCTTAGTGCTCTGGACGCAACATTTGCAATTAAAATTTGGGCAATCATAAAAGGAGTTCTCCGAGGACTGTAAATAACTATTAAATGCATGCTGTTTACCTGTATGTGCCTGGGAGCAAGTGTGAACTTACTGTAATACAGTTTTTATCCAAAATCCCTCATTTGGGGAGGGGGGCGGGCGCTGAGTACTCTCACTGTTATGTACAGCTCTGCCAGCAGGACAATCAGTTCAGCTAATTGCAGTTTGCTGATAAAAGCACCAGGAGCCCTGTCTGTTATCTTTCTATGTAAACACAAAGATAAGAGTTCCTTCTCTAAAAGCATAGTAAGTGTTCTATACAAACCTGTGCAATGTAATATACATTTACCATGTATATATTATTTGATCTGCATTTATATTAGTTTTCTAGTAATCATAATAAATAATCTCTCATGGTAAAGGCAAAGTCTATATTGTGATATTTCATAGTGTCCTGTTCATCAAACAGTCAAAGCCGCCTCCCCCCAACTTGCAGAACAATACAGGTGCCTCCACCCAAGTTGCAGAACAAAACTGCTGAAACAGGGAGATGGAAAAACCCCTTTAAATTGTTGGTACCTCTTGTTTAATGAAAGAAAAACCCACAATGGTCACAGAAATAACTTGAATCTGACAAAAGTAATAATATATAAAAATTCTATGAAAATAAACAAATGAAAGTCAGACATTGCTTTTCAACCATGCTTCAACAGAATTTTTTTTAAAAAAGAAAACTCACGAAAAAGGCCTGGACAGAACTGATGGTACCCCTGAAAATAATGCGACTAAAGGGACATATTAAATCAAGGTGTGTCCACTAATTAGCATTACAGGTGTCTACAATCTTGTAATCAGTCAGTGGGCCTGTATATAGGGCTACAGATACTCACTGTGCTGTTTGGTGAGTACCACACTCAACATGGACCAGAGGAAGCGAAGGAAAGAGTTGTCTCAGGAGCTTAGAAAGAAAATTATATACAAGCATGTTAAAGGTAAAGGTTATAAGACCATCTCCAAGCAGCTTGATGTTCCTATGACTACAGTTGCACATATTATTCAGAAATTTAAGATTCATGGGACTGTAGCCAACCTCCCTGGACGTGGCCGCAGGAGGAAAATTGATTACAAATCAAAGAGAAGGATAATACGAATGGTAACAAAAGAGCCCAGAAAAACGTCTAAAGAGATTAAAGGTGAACTTCAAGCTCAAGGAACATCAGTGTCAGATCGCTCCATCCGTCGTTGTTTGAGCCAAAGTGGATTTCATGGGAGACGACCAAGGAGGACACCATTGTTGAAAACAAATCATAAAAAAGCCAGATTGGAATTTGCCAAACTACATGTTGACAAGCCACAAAGCTTCTGGGAGAATTTCCTATGGACAGATGAGACAGAAATCGAAATTTTTGGCAAGGCACATCAGCTCTATGTCCACAGATGGAAAAATGAAGCATATCTTGAAAAGAACACTGTCCCTACTGTGAAACATGGAGGAGGCTTTGTTATGTTCTGGAGCTGCTTTGCTGCATCTGGCACAGGGTGTCTTGAATCTGTGCAGGGTACAATGAAATCTCAAGACTATCAAGGGATTCTAGAGAGAAATGTGCTGTCCAGTGTCAGAAAGCTTGGTCTCAGTCGCAGGTCATAGGTCTTGCATCAGGATAATGACCCAAAACACACAGCTAAAAACACCCAAGAATGGATAAGAGGAAAACATTGGACTAATCTGAAGTGGCCTTCTATGAGCCCTGACCTAAATCCTATTAAGCATCTTTGGAAGGAGCTGAAACTTCTCGTCTGGAAAAGGCACCCTTCAAACCCGAGCAGGGCCAGTTTTAGACAAAGTGGGGCCCTGGGCAAAATTAAAAGTGGGGCCCCAAATGCTGATATGCAAACAACACCATCGTCTTCCAGTGGCAACCCCTATAATAACGCCTCCATTCTGCCAACAAGAGTAATAACAAGCTCCATTTTACTGCACACAATTCAAATGAGTACCTTTGTACCGCCTAATAGATTTTTGCACCCCCTCATCAGTTATTATAGCGTCTCCTTATAAATAATAGTCCCTGCTTATAAATAATATTACACCTTTATCAGTAATAGCGCCCTTATAAATTATAAATAGTTCCCTGTATCAGTAATATCCCCCCTTATCAGTAACAGTCACTCCGTAAAAATAATATTGCTCCCTTATTAATAATAGCCCCCTCATAAATAAGTTACCCTTATAAATAATAGTCCCCATTATCACTAATATTCCCCTTTATAAATAAGCCCACTTAACAATTATACCCCCATTATAAACAGTTCCCCTCTTATAAATAATAGCTCCCCCTTATAATGGATACCTTATATATAATAATTCCACCCTTATAAATGATAGCCCATCTTATAAATAATAGTTTCCCCTTATATTAGCCCCCTCATATTTACGTTTCCCAATTATATATAGTAACCCACCCATATATATAATAGTTCCTCCCTTATAAATAAGAGCCCCCTTATATATACTAGTTGTCCGTTATACAGTGTCGGACTGAAGGGCCTTAGGCCCACCAGAGGAACTTGTTCTGGGGTCCCACCCAACAGCTACCTGCTAATAGCCTTCACCACGGCTCTTTCACTGAAGTCTTACATATGTGCTGACTATCTGCTGCACTCTGCAGAAATAGTCTGGGTAAGGGACAGGTCGGCCCACCTAGAATTTTCCCAGTGATATATATACATAGCCAATCTGCCCCTGTAGATAAGTCATTGATATGAAAATTCAATTTAGGGCTGGAAAACCCCTTTAACCCCTTACCACACCATGACGTACTATTATGTCTTGGTAATGGCACTCGCTCAGAGCTGGTGTCAGCTGTAAGAAACATCTGACACCAGAAACATTTGTTGAACTAATGTACTGCACAGTTTATATATTCACTTTTTATCATCCGGTGTGCATTCCCATCTTGGAAAGCCGCTGCTCACTATGCCACTTTATAAATTCTTTGAGGGGTGCAGTTTTCAAAATGTATTCACGCCCTAGGGGATTCCACTTTACTGGCATCTTAGGGGCTCTGCAAACATGGTGTTCAAAAACCAAACACTCTAAATCTACACTCCAAAAGTCACATAGCATCTTCACATCTGCCCCCTGCTGTGTTCCCAAACAGTAGTTTATGCCCACATGGATGACGCTGGTGTACCCAGGATAATGTACTTATGTAAATACTGTATAAACTGTTATTTGGGCACATAGCAGGACACAGAAAGGAAATATTGCTATGTGGTTTTTGGAGCACAGAATTAGACAGTTTGGTTATTGGATGCCATGTAGTGCCCATGATAGGCCAGTAAAGTGGAATCCCCTGACATGTGACCCCATATAGGAAACTACACCGTTCAAGGATTTTATCCAGGGGTGTAGTGAGTCCAAGTGTTGCAGTAATTTGTTTTATAGAAATTAATCCGCAGCTGATGATGAAAAGTGAAAATTGCAGTTTTTTCAGAAATAATTTCAATTCACAATATGTTGTGCCCTGTCTGTGTCTGAGACAAACACTCAAAAATCTGGTCTGCCCAGGATGGCCACTTAACAGATTTTTGAGTGTGTGTCTCTGATGACACAAGCTGAGCACAACATATTGGGCATTGAAATGGATCACTACTGGCTGCGCATATATTTTTGGAAGCTAAATTAAACACTTGAGGGTTAAAAATGCTCACTACACCCTTCAGGGCTCTGCAAAAACAATATTGTAAAAAACAGTCCCTCAATTTTTTTGAAAAAAGGTTTTATTAATGCTTTTAACAATCATTGACAACTGCAGAATTCCAGTTAAAAAGCAAAAACAAGCTGAGCAGGGTAAGCAATACAGAATACAGGGTAACATATGAAGTTCAAGAGAAAAGGGATGTACAATAATGTAAACATAGCTGAAAATCAGTCACTGCAGTAGCAAGAAAAAAATAACAAAATAACATATGGTCGGTTACCCACCATTCACACTGCCCCTGCCCACACCCAACATACAGCAAAGACACGGTGCTAATGCTCTCGATCAGTGCTCATAAAGCTGATCAAGGCGCCATTTTCCCGGCCAGGCCATTTCGAGGAGAGTCACCGATCCTTGGAACAAGATCTGGGTTGGCGTTCCTTTGCCATGACAGCCAGGAACCTATTGCAAGCTTCCAGGCTTGTCTTTGCATTTCTTCTATAACAGGCTGTTTTATGCAACCTGTAATAGAAATGCTGGTATTTTGCAATGTCAAGACCCCTAGGGGGTATAATAATTACAGTATAAAAAAAAAAAAAAAAGTAAAAAAAATATAAAAGAAATTTTTTTTTATTCAAATCACCCCCCCTTCCCTAGAATACACATAAAAGTAAACAATTACTGTGAAACACATATACACATTTAGTTTCCCTGTGTCTGAAAAAGCTCAGTCTAAAAACTTAAAAAAAAAATCAAAAGTGCCAAACCTGTTTTTTCGCTGTTTCGTTTTATAAAAATATGAATAAAAGGTGATCAATGCAATAGACATTCCCCCACATGATATAACCAAAAAAGTACATCTGGCCATGCAAAAAAAAGATGCCCTATGCATCCCCATACACTGAAATATAAAAAAAGTTATAGGTGTCAGAATATGGCAACTCTAACAAATTTTTTTTGCAAAATTTTGGATATTTTTAAGGGGTTAAAATGATATATAGGTAAGACTATATAAATTTGGTATCCCAGGAATCGTACCAACCCATAGAATACAGGTGACATATCATTTTGGTTGTACAGTAAACACCATAAAAAGGAAGCCTGTAAGAAAATTGCACAAATGCACTTTTTCTGCAATTCCACCCAATTCAGAACTTTTTTTCCAGCTTCACAGTACATTGTATGGAATATTAAATTACCATTATGAAGAACAATATATCCTGCAAATATTAAGCTCTCATATAGCTCAGAGAACGGAAAAATAAAAAAAGTTATGGGGTTTAGAAGGTGGGGAGTCAAAAATGAAAATGCCTACAGGGGGGAAAAGGAGTTAAACATTTCAATTTTCACTTGCACATTAATTTTCGGGAAGCACCCTTAGGCTCAAAATGATAGACATACCCTTTAAAAAAATTCCTTCAGGGGCATTGTTTCTAAAATGGGGTCATTTTGGGGCTTAGGTCACTTCTTGGTACTCTCCACTGCGTTGGCACCTTAGGGGCTTTGCAAATACTTCATGGCATCTGAAAATGATCCTGCCCTCTAAAAGCCTAATGGGCTCCTCACCTTCTGTGTTCCGCTGTGTACCCAAACAGCAGTTTTCTTCCACAGATGGGACCTTTCCATACTCGGAAGAAATCGTGTATCAAATTGTCGGGTGCATTTTGTCCTTTAACTCCTTGTGAAAATGAAATATGTTAGGCTACAGCGACTCTTTTCACTATATCCCTAGATAAATTGCATTAGGGGTATGATTTCCAAAATGGAGTAACTTTTTGGGGGGTTCCCACTTTACCAATACTTTAGGTGTGCAAATGTGGCATTGCCCCTGAAAATTCCAGTGAAATCCACCCTCCAGGAGCCAAATACCACTCTGTTCTGAGCCCCATCATATACCCATACAGCAGTTTACAACCTTATTTGGGGTATTGCCATGTTCAGTAGAAATTGTGTAATGAATTGTGGGATGCTTTTTCTCCTTGTGAGAATGAAAAATTTGCAGCTGAAGCAATGTTTTATTGGAATAAAGATCATTTTTAGTTTTCACATCTCAATGTTAATAAAATCTGTAAAACATCTCTGGAGTCAAAATGCTCATTATACAACTTGAGAAATTCCATGGGTGGTGGTGTTTCCTAAATGGGATCAGTTTTGGGCAATTTCCATTGTAGTGGTATTCTAGGGACTCTTCAAGTGAGACAAGTCACCTTAAATCTATTTCAGCAAAATCTACTCTTCAAAAGCCTAGTGCAGGAGTTGGCAACCCCCAGCACGAGTGCCACTCTTGGTTTATTTCACTGGCACGGGCAGCCTGAGTCGTCACTCAGCTGTTTCGATTGAACCAAACACAGCCGAAATGAAATTGCTATTATTATACTGTGGGGTCTCTTCAGACCCCACAGTATAATAAGTGGAGCCCCAGGGGAGGTGATGAAACATAAAAAACAATGTTACTCACCTTCCCTGCGCTCCGCGGTGGCTCTGTGCTCTGCAGGCGCTTCTGCCTGAAGTCAGCGACAGCTGACAAGGCCTCAGGGGTCACTTCCGTCGTCATTACACATAATGACACAACGTGATCCCTGAGACCCAATCAGCGGTCGCTGACTACAGGCAGAAGCGCCGAAGAGAACAGAGCCACTGCGGAGCGCAGCGGAATAACATTGTTTTTTATGTTTGTCACCTCTCTTGACCCGCCGCTTATTATACTCTGGGGTCTGAAGAGACCCCACAGTATAATAATAGGTAGTGAGTGGCGAAAATTGGAATATTATAAAAGTTGGAATATTATACTGTTTGGAGGAGCTGCTATGGGACATAATACTGTGTGCAGGGGTCGCTATGAGACATAATACCGTGTGCAGGGGCTGCTATGGGACATAATACCATGTGCAGGGGTCGCTATGAGACATAATACCGTATGCAAGAGCCGCTATGAGACATAATACCATGTGAAGAGGCTGTTATGGGATATAATACAGTGTGCAGAGGCCGCTATGGGATATAATAACGTGTGCAGAGGCCGTTATGGGATATAATTGTTGGAGATATACAACAGCCAGCTTTGTCTCTATATTTGCTGGATTGACTGCAATTCACATTTATGACGCTAGATGTAGCTGTTACTAAATGTTTATCTGTAGACACTCTGTACTTTTGTTGTTTTGATGCTGGTTGATATACACATCCTGTTTTTGTTAGGGTGTGTGCTGAACTAGATCCGTTATTCACCACATGTGAGGTGATCTTCTCTTACTGCACTCATGTTTCACTAAAGTTTTGTTCCTGTTATATACAACTGTCTATCTGGTTTTGACTCTGCCACATCCAGCAATCGCACTCTGCAACAATAATACCGTGTGCAGAGGCTGCTATAACACATAATGCCGTATGCAGGAGCTACTATGGGACATAATACCATGTGCAGGGGCCGCTATGGGACATAATACCGTATGCAGGGGGCGCTATGGGACATTATTCTGTATAACAGTGTGTTTTTGCACAGAAAACACAGACATTTTTTTTTTTTGTGCAAAAATGCACCATGTGAACGCAGTTTTACATTGAAGTAAAAGTTTCAGTGGCCTAAGAATATAGCTGCATCCAGATATGTAGTGTGTTTTCACCATAAGGATGCTGCCATACAGTGCTGCTGGACACATACATTTACCACTAATTGGGGGCTCCACATGGACTTTCATTGCTTCTAATTGGGAAGTACAACTGCGTCCCAGGAAATAGCAGTAAGCACATGCGTCCTAAAGCATCTGGTGGCAGCACTTCTGTGTTATGGTTTGTGCTATATGACTTTAGTTTAGGGGTCATCAGCCTTACATTTATTGACCGACACTCCAAGTACCTCATCTTTGATTTTTTTAAGTTAAAATCGGCACCCCGAACAAAAAAGGTTGCCTACCCCTGGCCTACTGCTACTCCTTCCCTTTGGCGCGCTGCCGTGTGCCCAAACAGCAACTTACATCCATATCCATGCTCGGTAGATATTGCATAACAAATTCTATGATGAATTTTCTCTGTTAACCCCTTGGGAATTAGTATATTTTAGGGCTAAATTCATTTTTGAAAAATGATTGAAAAAAAAAAGAAATGTCTAAATTTCACCATGTTGTTTTAATTCCCTTGAAAGACTTAAAGGGATAATAAAGTCCCAAATGCTGTTTTGAATGCTTTGATTGGTGCAATTTTTGATTTAGGGGATCTGTGAGGGTTTCTAACATATATACTTTTAAAATCCGCTTCAGAATTGAAGTGGTGCCTGGAAGGCTAAGGCCTCATGAAAAAATTCAGTGGAAACGCATTGCGTTTTTACTGCGTTTTTCTCTGGGTTTTTTTCTCCCCTTATTACATCTATAGAGAAAACACTATTTCTGCAGTGTTTCCACAGGTAAAATTGACATGCTGCATTTATCAAAAATGAATCTTTTCTGCAGTGTTTTTGTTTTTTGCAGCGTATACAATAGATGAGAATAGCCAGCATGTCATTCACTTTGCTGGTACTGTAAAATGCAGCATTTTTCCTGCTACGTTTTCGCAGTAGGCAAAAATGCTGCATTTCCACAATTTGGGGCCTTAGCCTAAAATGGGGTTTGAGAAATTTTCTTGTAAATTAGAAAAAATTGCTGTTAGACTTGTAAGCCTTCTGAAAATCAAAATAAATTTAAGGACAATTAAAAGATGATGCCAATATAAAGCAGAGATATGATAGATAATATTTATTAATTAATTTGGGAGTATGACTATTTGTCATTTTCATAGTTGCAAATTTTTCAAAATTTCTTATTTTTTCATAAAATAATTGCATAAAATATCAAACACTAACACTAACATGAAGTGCAATGTGTCACGAAAAAACAGTGTTGAAATTGCCTGGGTAAGTTAAAGCATCGCAAAGTTATTACCACATAAAATGACATATCATTTTTGAAGAACGTCCTTAAGGCTAAGGTAGTGAGCCGCAGCCAAAATGCGCTGCGGGAAAAACTGTGGAGGAAACGCATAGTTTTTCACAGAAAATCCGCAGAGTTTTCCTCTGCGGACTTTCTGCTTCTATTATGCCTGTACAGAAAACGCCAGCGTTTTTCCATAGGTATGATTGACATGCTGCGATTTTTCGCTGCAGATTTTTTTTTGCAATGTGTGGATGGAATTAGCCAGAATACCATCCACTTTGCAGGTACGGTAATACGCAGCATTTTTTGCCATGGCATTTCTGCCGCGGCCAAAATGCTGCGAAAACGCAGCGTGGTGCCTTGGCCTAAAGCTGTCCTAGATTTATCATCCAGCATCAGCCACTGTAATAAATCTGTCACATTTTCAGGCAGCCTAAGTTTCACTCTTTACCTATTAAACAGGATAAGTAAATCTGCCCTGTTATTTTTCAAGGAAGTTTTGAGTCACACTGAACTAAAACTTTAACAGAAATGACATACAGAGCTTTTTGTGATAAAGGGAGTGGCAGTAGTGTCACTATAACTGTAATTTACTGGCATCCTTTACTTAAATCCCTAGACAAATGCCAGGTATCTGTCTCCATAGAGCTATGTGGTTTGGATGCTGATGACTGAGGACGTCTACTGTTGATAAATATCCACCAATTCTGGAAAATGGTAATTCAACTAAATAAGAATAAATTAATATGTGAAGTATAAGTGTCAAGGCGATCTGTCAAAATATGCCTGCTAGTAGATTATATGCACTTGTCATTTTTAGCATAAATGTTTCATGGACAAGCAATACTTGAAGCTGCACTATGAAATGCATAGTGATGGTCTTTATCCTCTTAAGAACATGGCCAAAAACCATTTTAAGGACCAAGCCCCATTTTTCCAAATGGACATGTGTCACTTTATATGGTAATAACTTTGAGATGCTTTAACTTACCCAAGTGATTGAGGTTGCTTTTTTCGTGACACATTGTACTTCCTGTTAGTGGTAAACATTGGCCAATATTTTTTGCATTTATTTATAAAAAAAAATAGAACATTTGATGGAAATTTTGAAAAATTAGCAATTTTCAAATTGTGAAATGCTCTACTTTTCAGAAAGATAGTCATACCACCCAAATACATTAACAAATAATATGTAATATATCTGTGCTTTATATTGGCATCATCTTTTAATTATCCTTTAATTAATTTTGACATTCGAAGGATTACAAGTGTAACTGAGATTTTCCAGATTTACAAGAAAATTTCCCAAACCCATTTGTTAGGGACCACTTCAGTTCTGAAGGGTATTTTAAAGGCCTGTATGTTAGAAATCCCCCATAAATCACCTCATTTTATATTTCATAATTCAAAACCACATTTGGGAAGTTTGTTAACCCTTTATGTATTTCACAGGAATTAAAACATTATGGAGGTGAAATTTATTTTTTTTCAGTAGTACATTCATTCAACCCTAAAATGTACACATTCACAAGGGGTTAAAGGAGAAAATGCATCTCACAATTTGTTATGCAATTTCTCCCAAACACAGAAATACCCCATATGTGGATGTAAAATGATGTATGGGAACAAGACAGCGTGCTAAAGGGAAGGAGAGACACTGGGCGTTTGAAAAGTAGATTTTGCTGGAATAGTTTTCAGGTATCATGTCTCCATTGCAGAGCCCCTAAACTATCAGTAAAGTGGAAACCCTCCGAAAGTGAACCCATTTTGGAAACTACACACCCCTCACAGAATTTATCAAGGGGTATGGTGAGCATTTTGACCTCACAGCTATTTCATAGCTTTTATTAACATTGGGACGTAAAAATGAAAACTTATTTTAGTAAAACTTTAGTTTTACTAAACTGTCAATTTATCCCCAATTTTTTCATTTTCACAAGGGGTTAAAGGAAAAAAGCACCCCACAGTTTGTTACACAATATCTCCTGAACACAGTAGTACCCCATATGTTGTTGTAAATTGCTGTATGGGTACATGGAGGGGGCTTACAGAATGGAAAGAGCGCTATTTGACTTTTGGAGGGCAGATTTTGCTGGAATAGTTTTTTGGTGTCATGTCACATTTGCAGAGCCCCTAAAGTACCAATACAGTGGAAACTCCCCAAAGGTGACCCCATTTTGGAAACTACAGAATTTATCTTCCCAAAAATTAATGTACAAAGTGGAAATTAAAATTTTTTAAGAAAAATGCCATTTCAGTGTCCAGTTTGTGCTACCCACTTTGTGTCAACAGAGATACACACTCCTAAAACTTTTAAAGGGGTTATCCCGGGTACAAAAAGTTGTATATGTTGGTGTCAACTTCTGTTTGGGCACACAGCAGAGTTCAAAAGGAAGGAGCACTGCACGTTTAAGCTTTTGGAGTATAGATTTAGAGGGACTTTCTGGATGCCATGTTGTTTTTGCAGAGCCCTGGAGGTGCTAGTAAATTGTAATTACCCAAGAAGTGACCCCATTTTGTAGGGGCAATTTTAGGGCCTCTGCAAAAACCAACAATCTAAATCTGCGCTCCAAAATCACATAGCGTTCCTTCACATCTGCACCCTATTGTGTGCCTAAACAGCAGTTTATGCCCACATGTATGACACTGTTGTACCCAGGATAACATATTTAACAATGCCATATGTGGGAATAAACTGCAGTTTGGGCGCAGCCGGGCACAGAAGGGAAGGAGCGCTATTTTGGTTTTTGGAGCACAGGTTTTTGGACACTGTGCCACTTTTGCAAAGCCCCTGAATTGACAGTAAAGTGGAATACACAGACATGACCCCATTTTGGAAACTACACCCCTCAAGGGATTTATCAAGCAGTGCAGCAAGCATTTTTAACCCTTATTGAAAAATATGATATGAGACATGCTATTTAATTGCCCAATATGTTGTACATTAAGTACAACAGTGTCATACATGTGGGCCTAAACTGCAGTTTGGGAACACAGCAGGGTGCAGATGTGGCTTCTGGAGCACAGATTTAGTTGTTTGGTATCTGCACGCCATTTCATGTTTGCAGAGCCGCTAAGGTGCCAATAAAGTGTAATTCCCTAGGGAGCAGGGGCGCACCGCTAATGAGGCGAAGTGAGGCGGCCGCCTCAGGCACTGTCCGTCACTGTCTGGGGGGGGCGGCATTTTTTATTGTCTATTTAATGTAAACCAGCCCAGGACAGGCCGCTAAAAAAAAAAAAAAAAAAAAAAAAGCGGCGCGATACCTGTCCTGGGCTGGATTACGAGACCTCTGCATGTCAGCGCAGGCGGCGATACAATAACGTCATCGCGCCTCCTACGCTGAGACACAGACGTCGCGGACAAGAAGAGGAGGAGGCGGCGGCTGCATCAAGGCATCGGAGGTAGGTGAGGATAAGTTTTTTTTATATATATAAATAGGCCGTTGCCTGCTGGAGTATCCCCGACACGTAACGGCCTATTTACTTATCGATTCCCGCTGCTGGTCGTGGCCACCCCCGCTTCCCCTTCTGCTATGGGACGCAGAAGCGGCTGTGTGCAGGAGCGGGGATGGCAAGTGAGGCTGCGGCCGGCAAACCCCATCAAATACTACTATTATTATACTCCGGGGTCTGTGGGGCATAATACCGTGTGCAGGGGCCACTATGGAGCATAATACCGTGTGCAGGGGCAACTATGGAGCATAATACCGTGTGCAGGGGCAACTATGGAGCATAATACCATGTGCAGGGGTAACTATGGAGCATAATACCGTGTGCAGGGGCCGCTGCGGGGCATAATACCATGTGCAGGGGCCGCTGCGGGGCATAATGCCATGTGCAGGGGCCGCTGCGGGGAATAATACCGTGTGCAGAGGCAACTGTAGAGTATAATACCACGTGCAGGGGCCGCTGCGGGGCATAATATCGTATGCAGAGGCTTCTGCGGGGCATAATAACGTGTGCAGGGGCCACTGCGGGTCATAAAACCTTGTAATACTGTGTGCAGGGGCCGCAATGGGCCATAATACCGTGTAATACTGTATTTAAAAAAAAAAAAAAAAAACACCTACTCACCTGTCCCTTGTGCTCCGATGTCTCCTACCGCGGTTTGGTTCTGCTGCTCTGGTGTTTTCTTCTGGTGGAAGTTCCCTCCGCACATGACCGCTGAGGTCGCTGACACAGGACATCACAGGGCTGTGGGGAAGAAAATACCGGAGCAGCAGGACTGGAACGCGCTGGGAGACACCGGAGCACCTTCCCCAGCCTCATATTAAAAAAGTGGTTATCCTGGACAACCCCTTTAAGGTGGCACTTGGGCTTTATTAAAGGGGCTTTCCAGCTCATTTTTATTGATGATCTATCCCTAGGACAGATTATCAATAAGAGATCAGTGGACCCCTCCTCTGATCAGCTGTATGAAGGGGCTATGCCTCCTGTTTATATCATACGCTGTGTGTTTATAGTGACCGTGTGATGTAATTACAGCCATGTCACATAGACGTGTATAGGACGAGGCTGTAGTTACATTACATGGCCGCTATGAGATGAATGACACTGTGTAAACAGAGACGCGGTCACGGCGCTTACACAGGTACCACAGTTCATTCAAACAGGTGATCAGTAGGGGTCCAGGGTTTTTGAGCCCCACTGATTATTTTATTAATGATCTGGAAAACCTTTTAATTAGGAAACCTAAGGGGAATTATTAATAAGGGGCACTATTTATACAGGATACACACGTACATCATTAATATAAAGATGCACTTGGGGGTATTATTCATTATGGGGGGTTATATCATATATTTTATAATTGGGGTAGCAGCAGGATGGGTGTGCAGGTGAGGACAATGTGGGTCGGTGCCATGAAAAGTGAGGAGCCAAAGATGTCTGTGTTGTAAACTTTACAGAGACAAGTCACAGCTGGAAGAAGTGGTCATGGCGGTCCAAAGGGAAGAGAAGGGAAATGTGACCGATTAGTCAGAGACGTCACCTGTAAGTCACAAAATGTTACTGCTCTGTATTCACCTAAATGATAGAGTATAAATACCTGATTGATGGGGGTCTGTCTGCTGTGTCCCCCACTGAGCCTGAGAATTGGGTTTTTTACCCCCACTGGGTGGGAATTCAGCCTCACAGCAGCCATATATATAGGTGTGCTACTTGGTGGATGGACAAATCCGCGTGGCTCTCATTCAACTTTGATGGGAGCGCCAAAGATACCCGAAGTCCAGTACTCAGCTATCTGCTGCGCTCCTATTATAGAGAATGGGGGCCATGTGAGCTCGTCCATCCACCAAGCAGAAGATGTGTGAAGTTACTTTCATTGTTAATGCCGTGTTCTTGATCTGATACTAAAGTAATACAGTAAGAAGAATTCGTAAAAACAGTTTTATCACTTTGTGTATTGTGTATATTGTGCGACGATAACAGTGTGTGAAGCTAGTAGCATTTAAACGCAATTTTATATATATATATATATATATATATATATATATATATATATATATTTTTTTTTTTTTTTTTTTTTTTTTGGGAGGGGGGCGTCTTTCTATAGTCCGCCTCAGGCAGCAAAGAGGCTAGGTTCACCACTGCTAGTGAGTGACCCAATTTTGAAAACTGCAACCCTCAAAGAATTTATGAAAGGGTGTAGTGAGCATTATAGTCTATGAGGTCCGCAGGTGTCTGCAGGTTACCACTGTTTTAGCAGACGGGCTCTCCGTCATTCAGGTCCCTCGGTGCAAGTATGAAGCTAGCGTAATTTATATTGGTTTTTTTATGTGTTACTAATTTTGAAGATCAAAAACACATTTGGGGACATAAATCAATTGTTTTTGCATCGCCATCTTCAGACAGGTGTAACATTTTTATTTTTTTTTTATAAACTGTAATTTTATTGAAAAATTTAGTAAAAGGAACAACAAGAGAACAGATATAACAAATGGAGCGCTGTTGCCCGTAACAGCTCAAAGTACTAACAGCGATAAAGAACAATTTAATAATAACAAAGTACAATAAAAGCCAAAAGACAAGGGGAAGAACACAAGGGAAAGGAGGGGAGGGAAAAATCCATGGTCAGAAGCCATTTAAGATACAGTATGTGTCCCAAGGGGTCCAAATAGTCTGGAATGCATCCACAATGTTATGGAAGCTCGCAGTCAGAAATTCGAGGCTACGGACATCTTTCATCCGTGCAAGAAGTCCAGGGGTCGAGTGGGGGAAGGTAGACCTCCAATGTTTCACAATAAGAGTCTTTGCCACCGTACACAGATAAAGAAACAACCAAAACGTCTTTTTACCTAGGTGTCTGGGAGGGATTTTCAGGAAGTATGTAACAGGGTCCAAGGGAACACCCTGGATGAAGAGAGCATCTCTCAGTGCCTTGACCTCCCCCCAGAAACCTAGGATCAGCGGACATTCCAAAAAAATATGGTACAAAGTGCCCGTCACAGAACGACATCCCCAGCACTCTGAGGGTATCGAAGTGTTTAAAGAGTGGAGGAGAGCAGGGGTGTGGTACCAATACATCAACAGCTTGTATTGAGTTTCCTTAAAGGTTACACACAATGAGGATTTCATAGCATGAGACCACACTATCTGCCATTGCCCCAGGGAAATAGGTCTACCTATGGCCACCTCCCATTTAGACATGTAACAATGATTAGAGGGTGCAACGCCCTCAGGGGAGGACAAAATCTGATAGATGGACGAGAGTAGGTCCCTAGTAGAGGTACCAGCCCAGCAAATCTTCTTAAACATGGTGGAAAGAGAGACCTGTAGAGAGCCATGCAATGAGCGGACAAAATGAAGTACCCACTGATAATGAAGCCACTCTGTCACTGGGAGGTTTAGGGTAGAGGTGAGGTAGTCAAAGGACCTGAACTCCAACATTACCGGGTCAACCATGTCATCAATCCTGAACAGGCCTGCTCTGGACCACATGGCAACCATATTGGGTGACATTGTACAGGAGGGAGACCATCGATGAATGTCTAGATGCCAAGGGGAACATGGAATGACAAACAGACCAAATGACTCTAGTGAAACAAATAGGACCAAGCAAGGGGAGGTAAGGAGGCAAGGAGAGAGCCTCCGCACAGCAACGCATTGGGATGCATAGGAGCAACCCACAACTTCTCAATCTCCACCCATTTGGTGTATGCAGGCAAGGCAAAATGGAATGCAGCGTAAATGGGTTGCCCAGTGGAATGGCTGGGCCCCAAGGTGAACGTTTGACATGGCCCCCCCTGGCAACCACCCCCCTGTCAACCACCCCCCCGTACAAAACGCATTCCTATTATGCCCCATAGTGGCCCCTACACACACTATTATGTCCCATAGTGGCCCCTGCACACACTATTATGCCCCATAGTATCCTCTGCAAACAGTATTATGCCCCATAGTGGCCCCTGCACACGCTATTATGCCCCATAGTGGCCCCTTCACATAGTATTATGCCCCATTGTGGACCACCCATGAACAATTACTCTGCGGTCTTTTCCGCGGCCTTACTTACCGATCCCCGCTCCTGCTCACAGCCACCTTTGCTTCCGCAGAATGGGAAGCGCAGGCGGCTGTGAGCAGGAGCGGGGATCGGTAAGTAAATAGGGCCCGTTACCTGCTGGTGTTACACATTTTTCTGTTGGGGTACATATGTCTGTTCGATCACTTTTTTATCACATTTTGGCGAGATAGCGAAAAATCACTAATTCATTTTTTTTTCGTTTCTTTTTAGTGACGTTCACTGCGCTGGTTAAATAATGTGTCAGCATTATTTTTCAGATTGTTACGGTCGAGCGATACCAAATACGTATTGTTTTTATTAAACTTTAGAAATTTTTTTACATAACTAATTTTATACAGGAAAGGGCATTTTTGGGGGCTTTATTAGTTTATTAATTCTTTTTACCACTTTGGGGACTACTGATTGCTGGTTCAATAGTATACACTGAAATATGCTTCTGCTGCAGTTACTGGTCTGCCACCAGACTGCTAAAAATACATATTGGGAGCAAGATAACAAAAAAACTACTTAGGTGGTCATGTTATACCACGGCATCTAAGGGGTTAAAAAACCCCGACCGAAGCTCCGACCGGGGGTCCTGGATCAGGGTGTTAGCTGTTAGTTACAGCTAACACCCGCTCATACAGTGGGGGTTATTTATCATCTGCCCCTTTTTTGGCCATACTTTCCCAGGTGCGCCTTTTTTAGACTAGTTTTACTGTGGTGCTTATTTATGATGTCAGCGCACCTCCTTGTTAAATGTTGTGCACATGTTAGTTTAGATGCGCCTTTTAGGCCATGTGCACTTTACCACTTTTTTATTCTAAAAGGCGCAATTCCTCCTTTTTAATGTTTTCTAACCTGACGCTGCCCCAGACTGGAGTGCATTTGCGTTTGTTTTGCGCCAGTCATAAATTCAGCGTAAAACGGATCTCCATTTAGGACACACCCTCTCTACTCGGCAGAAAGCAAAAGTGGCGAGAGCAGAATAACAGTGTGAAACATTGCTTCATAAACAAAGTGTAGGGCAGAAAAAGACCTCAAAATTTACCACAATAAAAGGCGCAAGTAGCTTAATAAATGTGCCCCACTGAGTGGATGAAAGGCTTCATACATAATAGTATGGTGGTGTGCCTTCAGACCTAGGCGGCTGCGATGTATTATTACGGCGCTAGTCCCTAGGGGTTAAAATTTGATTGAAATTTTGGAAAAAAAAAAAAACTTGTTATATGTTGCATTGTTTCATTTTATATATATATTTTATACATATGAAATAGTTGTAAGTTATGCAATAAAGTCCTGTTGCATGGACACAACAATAGCACAAAATAGCTTTTTTGCACCTGAATGGTGCCTTTTTTAACATCTCTCATTTTAGTGTATTGAGGGATCCATGAAAATGGGTAAAAATAGGACATGAACTATTTTTTGACAGTCCATTAAAACCGCCCATCAAAAAGACAGTCATGTGAATCGCCACATTCCCGTGAATGGATTTTAACACAGCCATGTTACGGCTGTTAAAAAAAAAGTCCATCACATGGCCGATTTTCACTGTGGTGTGAAAGTAACTTAAAGGGTTTGGCCACTTTCAGACCAATATTAAGAGAGAAATGTTATTGTTTGTGTAATAAAAAGTTGTACAATTTCCCAACATACTTTCTGTATCAATTCCTTACAGTTTTCTAAATCTCTGCTTGCTGTTATTCATTCTACTTGCTTCTAGTGTATAAAAAATGAGCCATGCACCTGTGTGCTCATCACATGACCATGGACCGTGGTCAGAGTTTTATCCAATAGAAGCAAGCAGAATGAATGACAGCAAGCAGAGATCTAAAAAGCTGTGAGGAATTGATACTGAAAGTATATTGGAAAATTGTACAACTTTTTACTATACAGTACAAACAATAACATTTGTTCTCAATATTGGTCTGAAAGTTGCCAACCCCTTTAAGATTAGAAAATACACTGCCTGTTCTTGTCCTTGGGATGTGTCTGGTATTGCAGCTCAGCCCCATTCATATAGCCCATACCCAAGACTAAAGATTTTGGGGGAATAAACAGAAAATGTGTTGTGTATATTTAGCAGGAGAGTAGGAATTCTGCTTTTATGTGAATGCTTCTTCTATGATGATGATGTGCAAGTTATATTTAAAAAATTCTGATTACGTCAATGCTTCAATGGCATCTAAAGTTGTTCAACCTCTGACAAGAATTTGACACCTGTTTATTACACGTCAGTTCTTCTCTAGAAGTTTGAGGTTTGTTCAGGTTGTGGCCCTTTTCTTACACTGTTTTTTACGCACGCTATTGTTTAGTAGGAGCAGAGTTAACTTGATGTTGTGAGGGGGAGGCCAGCACCCTGGCTGCCGAGAAGTAGATGTAAATGTTCCTGGTACAGGACAGGAAGCGACCGTGGGTAACCAAGAAGGGAGGGTGAAAGGTTAGTTTCGCTGATACCCCTCCTTTTTATTGCTAGATGTGAAAATAACACTTAGTTATTAACAAAAAGGACCTGGTTTGCAGGACATGGACTAGGATGAAAAAAAATGTTTTAGTATAGTAAAAGGGACACAGGACAAAGTTAAAGGTTGCTATGAAAACATAAAGAAAGTTGCAATTGTGTGACATCATAGTTACCTGCTAAACACATAATCATATATAGAAAGGCTGCCTGCCAGATTTTAGGCAAAAAAAACCTGTTTGTACCAGAGGCGTAGCTAGGGGTTCAGCAAGGGGGGCAAACATGTCCAAGTGGGCCCCCTACTTGGACATGTTTGTATACCGATACTATCAGTATACGGTGAGCATATAGTGGTATATAGCCGCTCTACACAAGGCTCTGCAGACCATTTAGGTGAATATAGGGCAGTAACATTTATTGACTTACAGGTGACGTCTCTGACTAATCGTTCACATTCCCCATCTCTTTCATCTGGACGGCCATGACCACTTCTTCCAGTCTCTGTAAAGTTTGCAACACAGACATCTTTGGCTCCTCATTTTTCCAGGCACCCGACCCACATTGTCCTCACCTACACAAAGCCCCCATCCTGCTGCTACCCCCAATTATAAAATATATAATATAACCCCCCATAATGAATAATACCCCCAAGTGCATCTTTAAATTAATAACTTCCCTGTGCACCCCCTTTAAATAGTGCCCCTTATTAATAATGCCCCAGGTGTTTCCTAATTTAAAAAGGAAAAAAAGAAAAAAAAACGAGGGAAAAAAAATTATTGGGGTTCAAATACCCGAGACCCCCAGGATCAGCTGTTTGAATGAACCGTGGTACCTGTGTAAGCGCCGTGACATCTTCTCTGTTTACACAGTGTCATTCTTTTCATAGTGGCCATGTAATGTAACTACAGCCTCATCCTATACACGTCTATGTGACAAGACTGGAATTGCATCACACGGTCACTATATACAGACAGTGTGTGATATAAACAGGCGGCAAAGCCCCTTCATACAGCTGGTCAGTGGGGATTTGCTTATCTCTTATTGATGTTTTATTTATGAGGATAGATCATAAATAAAAATGAGCTGGAAAACGCCTTAAGACTAAGGCCCCATGTGGCATCCCGAAGCAAAGAAGAGCTGCAGGAAAAACCGCGGCGGTGATGTGGCACTTGGCACAGAATGTTCGCAAAGGTTTCCTCTGCAGACTTTCTGCTTCAATTATATCTATAGGGAAACCAGCTGCTTTTCCGTAGGTATAATTGACATGCTGTGATTTCCAAAACTGCGACTGTTTTGGAAATGGCAGTGTATCCACTGCGCATATTTTACTGTAAAGTGGGGATGGGATGGGGGCCCCATGTGGTGAAAACCCACAGAAAAAAATACGGCTTCAGCAAATCCCATCCACACATTGCAGAAAAATATGTGCAGCAGACGCACTGCGATTTCCAAAACCATTCCGCCCCCCCGCTTATATGAAAAGTTTGTTTTGTATTGCATGTTTTAACTCCTTCCCACCGCAGGCATTTTTAAATTTTTGTTTTTGGCCTCCTGTCTTCCAAGAGCCATAGCTTTTTGATTTTTCTGTTCACAGAGCTTTATGAAAGCTTAATGTTTGCAAGACAAATTGTACTTTGTATTGGTACCATTTAATATTCCATACGATGTACTGGGAAGCTGGAAAAAAAATTCACAATGGGGTGGAATTGGAGAAAAACTGTGTTTGTGCGAATTTTCCTCTGGGCTTCATTTTCACGACGTTCACTGTGTAGCCAAAATGACATGTCACCTGTATTCTATGGGTCAGTACGATTCCAGGGATACCAAATGTATTTAGTTTTTTCATGTTTTAACCCTTTCAAAAATGCAAAATTTTGCAAAAACAAAACACCTGTTTTTTATATGTCCATATATTTGGCAATGCATAGGGCATCTTTTTTGAGAGGCCAGATGTACTTTTTAGATATACCATTTTGGGGAATGTCTGTCGCTTTAATTGCTTTTTATAAAAATTTTTTATATATTTATAAACTGGGCGTTTTCAGACATGACGATACATAATTTTTTTGAATTTTTGAATTTTAATATAGTTTTTTATATTTTTAAAAACTTTTTTTTTTTTTTGAACATGCGATTGATCACTTGTCTCATAGACTGCAATACAGTATTGCAGTCTATGAGTAAATCACTATATGTCTATTGAGGCTTAGTTTCAGCACCCATTATGCTAATTACACTCTCTCTACTGTTATGTGTCCTAGACCAGGGGTAGGCAACCTTTTTTGTTCAGGGTGCCGATTTAAATTAAAAAATCAAAGATGAGGTCCTCAGAGTGCTGCACAATAATTGTAAGGCTGATGACCCCTATACTAAAGCCATATAGCACAAACCGTAACACAGGGGTGCAGACATACTGTGCTCCCAGCCACATTCGTTTACCAGTATTTGCCTTGATACACCTGTACTTTCCCATTAGAAGCAATGTACAGTGGGGAAAAAAAGTATTTAGTCAGCCACCAATTGTGCAAGTTCTCCCACTTAAAAAGATGAGAGAGGCCTGTAATTGACATCATAGGTAGACCTGAACTATGAGAGACAAAATGAGAAAACGAATCCAGAAAATCACATTGTCTGATTTTTTAAGAATTTATTTGCAAATTATGGTGGAAAATAAGTATTTGGTCACCTACAAACAAGCAAGATTTCTGTCTCTCACAGACCTGTAACTTCTTCTTTAAGAGGCTCCTCTGTCCTCCACTCATTACCTGCAGTAATGGCTCCTGTTTGACATTATTATTAGTATAAAAGACACCTGTCCACAACCTCAAACAGTCACACTCCAAACTCCACTATGGTGAAGACCAAAGAGCTGTGGAAGGACACCAGAAACAAAATTGTAGACCTGCGCCAGGCTGGGAAGACTGAATCTGCAATAGGCAAGCAGCTTGGTGTGAAGAAATCAACTGTGGGAGCAATAATTAGAAAATGGAAGACATACAAGACCACTGATAATCTCCCTCGATCAGGGGTTCCATGCAAGATCTCACCCCGTGGGGTCAAAATGATCACAAGAACGATGAGCAAAAATCCCAGAACCACACGGGGGACCTAGTGAATGACCTGCAGAAAGCTGGGACTAACGTAACAAAGGTTACTGTCAGTAACACACTACGCCGCCAGGGACTCAGATCCTTCAGTGCCAGACGTGTCCCCCTGCTTAAGCCAGTACATATCCGGGCCCGTCTGAAGTTTGCTAGAGAGCATTTGGATGTTCCAGAAGAGTATTGGGAGAAACGGGGGCGTGGCTTGACCGCCGGAGAAGATGGCCGCAGCTTGAAAGAGCTCCGCGGCTTGACAGTTATTAGTGGCTCATCGCTTCACTCGGCGCAGACATACGCCTGCTCATTACCTTCACCGGGACCCAAATATAACAGGGGACATTGCAGGATTGCAAAATGGAGGAAAAAGGGCCCTCCAAAGCGGCTCACGGATTTTTTTGCTGCGTGGGCCTCTGACCAAGATGGCGCTGTTGCGTACCTTCTCCGTCTGCACCAGCGCGCAGCCGACAGCTTGTTAGCCGGGACGGCACATACCTCAGATGAGTTGTCTCGGCACTCGACCCCCCCACACCTGGGCTCTACTGGGGATAGTACAGACTCCCAAGGGAGTCAATCCAGCAGCTATGCAGGTCCACAGCAGGCTTCTAAGAGGGGCCTCCAGCCCCCCCCCTCAGCATCCATGACAGCTGCAGCTTGCCAGCCTGCTGCCTCCCCTGCTCCTACAACTCTACCAGCAGAAGACAATACCCCTACACATAGCCCAGTGAAACAGCGGATGAAATGAGATACCACTTTCTGTTTTGATTCATGCCCGGGGACCTCTATAGAAGAACCCCAACACTACGACTCTGATGTACTTCAGTCTATCCCAGCAGGCACCAAATCAGCTTCTGAGTTCCTCTTAAAAGATATAATGCTAGCCTTGCATAGATCTATTCAGAAAGATATCACTAAAGCAATTACGTCCGTTTCCTCCACGGTTGACTCTCTTGACGACAGACTTAACCATGTTGAAAATAAAATGGGAGAGTTCGCTTCTGCACATAATACCATAGTAGATGCCCATAACAATCTGTAGGAAGAATTGGCGGCAGTTAAACTTAAACTGGCTAGGAATAGATGGAACAATGTTAAGTTTCACGGCATACCAGAGTCAGTCGCTGCCAGGGAATTGATCCTTTTTTTGCAACAGCTAATGAAAGCAACCCTACCACATTGCTCCGATGCGGACCTGATTATTGACAGGGCACACTGCCTACCAAAGCCGAAAGTTATGCCTGACCATATACCTAGGGATACTCTTGCCCGCATACACTTTTATCATGTCAAAGATTGTCTCATGTATGAATCCAGGAAAAGATCTTCTCTGCCTGAGCCTTTCAAAGCTATTCAACTATTTACAGATCTGTCTCAGGCCACCATTGCCGCCAGAAGAAAGCTCGCTCCCATAACGGCGGTCCTTCATAAACATAATGTTCCCTAGAAGTGGGGATTCCCTACAAAAATTATTGTCGTAAAGAACAGAGCGACCCATACATTTAAATCCCTCGACACGGGCAAGAATCTACTACTACAATGGAACCTACCACCGCCTGCTCCTGATGTCCAGAAACCATCCAGAACTGAGTCCCACAAATTGGATCCTCTGTGGAAATCCAATATCTCTGCCGAGTGAATGACCCGAGTGACTGTGAGTCACTCGTAGTACCTGATATGTTTGTACTCTATGGAAAACTTTCCCCCAAGTTTATGCAGTCTTATACTGCCCGGTCTTGTACGACTACTTTCTTTTATTGTTGACTAGTTCTATGTTAAACACTGTTCTTAACCAGTTTTACCCTCTTAGGCCTGATGGACTTATTTTTGGGAACACTCTAGCACCTAAGTCATCCTACTGTCGGTTTGTGTACTTAATTTTTGAATGTCTTAATGGGTGTAAAAATTTTGTCACTTAATGTAAGGGGCCTGAACAGTCCCTTTAAACGTTCACTGTTGTGGAAGGAGGCTCTCAGATCTGCGGTGGATGTAATTTGCTTGCAAGAAACGCATTTCTGCAACTCTCGCCCACCAAGGTTTTCTCATAGACTTTTCCCATATATCTACTGCTCAAATGCCTCTAAGAGGGTTGCGGGTGTCCTTATAGCAGTTAAAAATACGGTGTCCTTTCAGCTGATACATGTTATCACCAACCCCAAGGGCCGCTATGTAGCTCTCATATGTTTAATTGATAACTGTCCTTTTACTATCTTGAATGTGTATTGTCCTAACTCATCTCAAATCTCCTTTTTAAATCTGGTATTGTGGAAGGTTAGGAAGCATGCACAGGGCCAGGTTATTTTGTGTGGCGATCTTAATATCGTGCATGATGCTGCTGCTGATTCTACCTATCGCGGCAAACATGCGCCTCAACAATTAGGGCCCTGGCTTCGGCAGGAGGAGCTTCATGATGTCTGGAGGTGTTTTCACGCCTCCGAGAAAGACTATACCTATTACTCTGCCAGGCATCACTCCTATTCCAGAATAGACATGTTTCTGGTCCAGACTGATATGCTCCTGTTACCCTTACAATACGCTCTGGTGCCACAAGAGCCCCTCCTGTGTCATGGCGCAAAAATACATATGTCATGTCCTTGAAAACAGTGTATGAAAAACTTTCTACGGACATTGTCGAATTGTTTGATATTAATACTCCATCAGTAGATGACAAATTTTGCTTCTGGAATTCCCATAAGGCCTTTGTCAGGGGTTTATTGATTCAGCATACATCGCCCTTTAAGCGCAAGAGAATACACGCAATGAAGGAGTTACTTGCTTCCATTGCGACTCTAGAACAGCAACATAAGACAGCCCCAACCCCTTACAGAAAGCGAGAGATGACTTGAGTGCTCACCTATTGGTGGATTTTGAGAAACACTCTAAACAACTTAAGGCGTCATACTATCGGTCATATAACAAAGCAAGTAAGTTAATGGCACAGCGAATCAAGGCGGCTAGAATTAAGTCTAAAATTCCATTGATTCTCTCCAAATCGTCCAACACAAAACTGTTTCATCCGTAGCATATTGCTGATGAATTCAGTAAATACTATAAGGACCTGTACAATTTAAAGGAGAACCCGGCCACTGTGTAGCCTTCTAGCTTAGGTATCATTCAGGTCCTCAACTCCTTGCAACTTCCTTCCGTTTCTCAAACGCAGCTCCAATCTTTAAACGCTCCTATAGCTACTCAGGAAGTGTCTAAAGCGATAGATGGCTTGAAGCCTAATAAATCTCCTGGTCCAGATGGGTTCTCTGGGGAATATTATAAATTATTCAAGTCACATATCCTTCTTCCCCTTACAGAGGTATTTAACTTAGGAATGTCTAATGGCAGATTTCCCCAAGAGATGCTAACTGCTACGATTGTGACGTTACCCAAACCGGGCAAGGATCCCTCTTTCTTTTCTAATTACAGGCTTATATCATTATTAAATGCAGATGTCAAGTTATTTGCCAAGGTTCTAGCGAATCGGCTTTTGGACATACTGTAATGCCTACACTGATTGGCTGCGACCAGGTGGGTTTCACCAAAGGGAGACAAGCCCCAGACTGCACAAGAGGGGGTGATCGCGCTGGTTGCGGCGGCCCGGGCCTGGCGGACGCCTTCTCTGCTCCTGTCCTTGGATACGGAAAAGGCGTTCGATAGGTTTCATTGAGGATATATTTTCGAAGTTCTAAGTAAGTTTGGCTTTTCGGGCCACATAGCTACTGCAATTTCCGCACTCTATTCTGGCCCATCCGCACAGGTGCTGGTGAACAGGGTTCTCTCCCGCCCCTTCCCTATCACTAACGGCACGAGACAGGGATGCCCGCTGTCCCTCCTAATATTTTCCTTAATGATGGAGCCCTTGGCGGAAAAAAATTAGGTTGCACCCTGGTCTTACTGGTATTAAGTTGGGCCAATCACACCATAAAATCAATTTATTTACAGATGATGTGATTCTATCCCTCTCTTATTCCGACAACACACTAGTAGTGTTTACCGGAGGTTGTCGGACTTTGGAGCGTTGTCATATTATAAAGTCAACGAATCCAAATCCCAGATCTTGGGAATTGGTCTGACACAAAATCATATATGTTATATCAAAGACTCATCACCTTATCAATGGTGCCCACTATCTTTATCCTATCTAGGAATTCAGCTGACTCTGGACCCAAAAGATCTAGTTAAGGCCAACTTCCTGGGTTTGTTAGCTTCCCTTCAGAAAGAGCTGGATGTATTGACTAAATTTGAGCACGGATGGATGGGGAGGATAGTATTATATAAAATGTTGATTCTCCCTAGAATACTTTATTTTTTGAGAACTTTAGTGGTTCCGATACCCAAGTCTGTATTTCAGAACTTCCAAAAGCAGATGGTGGCTTTAATTTGGAATGGCTGCAAGCCCAGAGTAGCTCTGCATATGCTCTTCAAATTTAGAGACGGAGGCTTGGGAATACCTAATCTGTATCATTATCACTTAGCTATAACTTTAGGGCAACTTAAATTCTGGCTTACATCGAACCATGATAAACTATGGCCAGATGTGGAGGCTCAAATGGCTCAAATTACCAACTAGGAATACTTCCTGTTAGCGTCTGTGCCTGCCAAGCGCTTACCGCTTTCTGTCCAACCAGCTGTACTAGCTACAGTTAAGGCGTGGCACGCCTTTTGTGACATCTCACATAGCGACATCCCTGGGGTCACCCTGAATCTACCCGTCACAACGCTCCCTCATAAGATCCCACATTTGTCCTTAGACACTTGGCGTAGCTGTGGGATAGAGTATATCTCTGATCTCTACAGAGGTGATACAATGGTACCCTTCTCCACGCTAGAGGAGAAATATAACCTACCCACAAAAGAGACATTTACCTATGTTAGATTAGCTTCCTATTTATCTGATGCCCCCTCGGTTCAAATACGCTTGCCGCAGCCGGCCGCCGACCTCTTGCACTCTCAGACTACCCCAGTTGCATATGCCACTAAAACTCTGTATTTTACGCTGAACATGGATTGCATCTTTCAAAAAACTAAACATATGCTCCTATGGGAGGAAGATTTAGGCCGTGGCTTTGATGTTCACTGTTGGCGGGAAGCGGTTAGGTGGGCTAAGCAATCCACAGTATGTGCCTCACACTGGGAGCAAGTCTAGCTAATTACCTGTATGTTTAATCTTACGGACTACTAGGTTGCTATTTACTACATATTTATGTGTATGCTCTACATACCTAGAATATTTTGTACTCCTTTTATGCTTGCAAACTGTGATGCCATGACTGTATTCTATATAATGTACACTGTATTTTGCATTCCTTATGTTGACCTTTTGTATGGTTTTTATTCAAAAATTTCAATAAAAACTATTGACATAAAAAACAGTATTGGAAGAATGTCATATGGTCAGATGAAACCAAAGTAGAGTTGTTTGGTAGAAACACAACTCGTCGTGTTTGGAGGAGAGTGAATGCTGTGTTGAATCCAAAGAACACCATACCTACTGTGAAGCATGGGGGTGGCAACATCATGCTTTGGGGCTGTTTCTATGCAAAGGGACCAGGACGACTGATCCGTGTACATGAAAGAATGAATGGGGCCATGTATCGTGAGATTTTGAGTGAAAACCTCCTTCCATCAGCAAGGGCATTGAAGATGAAATGTGGCTGGGTCTTTCAGCATGACAATGATCCCAAGCACACTGCCAGGGCAACGAAGGAGTGGCTTCGTAAGAAGCATTTCAAGGTCCTGGAGTGGCCTAGCCAGTCTCCAGATCTCAACCCCATAGAAAACCTTTGGAGGGAGTTGAAAGTCCGTGTTGCCCAGCGACAGCCCTAAAACATCACTGTTCTAGAGGAGATCTGCATGGAGTAATGGGCCAACATACCAGCAACAGTGTATACCAACCTTGTGAAGACTTACAGAAAACGTTTGACCTCTGTCATTGCCAACAAAGGATATATAACAAAGTATTGAGATGAACTTTTGTTATTGACCAAATACTTATTTTCCACCATAATTTGCAAATAAATTCTTTAAAAATCAGACAATGTGATTTTCTGGATTTGTTTTCTCATTTTGTCTCTCATAGTTGAGGTCTACCTATGATGACAATTACAGGCCTCTCTCATCTTTTTAAGTGGGAGAACTTGCACAATTGGTGGCTGACTAAATACTTTTTTTCCTCACTGTAAGTACATGTGTAACCCACAATTAGTGGTAAATGTATTTGACTGGGAGCAGTGAGGTAACACCTGTAGGATGGTGACACACTATGTACTTGGATGCTGCATCCCCGGCCGCCAGTACCTTCGCTTTTCTGTAAGTGAAACGATGATTAATTTCAGCCACTTTTAATTTCTGGCTGTGCGGTAACAGCAAAACCGCAGCCAGGAATTAATGAGTGTCACACTTACACCAAAGTGACAGCACTGGCACCCGGGGTCCTGGATTTGGCTGTAGCCGCATCTGGGAACATAGTGTGACACCACCTGAAAAGAAACACCCTAAGGCTGAGGCCCCACGTTGCAGAAACGCAGCTTTTTTTGTTGCAGATCTTGCTGCGTTTTTCTGAGCTAAAGCCAAGAGTGGGTTGAGCAGAAGGGAAAAGTATAAGAACTTCCTTTATATTTCCCATTCCTTTTGTAGCCATTCTTGTCTTTGGCTCAAAAAACCGCAGCAAAATCTGCAACAAAAATGCTACGTTTCCACAACGTGGCACCTCAGCCTTAGGCCTCCTGCACACAAATGGCATGGATGTGGTTTTCACTGACCTATACATTAAAAATGAATTTACAGGGCTGAAAATGCAGACCGATATAGGATCTGCTCCATAATTTGCAGCTCTTCAATTTGCCCCGGACACTGAGCCACAAAAACAATGGCTGTGTGTATGCGTCCATTGAAATGTATTGGTGGGCAGAGAGGGCAGCAAGAGAAGAGGGAGCGTCCTAGACCAGTTCTGTAGCAGAGCAGTAAAAGGACGCTCCCTCTTCTTTTAATACCTGAAGGTCCAATGCTGGCTGTTGTGCCAACAAAATATGACACACGTGCCACTCTTGGCACGTGTGCCAGGTTTTGCCGACCCCTGTCCTAGACTATCTGCTCCAGGCAAGGACTGCCCATCTGACAGTAGACTGCCTAATTAACCTAATGGGTGCTGAAACTAACTCTCTAGGCCTTAGGAATGTTGGGGGCTAGAGAAAAAATTACAAATGCACGGGTGGAGGGGAGTCTATTGAAGGATGCCAAGAGTTGGATTTGGTGGAAGTGATGAAAGGTCCCCTTTAATGACCAACCATTGTACATGTGTGGTGCTTGGTCATAGGCTGTATGCCAGAAGACTGTACATTTATGGCACCAGCTTAAAGCTCATGGTTCTGGCAATGTAGCAAAAGCAGCCAGTACCTGGAGGAGAACATAGAAGCAGTTTATAATCGCTTTTGTGTTTTTCCTTTCACACTACGTAGTGCTCAATCAGAGCCATCTTTGGTATGACACCCAGCACTGCAGAGCTGCTGGGTCTTAGGAGACCCAGATAAGCTATGCACTGTGCCAAAGAATGTTTTGCTTTGTAACTGTGGTTCCTTTGAATGACACAGTTAAGCAAAACTTTGCAAAAAAATAAATAAAAAATTTCTTGGAGTCACCATATTCTGACACCAGTAAATTTTTTATATATACAGTACAGACCAAAAGTTTGGACACACCTTCTCATTCCAAGAGCCCTTACACAGTCTGGAGGTGTGTTTGGGGTCATTGTCCTGTTGCAAAATAAATGATGGTCCAACTAAACACAAACCGGATGGAATAGCATGCCGCTGCAAGATGCTGTGGTAACCATGCTGGTTCAGTATTCCTTCAATTTTGAATAAATCCCCAACAGTGTCACCAGCAAAGCACGGTGGGAACCAGTCATGTAGAGTCCATTCGTTCACCTTTTCTGCATCGCACAAAGACACGGTGGTTGGAACCAAAGATCTCAAATTTGGACTCATCAGACCAAAGCACAGATTTCCACAGGTCTACTGTCCATTCCTTGTGTTCTTTAGCCCAAACAAGTCTCTTCTGCTTGTTGCCTGTCCTTAGCAGTGGTTTCCTAGCAGCTATTTTACCACGAAGGCCTGCTGCACACAGTCTCCTCTTAACAGTTGTTGTAGAGATGTGTCTGCTGCTAGAACTCTGTGTGGCATTGACCTGGTCTCTAATCTGAGCTGCTGTTAACCTGCGATTTCTGAGGCTGGTGACTCGGATGAACTTATCCTACGCAGCAGAGGTGACTCTTGGTCTTCCTTTCCTGGGGCGGTCCTCATGTGAGCCAGTTTCTTTGTAGCGCTTGATGGTTTTGGCCACTGCACTTGGGGACACTTTCAAAGTTTTCCCAATTTGTCGGACTGACTGACCTTCATTTCTTAAAGTAATGATGGCCACTCGTTTTTCTTTACTTAGCTGCTTTTTTCTTGCCATAATACAAATTCTAACACTCCATTCAGTAGGACTATCAGCTGTGTATCCACCTGACTTCTGAACAACACAACTGATGGTCCCAACCCCATTTATAAGGCAAGAAATCCCACTTATTAAACCTGACAGGGCACACCTGTGAAGTGAAAACCATTTCAGGTGACTACCTCTTGAAGCTCATCAAGAGAATGCCAAGAGTGTGCAAAGCAATAATCAAAGCAAAAGGTGGCTACTTTGAAGAACCTAGAATATAAGACATATTTTCAGTTGTTTCACACTTTTTTGTTAAGTATATAATTCCACATGTGTTAATTCATAGTTTTGATGCCTTCAGTGTGAATCTACAATTTTTATAGTCATGAAAATACAGAAAACTCTTGGAATGAGAAGGTGTGTCCAAACTTTAGTCTGTACTGTATGTATCAGCGTATGGTTATTTGTAAGGTGTCTTTTTTGCGGGGCCAGATGTACTTTATAGTTATACCAATTTATTTACATTTTTATGGAAGGTGAAACAGCGAAAAGATGGTGGTGCGGCTTTTATTTTGTTTTTTCCTGCTAAAGGGTTCACTGTATGGTAAAAATTTATTTTTAGTTTTTATTAGGGTTTCAGTGTAACAAACAAGATAAGAGCACAAATCAGCACAAGGAAAAAAGAAATGCAATGGAAAAACAATAAAAGAAACAAATAAATCAGTAAGATAGGATGATGAACAGAGGATAACAGGAAGGGAGCACTGGGGAAGCGAAGGGAGTTCAGAGATCCTGTACAATAAGTATCCCATGAAGACCAAATTGAGTCGAAGACTGCCATTGTGTTGTTCAGGCTAGCTGTCAGGTATTCCAGAATGCGGACATTCTTGACACGGACAAAGATGTCCATGTGAGACGGAGGAGTGACAGATTTCCAGTGCAAGGCTATGAGAGTTTTGGCTGCCATACAGAGGTAAAGAAACAGTTTGGCAGACTTCTTGACCATCTGTCTTAGAGGCAAATTAAGCAAACAGATGAGAAGATCTAGGGGTACTCCCTGCAAAAAGAGGCTATCAGTAATATCCTTAATCCTCCTCCAAAAGCCTCATATCAATGGTCAGTCCCAGAATATATGATACAGTGTGCCCACAGCATAGTTACCGCTTCAACAAACTGAGGGAATCGAAGGATTCAGGAAATGTAGGAGGGCAGGGGTATGGTACCAATGCAAAAGTTTATACTGTGCCTCCTTAAATAATAATAATAATAATAATAGTCCTTTAATAGTCCCACAGTGGGGAAATTCAGTGTGTTACAGCAGCAAAGATAAGATAAGCAGATACAAATACAAATACAACATGTACAGGAATGTTCCAAGGTGAGAGGCATTACATTAATAGCAGACAGACAGATAGGAAGTAGCAGAGGGGGGGGGGGGATTTAACAGGCAGAGAGATATTTCAGTTCTCTGTATGTAATGATCTCCGCTTAGGTCGGTGTTGGTTGTACAGCCTAACCGCGGTGGGGAGGAAAGACTTCCGATAGCGCTCCTTCTCACACCTAGGGTGGAGCAGTCGGTCACTGACAGTACTGCCCAGCGCAATCACAGTCTCATGCATGGGATGGGAGTTATTCTCCCGCATGGAGCTCACCACGGACAGTATCCTTCTGTCACCCACCACCTGCACTGGGTCCAGTGGGCTCCCCAGGACAGAGCTGGCCCTTCTAATCAGCTTGTCAAGTTTATTTCTGTCCCTGGTTGATATACTGCTCCCCCAGCAGGCCACTCCAAAGAAGATGGCTGATGCCACTACCGAGTTGAAGAAAGTCCTAAGAAGTGCCCCCCGGATTCCAAAGGCTCTCAGCTTCCTAAGCAGGTAGAGCCTGCTGTGGCCCTTCCTGTACAGGGCCTCCATATGATCTGCCCAGTCCAGCTTATTATTAAGGAGCAGACCCAGGTACTTATAGGTGTTCACAATCTCGATGCCCGTCCCCAGGATGTCCACTGGTTTTGGAGGGCATCTGCCTTTACGGAAGTCCACCACCATCTCCTTGGTCTTCCCCGCGTTAATCTTCAGGTGGTTCCGGTGGCACCAGTCCACAAAAAACCGGTTCAGTTCTCTGTACTCCTTGTCATCATCGTCTGTGATGAGGCCTACTATTGCAGAGTCGTCAGAATACTTCTGTAGGTAGCAGCTGGATGAGTTGCACCTAAAATCAGCAGTGTACAGTGTGAAGAGGAAAGGGGCGAGAACCGTACCCTGAGGTGCCCCCGTATTACAGATCACGGTACCTGACACACAGTCTTGGGCTCTCACGTATTGAGGTCGATTTGTGAGGTAGTCTAGGATCCAGTTGGAGAGGTGGTGGTCCACTCCAGCAAGGCCCAGCTTGTCTCTCAGTAACCTGGGCTGTATGGTGTTAAAAGCACTGGAGAAATCAAAGAACATTATTCTCACTGTGTTCCCTGGTTTCTCCAGGTGAGACAGAGCCCTGTGCAGAAGGTGGATGATGGCATCATCTACCCCAATGCCCGGTCGATAAGCAAACTGGAGAGGGTCCATAGCGGGGCTCACTAGAGGGCGAAGATGTGTGAGAACCAATCTCTCTAAGATCTTCATCAAGTGGGATGTCAGTGCTACAGGTCTGTAGTTGTTGAGGTCCATAGGGTGAGGTTTCTTTGGAACTGGTACCACACAAGAAGATTTCCATAATTCAGGGACTATTTCCTGCCTCAGGCTCATATTATACATATATGTAATTATACCACACAGCTGGTCCCCACAAGTCTTAATTAGCCTTGCACTGATGTCATCTGGCCCTGCGGCTTTCCTCGCCTTGATCTTTTTCATCTCCTTCCTCACCTGGGCCCGTGTGAAGGTCAGACTGTGGCCAGATAAAGACAGATTTCTGGATTTACTGGTCTGTTGGGAAGTAGCCACATGGGGTGAATGGGGTGAAGTCATTGTGGTGAGGGGAGCTGAAGGACATTCTGGGGTGGGAGGAGCTGGTGTGTGATCAAATCTGTTGAAGAATAGGTTTAGTTCATTAATGTGGTCATAAATGTCACACACGTTGAGGATTTAGACGCATGTGACCAAATGATCTGCCATTGAGCATGAGAGATTGGCTGTCCAAGAGCTTCCTCCCATCGGGTCATGTATCTATGAATAGGAGGTGCCCAACCCAAAGGAGAGGATAGGAGTTGATAAATCATAGTGATCAGGCCCTTGGTAGACGTATCTGTTAGTAACCCTCAAAGATCCAAATAAAGTAAATGTGAAGTGGGCAATTTGTCAGTAGTGGAACCACTCAGTTTCAGGAATGTCCAATGCTGTGGCGAGGTAGTCTGAAGGGTCTGAACTCCAAAGTCAAAATGGTTGACAATATCAGCCAGTCTACAGAGGCCACTCTGGACCAGGTATGGACCATGGAAGATGGCAGACCCTTCGGGAGAAGCGGGTTCTACAGGAAGGAAATCATGGATAAATTCTGCGAGGCGAAGGGAAACAGACTATTACAGGTGGACCAAATCACTCTGGTGAAGCACATGGGACCCAATGTGGGGGTCTCAGGGGGGGGATCAGGTCCACAAAGAAGTGTTAGGGTGCATAGGAGCAAGCTAATTTCTCTATCTCCACACAACTTGTGTAAGCCTGGGGTGCAGCCCAAAAAGTGATGCATCGCAAGTGGGCAGCCCAGTAGTAGTGAAGAAGATGTGGGACCGAAAGACCCTCAACCCCTCTTTCTACCAGCATCACAGATCTAGGCATCCGGTGTTGCTTGGCATTCCGAATAAATTGGAATATGGCCCTCTGTAGGTCGTGAAGATCAGAGCGAGGAAGGGTCTCAAAGAAGTATAGTAGCTTCAGAAGAAAGGTAATTTTCACCGCAGAAATCCTGCCTAAAAGGGATATGCAACTGGCGCCACTTACCCAAGTCTACATTTTTAAAGTTTAAATACGTTGAGGGCAGTGAAAAAAAATAAAAAAAATACATACTCACCTGTCCCAGTTGCTCCGTTGTCGTCCCTCGCCTCCCGATTTGTTTGCTCTCCCGGGTCTCTTCCGGTGTTGTGCTGAAGCCAATCAGTGGCTTCAGCACAACGCCGGGAGCAGATGACACGGGAGGACGCTGGAGGATAGCGGAGCAACGGGGTCAAGTGAGTATACTTTTTTTTTTTTTTACTGCCCCCAGCTTTTTTAAACTTTAAAAGGGTTGTCCATTTTTGCCTGGACAACCCCTTTAAGGTCACTGAACAGCCTAGGTTACGTTACAGAGTAGAAGGTAGTTTAAGAAGGGGAAAGATGAATCCCCAAATATTTTAGGGACAGTTCACACCATTGGAAGTCAAAGTTACTGCGGAGTAGTTACATGGATGCTCTAGGAATATTCACTGGGAGGGCCTCTGTTTTAGAGGGGTTAACCTTATAGCGCAGGGGTAAGCAACCTTTGTTGTTCAGCGTGCCGATTTTGATTAAAAAATCAAAGTTGATGTACTCGGAGTGCCGGCCTATAATTGTAAGTCTGATGACCCCTGCACACGGTATTATGTCCCATAGCAGCCCCTACACACGGTATTATGTCCCATAATGGCCCCTGCACACGGTATTATGTCCCATACCAGCCCCTGCACACGGTATTATGTTCCATAACGGTATTATGTCCCATAGCGGATCCTGCACACGGTATTATGTCCCATAATGTATCCTACACACGGTATTATGTCCCATAGCGGATCCTGGTCACGGTATTATGTCCCATAGCAGCCCCTGCACACGGTATTATGTCCCATAATGGCCCCTGCACACGGTATTATGTCCCATAACGGCCCCTGCACACGGTATTATGTCCCATTATGGCCCCTGCACACGGTATTATGTCTCACAGTGACCCCTGCACACAGTATTATGTTCCACAGTGGCCCCTGCACATAGTATTATGTCCCACAGCAGCCCCTGCACACGGTATTATGTCCCATAGAGGCTCCTGTACACGGTATTATGTCCCATAGCGGCCCCTGCACATGGTATACAATGGGGAAAAAAAGTATTTAGTCAGCCACCAAGTGTGCAAGTTCTCCCACTTAAAAAGATGAGAGAGGCCTGTAATTGACATCATAGGTAGACCTCAACTATGAGATCCAAAATGAGAAAACATATCTAGAAAATCGCATTGTCTGATTTTTTAAGAATTTATTTACATATTATGGTGGAAAATAAGTATTTGGTCCATAACAAAAGTTAATCTCAATACTTTGTTATATATCCTTTGTTGGCAATGACAGAGGTCAAACGTTTTCTGTAAGTCTTCACAAGGTTGGCACACACTGTTGCTGGTATGTTGGCCCATTCCTCCATGCAGATCTCCTCTAGAGCAGTGATGTTTTGGGGCTATCGCTGGGCAACACGGACTTTCAACTCTCTCCAAAGGTTTTCTATGAGATCTGGAGACTGGCTGGGCCACTCCAGGACCTTGAAATGCTTCTTATGAAGCCACTCCTTCATTGCCCTGGCGGTGTGCTTGGGAGCATTGTCATGCTGAATGACCCACCCATGTTTCATCTTCAATGCCCTTGCTGATGGAAGGAGGTTTGCACTCAAAATCTCACAATACATGGCCCCATTTATTCTTTCATGTACATGGATCAGTCGTCCTGGTCCCTTTGCAGAGAAAGAGCCCCAAAGCATGATGTTGCCACCCCCATGCTTCACAGTAGGTAATCAGTGGCTTCAGCACAACGCCAGGAGCAGATGACACGGGAGGACGCCGGAGGATAGCGGAGCAACGGGGTCAAGTGAGTATACTTTTTTTTTTTTTTTTTTTTACTGCCCCCAGCTTATTTAAACTTTAAAAGGGTTGTCCATTTTTGCCTGGACAACCCCTCTAAGGTCACTGAACAGCCTAGGTTACGTTACAGAGTAGAAGGTAGTTTAAGAAGGGGAAAGATGAATCCCGAAATATTTTAGGGACAGTTCACACCAATGGAAGTCAAAGTTACTGCGGAGTAGTTACACGAATGCTCTAGGAATATTCACTGGGAGGGCCTCTGTTTTAGAGGGGTTAACCTTATAGCACAGGGGTAAGCAACCTTTGTTGTTCAGCGTGCCGATTTTGATTAAAAAATCAAAGTTGATGTACTTGGAGTGCCGGCCTATAATTGTAAGTCTGATGACCCCTGCACACGGTATTATGTCCCATAGTGGCCCCTGCACACGGTATTATGTCCCATAGTGGCCCCTGCACACGGTATTATGTCCCATAACGGTATTATGTCCCATAGCGGATCCTGCACACGGTATTATGTCCCATAATGGATCCTGCACACAGTATTATGTCCCATAGCGGATCCTGGTCACGGTATTATGTCCCATAGCAGCCCCTGCACACGGTATTATGTCCCATAACGGCCCCTGCACATGGTATTATGTACCACAGCGGCCCCTGCAAACGGTATTATGTCCCATAGAGGCTCCTGTACACGGTATTATGTCCCATAGCGGCCCCTGCACATGGTATACAATGGGGAAAAAAAAGTATTTAGTCAGCCACCAATTGTGCAAGTTCTCCCACTTAAAAAGATGAGAGAGGCCTGTAATTGACATCATAGGTAGACCTCAACTATGAGAGACAAAATGAGAAAACATATCTAGAAAATCACATTGTCTGATTTTTAAGAATTTATTTACAAATTATGGTGGAAAATAAGTATTTGGTCAATAACAAAAGTTCATCTCAATACTTTGTTATATATCCTTTGTTGGCAATGACAGAGGTCAAACGTTTTCTGTAAGTCTTCACAAGGTTGGCACACACTGTTGCTGGTATGTTGGCCCATTCCTGCATGCAGATCTCCTCTAGAGCAGTGATGTTTTGGGGCTATCGCTGGGCAACACGGACTTTCAACTCTCTCCAAAGGTTTTCTATGGGGTTGAGATCTGGAGACTGGCTAGGCCACTCCAGGACTTTGAAATGCTTCTTATGAAGCCATTCCTTCGTTGCCCTGGCAGTGTGCTTGGGATCATTGTCATATTGAATGACCCAGCCATGTTTCATCTTCAATGCTCTTGCTGATGGAAGGAGGTTTGCACTCAAAATCTCACGATACATGGCCCCATTCATTCTTTCATGTACACGGATCAGTCGTCCTGGTCCCTTTGCAGAGAAAGAGCCCCAAAGCATGATGTTGCCACCCCCATGCTTCACAGTAGGTATGGTGTTTTTTGGATGCAAATCAGCTTTCACTCACCTCCAAACACGACAAGTTGTGTTTCTACCAAACAGTTCTACTTTGGTTTCTTCTGACCATATGACATTCTCCCAATACTCTTCTGGAACATCCAAATGCTCTCTAGCAAACTTCAGACGGGCCCGGATATGTACTGGCTTAAGCAGGGGAACACGTCTGGCACTGCAGGATCTGAGTCCCTGGCGGCGTAGTGTGTTACTGATGGTAGCCTTTATTATGTTAGTCCCAGCTTTCTGCAGGTCATTCACTAGGTACCCCCGTGTGGTTCTGGGATTTTTGCTCACCGTTCTTGTGATCATTTTGACCCCACGGGGTGAGATCTTCCGTTTTGTATGTCTTCGGTTTTCTAATTATTGCTCCCACAGTTGATTTCCTCACACCAAGCTGCTTGCCTATTGCATATTCAGTCTTCCCAGCCTGGTGCAAGTCTACAATTTTGTTTCTGGTGTCCTTCCACAGCTCTTTGGTCTTCACCATAGTGGAGTTTGGAGTGTGACTGTTTGAGGTTGTGGACAGGTGTCTTTTATACTTATAACAATTTCAAACAGGTGCCATTACTACAGGTAATGAGTGGAGGACAGAGGAGCCTCTTAAAGAAGAAGTTACAGGTCTGTGAGAGCCAGAAATCTTGCTTGTTTGTAGGTGACCAAATACTTATTTTCCACCATAACTTGAAAATAAATTCTTAAAAAATCAGACAATGTGATTTTCTAGATATGTTTTCTCATTTTGTCTCTCATAGTTGAGGTCTATCTATGATGTCAATTACAGGCCTCTCTCATCTTTTTAAGTGGGAGAACTTGCACAATTGGTGGCTGACTAAATACTTTTTTGCCCCACTGTATGTCCCATAGCGGCCCCTGCACACGGTAGTATGTCCCATAGCGGCTCCTGCACACAGTATTATGTCCCATAGTGGCCCCTGCACACAGTGTAATATTCTTACTTTTATAATATTCCAATTGTCCCCACTCACTAGCTATAATTATACTGTGGGGTCTCTTCAGACCCCAGAGTATAATAAGCGGAGGGCCAAGAGAGATGACAAACATAAAAAAACAATGTTAACTCACTTTTTCCTGCCCTACACAGTGGCTCTGTTCTCTTCAGGTGCTTCTGCCTGTAGTCAGCGACCGCTGATTGAGTCTCAGGGGTCACGTCACGTCATTATGTGTAATGACGTTGGACGTGACCTCTGAGGCCCTGTCAGCTGTCTCTTACATCAGGCAAAAGCGCACAAAGAGCACACAGCGGCTGCGGAGCGCAGGAAAAGGTGAGTTAACATTGTTATTTAAGTCAGCTCAGGCTGCCACCAGTTGGAGAAGAACCGGGAAGGAGGGACAGGCTTGCAAGTGAGCAGTGAAGGAAGATACTAAAGCTATTCCCCTGGCTGCCCTATCCTTTTTGAGTTGTGTTGCCAGGGCAATACAATGCCCTCACATCACTGCCTTATGTGCTTTCCATAGGACCGTGCCTGAATTCACAGATCTCTTATTTTCCTGAAAGTAATTAGTTAAATAAGTACGCAAACTAGTCAGGGAGGTGAGTGTTTTAAGAAGGGCCTCATTGAGGCACCAATGGCAGCATCTAGACGGGACAGGAATGCGAGACAGGGACACAGTCACCGGTGCGTGGTCACACCAGGATATGAGACCAACTTCTGCTCCGGTGAGTAGATGGAGAGCCAGGGCGTTACCAAAGAAGCAATCAATCCTAGAGAGTGGTGGAGGCTATGAGCGTGGGAAAAGAATGTATAAGAGCGACCCGTGGGGTTATCAACATGCCATAGATCATAAAGGGCATGGGACCTAATCAATCAGCAGAAGTCTCTAGTGGGCCTCGCGTGTGAACCCTGTGGAGGTCTGTCATCCAAAGACAGCCTTTCCACTCATTCAGAAAAAAATCATATTAAAATCCCCACCAAGCAGCCAGCTTGCACTAAAGTAGGACCGCAAATGGCTCAGGAAAGGTGTCATGCCTTCAGCAATATTTTATGTATTAATTGTAATAGCTACATCTAATGACTGTTTGTTCAAATAGCAAATCATCATAATATTACCTATATGTCCCACTAGAGCTACTGTAGTTACCACCTATAACCTAATGACATCATCAAGTCAGCTCATCAGTGGCCATTTTACTTGGAACTTGCTGTTCAGGTAGCAGCATCTACTCCTATCCTCCTCGTCTAGGCCTACAGTAGCAGCGCTGGTATGTTCAAATTGTAATCCAGTACTATAATTTATGTGTTTATTCATATTATTATGTTTACATGTCTCCTAGTGTAATTTCTCAGTCCTTAGTTACTCTAGCTGGAGAACATGCTTGTTATAGTTAAGACAGCACCATTCAAGAGCACATGTACAGTATATGTCAATGGATGTTCCTCATCTCTGTACTATCATACTGTATACATATTGTATTTCATGGATATGCCTGTGTATACATTGATTTGTATTATAGTGTGTTGCTACATGCTTGTATGCATTGCCTTTCTGTTTCGCAGTTTCACCCTATACTTGTAATAAAAGTTAAAGTTTGGACATCACTCCAGAGTCAATGAATTACTAGGAGGGAGTTAAGCTGCATGTCGACTTATGCCTCACACACATAAGGAGGACAGAACAAAGGGAATCTGAGAAACATTTGGGTCATAGACATTGCAAAGAACCACAGGCTGGTCATGGAGGAGACCCTCTAGAATAATATCCAATAGAAAAAGATTTCGGAGTCCAGCAATCCAAGAAGGGATCCAATAAATAAAACAGCCTTTTAATTAAAAGCTATAGAAGTTCATATATACAAAAATGGTCAGTGAAAAAAATGAGTCAAAACCTCTTATGCGTTTTATTGTTTTTTTCAATTAGCAAAATTTTCTAAGAAATATGTTTAAATTTGTAAATAATATTAGACATAACATAATAAACACACCACGATACAGATAAGAAGTGTGCTACAACAGCACCAATAAGCTTTAGAAAAAAACTTTATTTACAAAATGAATATAATTGCAAACTTGTTCAGCTGTGTGATCTGGAAAACATTCGTTACAAATTTTTTTTTTCTCTTATATTTTGAAAGGCTTCTTTGCTTTTGTTCACAGCACACCAGATGATAGTAGCACTATGTCCCGGTAAAAAAATACAGGAAAGTAGGCTGGACAATGTGATGTGAGGTGGTCAAATCAAAATGTCTGTAAAGCAAAAAGAAAATTGATGAAATCTTGATGTTCTATGCAGTATACAGTACAGACCAAAAGTTTTGACACACCTTCTCATTCCAAGAGTTTTATGTATTTTCATAACTATAAAAATTGTAGATTCACACTGAAGGCATCAAAACTATGAATTAACACATGTGGAATTATATACTTAACAAAAAAGTGTGAAACAACTGAAAATATGTCTTATATTCTAGGTTCTTCAAAGTAGCCACCTTTTGCTTTGATTACTGCTTTGCACACTCTTGGCATTCTCTTGATGAGCTTCAAGAGGTAGTCACCTGAAATGGTTTTCACTTCACAGGTGTCCCCTGTCAGGTTTAATAAGTGGGATTTCTTGCCTTATAAATGGGGTTGGGACCATCAGTTGTGTTGTTCAGAAGTCAGGTGGATACACAGCTGATAGTCCTACTGAATGGAGTGTTAGAATTTGTATTATGGCCAGAAAAAAACAGCTAAGTAAAGAAAAATGAGTGGCCATCATTACTTTAAGAAATGAAGGTCAGTCAGTCCGAAAAATTGGGAAAACTTTGAAAGTGTCCCCCAAGTGCAGTGGCCAAAACCATCAAGCGCTACAAAGAAACTGGCTCACATGAGGACCGCCCCAGGAAAGGAAGACCAAGAGTCACCTCTGCTGCGGAGGATAAGTTCATCCGAGTCACAAGCCTCAGAAATCGCAGGTTAACAGCAGCTCAGATTAGAGACCAGGTCAATGCCACACAGAGTTCTAGCAGCAGACACATCTCTACAACAACTGTTAAGAGGAGACTGTGTGCAGCAGGCCTTCATGGTAAAATAACTGCTAGGAAACCACTGCTAAGGACAGGCAACAAGCAGAAGAGACTTGTTTGAGCTAAATAAAACAAGGAATGGACATTAGACCTGTGGAAATCTGTGTTTGGTCTGATGAGTCCAAATTTGAGATCTTTGGTTCCAACCACCGTGTCTTTGTGCGACGCAGAAAAGGTGAACAAATGGTCTCTACATGCCTGGTTCCCACCGTGAAGCATGGAGAAGGAGGTGTGATGGTGTGGGGGGTGCTTTGCTGGTGACACTGTTGGGAATTTATTCAAAACTGAAGGAATACTGAACCAGCATGGTTACCACAGCATCTTGCAGCGGCATACTATTCCATCCGGTTTGCGTTTAGTTGGACCATCATTTATTTTTCAACAGGACAATGACCCCAAACACACCTCCAGACTGTGTAAGGGCTATTTGACGAAGAAGGAGAGTGATGGGGTGCTATGCCAGATGACCTGGCCTCCACAGTCACCAGACCTGAACCCAATCGAGATGGTTTGGGGTGAGCTGGACCGCAGAGTGAAGGCAAAAGGGCCAACAAGTGCTAAGCATCTCTGGGAACTCCTTCAAGACCATTTCAGGTGACTACCTCTTGAAGCTCATCAAGAGAATGCCAAGAGTGTGCAAAGCAGTAATCAAAGCAAAAGGTGGCTACTTTGAAGAACCTAGAATATAAGACATATTTTCAGTTGTTTCACACTTTTTTGTTAAGTATATAATTCCACATGTGTTAATTCATAGTTTTGATGCCTTCAGTGTGAATCTACAATTTTTATAGTCATGAAAATACAGAAAACTCTTGGAATGAGAAGGTGTGTCCAAACTTTTGGTCTGTACTGTAAGTCATAACAGCATTTATTTATGGAGCTTTGTGGTTACTGTGTGACAAAGTATTTGTAAACTATGGATTAGACATACAAAACAAATTAATCTTGAAACCGGATTGAGAATTGATAAAATGATTATGGTTATAAATGCTCAGGTCACAGTGACATGAAATACATCAACTATATTGCTGAGATCAGTATAAACAGTGACATACAAGCCACAATGACATTGTAGCCATAATGTAAATTACTTACAGCAGGGAAAAGCAAGTTTGGATCTACAGCGGATGTGAAACTACTACTACCAGCATATATATTTCACTTCAATAGTAGTTTATGAGAGAGTTGAACAAGTTTGTAAACTATGATTTGTGGTTTTGCAACATCACATATATGGATCACTCAGTGATACATAGCAATGCCCACATATCTGACATGATCTGTGGCAATTGCCAAGAGCAATGGCAAAAATTATGCTCAAGCATCCTTTTCTTATAGAGTGTCTGATATATATGTGTGTGTGTCTGATATATATGTGTGTGTGTCTGTATATATATATGTGTGTGTGTGTGTGTGTGTGTGTGTGTGTGTGTGTGTGTGTATTGACAATACTTGTTGATTATGATGTTAATCTGTTTTCACTTCGTCCTAACAGCAGCACAATATGAGATATTTCTGCCCCTGCGTATTGATAGGACAGGCGGACATTTTAATTAGCATAATTTATGCATGACTATGGTATCCTATAAGAGGACAAAAGGGACCTCCCCCTTGTGTAAGTTATAAAGTAAAAATTAGGGAGGGAAGCTTGTGCTGCTGTTAGGACTAAGGGAAAACAGATTAACATCATAATCAATGATTCCCTTACGTCCTACAGCAGCACAATATGGGGATGTAGCAAGTAATTCCCCTAGGGAGGGTTTCCTCGCTGTACAGTACATAGGACTGACTATCCAAAGGCAGTCGCCTCTGAACTCCGGACATTTGGCCGGAAATGTTTTACAAAGGTCAGCTGAGATGACCAAGAAGTGGCTGCACAAATCTGATCAAGAGGTACCGTGTGGCTCTCAGCCCAAGAGGTTGACACAGCCTTAGTTGAGTGGGCTGTAAAGAATTCAGGTGGAGTTAACCCCTGAGCAGAAAAAGAAGTTTTAATCGCTTCCTTGATCCATCTAGATAAGGTAGGTTTGGAAGCTCTGAGACCTTTGTTGTCTCTACATATATATTAATAAGGAGATTCTCGGGTTTCCTGAAAGGTCGTGTACGTAGAAGGTAGGTCTGAAGACACCTTACTACATCCAGTGTGTGAAGTCCTTCCTCTTCTTCAGAGGAAAGAGCTGGAAAAAAAAAAAAAAAAAAAAAAAAAAAAAACACTGGTAAGGAAAGCATCTGGTTGATATTGGCACGAGAAGGTACCTTAGGGTTAAAGCCAGGGAGAAACCTGAGCTGGACCCTATCCTCAAGCATGAAGTATATGGTTCCTCGGAAGAAAAAGCCTAGAGCACACCCACTCTCTTTGCTGAAGTGATAGCTAACAAAAAGGTGGTTTTAAAGGCTAAATACTTAAGATCCACGTCATCTAACGGCTCAAATGGAGGACCACAAAGACCCAAGAGAACTGTAGCAAGATCCCACTGGGGAACAGGAGTTGAAACCACTGGTCTAAGTCTCATAGCACCCTTAAGGAACCTAGAGATTAAGGGATTTTGAGACAATCGTCTGCCTAAACAGGCGGATAGGGCTGAAAGCTGAACCTTGAGTGTGGCAGTGGAAAGGCCCTTATCCAAGGCATCCTGAAGAAAGTTTTAGAATCTCTCCCATTGTAGGATTCGAATTGTTAACTTCCTGTTTGGAGCACCATTCTTTGAAGACATTACTTATCCTTAGGTAGCTCTCATTGGTAGACTGCTCTGACGCAGGAAAGAGTCTTCAAGACGGCTTCTGACAGCCCTCTGGCTCTCCATAAGGGCTGGTCAACCTCCAGGCTGTCAGATTGAATCTCCTCAGATCCTGGTACTTCTGTGTTCCTTTGGAAACCAGGTTTTGGGGGTAAGCCTCCAATAGATTCCTCGACTCATGTAGATGAGCTGGGAAAACCAAGCTCTTTTTGGCCAGAATGGAAAAAATCACAGAGACTTGGTCCTGTCAGACTTTCATCAATACCCTTGGTATCATGGGAAGTGGAGGGAAGATGTATGCCAGCCTGGACCTCCAAGGGATGGACAGGGCATCCACTGCCAAGGGATAGTCCTCCTGATACAGTGAGCAGAACGTCTCCACCTTGGCGTTGAGTCTGGTCATCATAAGGTCTACTTCTGGAAGACCCCACTTCAGGGTAATGTGATAGAAGATCTCTGGATTGAGAAACCATTCTCCTGATACGATGAGACCCCGACTCAACTGATCCGCTACTCTGTTGAAGGAGCCCCTGATGTGAACCGCGGATAAGTGGGTCAGAATTTCTTCTGCCCAGGTAAAAGTCAGACCTGTCTCCCTGAAGAGAGATAGTGATCTGGTGCCTCGTCATACTGTCAGACCGGATCCTGACCTCTCTTCCTCTGAGGAGAGAAATGAAGTAGTGCCAGGTAAACTGCTCTGAGCTCCTTCCAGTTGGACGATGTCCTCTTTTCTAGCCTGCTCCAGACTCCTTGTACGGTCTTCTTGTACAGGTGGGCTCCTCATCCCGATGCATCGGTAGTCAACAGGGTCCAACGAAGTTGGACCGTGGACATCCCGTCTTTCAGGTGTATCCACCATCTGAGGGAAAGATGGATATTGGGGGAAAGTCTGATCCTCTTGTCAAGAGCGAGAGGAGTTTGATTCCAGGTCTTTAGAGCTTCCATCTGAAGAGGACGCATATGCCATAAAGCCCAAAGGACTGCCATGGCTGAGGATGACATTAGGCCTAGGACTCTCATAATTGTCCTGATAGACACCGGGTGTGTTCTGAGAAGATATCAGACCGCTGTGGTTAACCTTTCTTTCCTTGCAGGAGTTAAGGAAATTTACATGCAGACTGAGTCCAGGAGAAACCCCAGGAACTTTCTCTGAGTAGAGGGAATCACCTATGACTTTCCCCAATTTATTAACCAACCTAGGTGTTGAAGAAAGGACACAGCTATCTGCAAATGCTGGAGCAGGATGGATTTTGACTGAGCTTTTATTAGCCAGTCGTCCAAGTATGGCACTATGAATAGACCTTGAAGTCTGAGTGCGGCTTCTACTGGAGCTACCATCTTGGTGAAGGTGTGGGGAGCTAAAGGGATGCCGAAAGCTAGAGCTGCAAACTGAAGATGCTTCCGGTGGCTGGAAACAGACAGCGATTCTGAGATACCTTCTGTACGGAGGATAAACTGGAATGTTTAGATAGGCATCCTTTATGTCTAGGGTGACAAGGAACATGGCCTGCTGTAGAATGGATTTCACGGTCTCCATTCCAAAAGGTTTTATCCTTATGAAGAGATTCAGATATCTTAGATCTATAATCATCCTCCAGCTTCCCTTGTAAATATAATCGTGAATGGAACTTACCAGTATAACCTGCTGAGCCACAGGAAGGGTGCGGGTCATAATAAATCAGACTTGAGCGGATGAAGAAAATCGATCGCATATCCCGCTGTACTACTTGCAAGACCCAGGGGTCTTGAATCTTCTCCTGTCAGAAGGTGAAAAATTGGGAGAGTTGTCCCCAACAGGAGTCTCTGCCATAGGAAGAAAACAGCTGGCGTCAGAAGATAGGCTTCTTCTTGTCCCCTTCTTCGGGGAACTTCCGTCCAGAACCCCTAGACTGGTATCTAGGATGCCTCTAGAACTGAGGTCTAGACTGAGGCTGATGTTGGGAGGCCTCGAATAGGTAATCTGCAGACAAGGAGACTGACCCCAAGAACGATAAGAGGTAATCTCTGGAGACTCCAGAGTCGATGTCCCTCTCTAGTTGGGCTAGATCAAAGCACAACTTGTTTGATACCTCATTAGAGGCAATGGCCACGAAGTCTGAGCAGAGGCTGCAGAATGAGCTTATCCATAGGGTCCTGGAGGTTGAACCCATCATCTGCCGGGACCACCGTACGGTGGGACAATTTGGCAACTGCCATATCGACTTTAGGTGGGGGACCCCATCGGTCCAGCTGGGATTCCACAATAGGAAATAAGGCCTTAACCTCTTGATAAAATAGTGACTTTTTCAGGATGTTTCCACTCCAATAGCATGAGCTTATCAATGTTACGACCACTTGGAAGGCCTTAGGCCCACTTATTGGTGGAAGTGGAGGCTTCCCCGTCAACATCTCGGTCCCCCAGGGACTTCAGCAGCCTATTTATCTTCTCTAGAGGAAAGAGAGGTCTGCTGGAATTCTCCACGGTATCTTCATCCGATGAGAGCGTCTCATCAATCACCTGGAAGTCCTCTTAGCAACTAGTGAAAGAGTATGTTTGTCAGATCGGGACTTTTCCGAAATCTGAGAAATGGAGTCCCAGCTCTCCTTCATGGAATCCTGCACACATACAACAATGTCTCATATAGACGGTATTTCAGAGGGGGGGATCCATGCACTGACAGAAGCAAGTAATTTCATGCCTACAGTGTGGCACAATGCACACAAACTAGACCCCCCTTTTTTTTTTTGTTTTCAAACTCCTTGCAGGATCTGAACGCAGGACTCTAGCGCTGCAAGGCTGCAGTGCTAACCACTGAGCCACCGTGCTGCCCAGAGCTGCTGCAGCAGCAAGAACAGTAATCCAAGTGGCGTACTGAGGCCTCCCTCACTAAGAGACAAGCCATCTCCTGCATTGAGATGAAGGCTTCTATAGGAGGAGAGGAGGAAGTAGTGCACACACAAAAAAAAAACCCTCCCCCCCCCGCAAATTTTGCAAACCTTAATTCCTTGTATACAGAATTATACAGACCGATGCCAGAAAAGAGGCTCAGCAAATATAAACTTGCAAAAAGGAGGAAAAACTAAGCCGCAAAAAGTCTGTCTGAGAATTCAGTCCCCGGAAAACTGGAACACAAACAAAGGTTCCGGAGGAACAAAGTGACCAACGCCACTTCTGGCGGCCGCGGACCTTGTAAGGAAAGTGAAACGGTAATGCACCACATCAAGGCCGCACAAGTGGCCTGCACTACATGTTCTTGAACATGCAGCATGCAATTACCGCTGCATGTACTACTGAAATCAACCTTTTCAGAGCGAAGGTTAAAAGCTTGGCTAGGCAGAAAAAAACTGCCTAAATAAAACCTCCCCTTCTTTTCCACAGAAGCATCCAGTGGAAGAAAGAAGAGAAGAGAGGTGTAAAGATGACTCCCCAAAGGAAGTTAAACTTTAGGGGAAAAAATAAAATATGAGAGGACAAAAGACCTCCCTCCACCTGTCCCACCACACAGGACAGAAAAAAACACAAGAGGGGGAGGTCCCTTTTGCCCTCTTATAGGGTACCATAGTCATGCACAAATTATGCTAATTAAAAATTCCGCCTGTCCAATCAACACACAGGGGCAGAAATACCTCATATTGTGCTGCTGTAGGACGTAAGGGAATGGATTTATGTGTATGCATATAGATAAAATGAGTGAGACATACTGGTATATAGACACATATAACAAAGAAAAAAATGGAAATTTCAAATGTGGTAAGAAAAGATGCAAATGCTGTGCATCTCTAAATAATAACATAGCACAATTCAAAAGCAACACAACCGGGGAAATATTCAAAATTAAACAATTTTTGAGTTGTGAATCCGAATTCGTAATATATCTAATTGAGTGTGGATGCGGTCTTCAATATGTGGGCCGCACTACACTTCCCTTTCATCTCAGACTCAACAACCACAGATCTAATTCATGTAGAGGATACACTAAACACGGCGTTTCAAGACATGCAAAACACGCTCATAATAGTGAATTCACCTCATTTAAAGCTACTTTAATAGAACAAATCCCTAATACCAATGAAAACAGATTTGAAACTCTAAAAAAGCGCGAAATGTTCTGGATTTACAAACTCAATACTTTGAATCCCTATGGCCTAAATGAAGTCACTGAAATAATTACATAAAATTGCTCATCTTTATAGAATTCAATTATCCGGGTGTCCACTCCACTCCATTTATATACTCTCATTTAAACTATACACCACTCCACTTATATACTCTTATTTAAACTATACACCTATACCACACTTATTGCTTATTCCATGCCCCCCCCCCCCTTTTTTTTTTCTCTTCCCTTTCCCTTTCCTCATTCATATCAAACATATATCTACATATCTATCATATCTCATATCAAACATACATCTACCTATCTATCAAGAAATCAGTGGTTATTTTGACACTAAGAAATTAATTGATAATTAACACCACATTCTATGAACCATTAATTATAACACATTCTGAGGTTTTAAATACAGTTCTCCTTCAATAAACATTTTATAGGTTTATTCCCGTTGAATCATTTTCCGCAATAATATATTCTATTGACATTTAGTCTCCTTTCATCATCTCATTTAGTCATATCTATATCCCCTCATGTATTTACACCCTCATGTCATTTATATACCTATTATTTACTCCTATTGTTCCCTACTATTAGCCAATAGTCCCCCTTCCACATTTACATAGTATTTTTCACTCACCTTAGCGCTCACAGACATTATACTCACCATAGCAATCTGTGAATATCGCTCTCCCGAACTTAGCATTATTACCTCTATCGCGCATGTGCGCACTTTCGTTTATAGAAACTCGAACTCTGGCATGTAATGCGCATGCGCGCACTTTCGTTTTACCGCTACGCTCATTTAAGACGATCAGGACGCCTGCGCTGGCGTCCCACGCGCAGAACTACTATTTAAGACCCTCCTCAACCCACGCTTACCACTTGTCACTTGTACATTTGGAATTACAGAGGTAAGCACCTTCCTTCTGGCTCCTCGTTCTATATGGCATCCTATATACCATTTACTATACACTATCTCATTTAGCCATATCTATATCCCCTCATACAGCCAGACTCTTTAAGAAAACTACTTTTAGATCTTACCTAATTGTTCCTATTGACGCCATTGCTATTGTTGCACTCTCTATTATATGTGTTTATATACCTCTCCTTTAAACTAAATATATCAACACTAACAGCAATATGTACCTCTTGCTACACTAGTAATTTAAAAGAATCTATATTTGATCTTTATTATAATAATTCATCATTGTAATTCTCTTTTCTTGCACAGACCAGTACTTTAGTCATATATTAGCTATAAATGTTTAATTGTTATAGTCCGATATAAATGTATGTACATAGATCTCCACATATCAATGTATATTTGATTTTATTTTATTTTAAGAAAATAATTTCCTAATCTTTTCTTATGAATTAAATGTTTTTATTCTTATTACTATTTATGTAGATCTGACGAAGGGGTGCGTTCTCCTGAACGCTAAAAAACCCAGAAACGCGTTATCGAAATAGAGCTTGAAATTACCCTACCTTTTGATATTCTGTATTCTGGTTCTAAGGAGCGCAATTCCTGGGATTATACAGGAGCAATCTGCTCCAATATATACACCTAATTCCAACGGCACCATTAATACAGATGGCCGATACCCCCAGTTGAGTGCGATCCTGCTGTATGATACACCCTATTGTTACCTTTACTTTTAAATCTGGTTAAAAATCCTCATACACCGAGGAAGTATTGAGGTTTAACCTATCTATAAAAACAAATACATCCACAGAGCGCAATTTTTTCCAATATTCCCTCATTCCTCATTTTTTGTGATATATTGATATCTTATTGATGTACTTTTGTATTTGACCTTTTATCTGTTACACTATGACTCATTTCAGTGCTATTCTGCACAGTGACAGTGGCTTGCAAATTATTCATACCCCTTGAACTCTTTCACATTTTGTCACCATACAACCACAAACTTAAATGTATTTTATTGAGATTTTAAGTGATAGACCAACACAAAGTAGCAGATAATTGTGAAGTGGAAGGAAATTGATACATGGTTTACAAAATTTTATAAAAAAAAAAAAAAAAAAAAAAAATCTGAAAAGTGTGACGTGCAAAAGTATTAAGCCCCCCTATATAAATACTTTGTAGAGCCACCTTTCGCTGCAATTACAGCTGCAAGTCTTTTAGGGTATGTCTCTACCAGCTTTGCGCATCTAGAAACTGAGATTTTTGCCCATTTTTCTTTGCAAAATAGCTCAAGCTCAGCCAGATTGGATGGGGAGCGTCTGTGAACAGCCACAGATGCTCAATGGGATTTAGGGCTGGACTTTGACTGGGTCATTCTAACACATGAATATTCTTTGATCTAAACCATTCCACTGTAGCTGTAGCTGTATGTTTAGGGTCATCATCAACGCTAACCATCTTCCTTGTCCCTGCTGAAGAAAAGCCTCCCCACATCATGATGCTGCCACCACCATGTGTCACAGTGGGGATGGTGTGTTCAGGGTGATGAGCAGTGTTACTTTTCCGCCACACATAACGCTTTGCATTTGGGCCAAAAAGTTCAACTTTGGTTTCATCTGACCAGAGCACCTTCTTCCACCTGTTTGCTGCATCCCCTTTATGGCTTGTGGCAAACTGCAAATGGCAATTCTTCTTTCAAAAATGCTTTTCTTCTTGCCACTTTTCCATAAAGGCCAGATTTGTGGAGTGCACGACTTATAGTTGTCCTGTGGACAGATTCTCCCACCTGACCTGTGGATTTCTGCAGTTCCTCCAGAGTGACCATAGGCCTCTTGGCTGCTTCTCTGACTAGTGCTCTCCTTACTTGATCTGTCAGTTTAGGCAGGCAGCCATGTCTTGGTAGGTTTGCAGATGTAGACTACTTTTTCCATTTTTGGATAATGGATTGAACAGTGCTCCTTGGGATGCTCAAAGCTTGGGATATGATTTTATAACCTAACCCTGCTTTAAACTTCTCCAAAACTTTATCTCTGACCTGTCTGGTAAGTTTCTTGGTCTTCATGATACTGTTTGTTCACTAGTGTTCTCTAACAAACCACTGAGGCCTTCACAGAAAAGGTGTATTTATACTGAGACTAAATTACACACAGCAGTCTATTAACTCATTAAGTAACTTCTGAAGGCAATTGATTGCACTGGATTTTATTTAGGGGTATCAGAGTACAGGGGGTTGAATACTTTTGCACGTCACACTTTTCAGATTTTTATTTGATTAAAATTTTGAAAACCATGTATCATTTTCATTCCACTAAACAATTATGTGTTACTTTGTGTGTTTCTATCACTTAAAACCTCTATAAAATACATTTAAGTTTGTGGTTGTAAGGTGACAAAATGTGAAGAAGTTCAAGGGGTATGAATACTTTTGCAAGCCACTGTACCTAGCTTACGTTTCTTGCTTTGGTTGTATCACTTCCTGTGTACACATTTCCCCCATAAATGGTCATGTTATGGGTTGACCAGACAATATACATCTATTTAGTCCCTCACCCCCCTCTAAGGGTACTATAAAACTCTATGATTTATTGTGCTAGTCAGCTTCAGCTTAGACCAGGAATGTAGGTTCCCAGCAACCTTTGAATGTCATTGGACAAGATGGGTGTATATTAGAGCATAATATGCAATGGGGCCCCCCATTCTCCTGTGAACTATTTCATAATTTGTAACCGCAGCTAAATATTATTTATTTTCATTAATGCTTAACACTTTTTTTATTTTATTATATTATGGTGTGATTATAGTCATTCTTTGACCATTATAAGGTTAGAATAAAATATGTGTTAACAGCTCACTCACATAGTCCATATCCATGAAATGACATGGATCTGTTCCTGGTTGAATTCGTTGCAGGGACAAAGCCTCCCGATTATAGGTAAAACTTAGCTTTTAATTAAGCATAATAAAAGAAGGGATTTTTTTTTTTTACAAATCCATCAGGATGAAAAAATGCAAACATGAATAGACACAGTGAACCACTTACGCGTTTCAGAACACAACCCCATTCTTCTGTGAACTATTTCATAATTGGTAACCACAGCTAAATATTATTAATTTTCATTAATGAAACAATTTTTTATTTTATTATATTCTGGTGTGAGTATAGTCATGCTTTAACCATCTTTGGGGGCATCTTGAGGTGGGCACTGTGCATTATTGTTGTAATGCATAAACTTCAGGATTGCTTCAAAGCAGGTCCTGGTCATGGCCATTCCATAGATAGGAGTGTTATAGAAAACATCGGTACTCCAATACGGTCTAATTTTTGACTTCCTCCCTATGCCCATGTGCAGCACAAAACCCTAGAAAATCTTTATTTCTGCTGAATTTACGAGGGTCCACTTCAGGTGCCTAGCATATGAAGAGATGGCATGTTCTTCATGGGATCAGGGTCTCACACAAGATATATCCGTTCATGGTATACCAATCCTGTGTAGTATCCCTACACCCAGGGCCGGCGTTAGGGGGGGGGGGCAAACTGGGCAACTGCCCAGGGCCCCGTCCCCAAAGGGGCCCCCGGGATCCGGAGCCTGATTACTCGGGATTCCGGAGTCATCACGGCCATATTAATAACAGAAAGGGACCCAGCATCATGTGCCGCAGGGGTCCCTTTCAGATGTGAGTGAAAATAACAAACATTTTTACTCACCTGTCCTTGGCTTGGCGTCCGACGTCATCTTCCGGCATTCTGGACATCACCGCTGAGGCCTGGCTACAGTGGTCACGTGGGGCGTGCTGACAGCCTGCCTCACGTAATCGCTGAGGCCCAATCACAGGCCTCAGCGATGACGTCCACAACGCGTGACGTCAGCCGCAGAGAGGAGGAAGCGGTCGCCGGCGATGATAGCGGAGCAGCGCGAGGAGGCCCAGCAGAGGTAAGAACAGACCCCAGAGTATACAGTCATGGCCAAAAGTTTTGAGAATGATACAAATAATTAATTAATTTTTACAAAGTCTACTGCTTCAGTTTTTCTAATGGCAATTTGCATATACTCCAGAATGTTATAAAGAGTGATCAGCTTAACAGCAATTACTTGCAAAGTCAATATTTGCCTAGAAAATGAACTTTATCCCCCAAAACACATTTCAACATCATTGCAGCCCTGCCTTAAAAGGACCACCTAACATCGTTTCAGTGATTGCTCCATTAACACAGGTGTGGGTGTTGATGAGGACAGGGCTGGAGATCAATCTGTCATGATTAAGTAAGAATGACACCACTGGACACTTTAAAAGGAGGCTGGTGCTTGCCATCATTGTTTCTCTTCTGTTAACCATGGTTATCTCTAAAGAAACACGTGCAGTCATCATTGCACTGCACAAAAATGGCCTAACTGGGAAGAGTATTGCAGCTAGAAAGATTGCACCTCAGTCAACAATCTATCGCATCATCAAGAACTTCAAGGAGAGAGGTTCCATTGGTGCCAAAAAGGCTCCAGGGAGCCCAAGAAAGACCAGCAAGCGGCAGGACCGTCTCTTAAAAGTGTTTCAGCTGCGGGATCAGGCTACCAGCAGTGCAGAGCTTGCTGAGGAATGGCAGCAGGCAGGTGTGAGTGCATCTGCACGCACTGTGAGGCGGAGACTCTTGGAGCAAGGCCTGGTCTCAAGGAGGGCAGCAAAGAAGCCACTTCTCTCCAGAAAAAACATCAGGGACAGACTGATATTCTGCAAAAGGTACAGGGAGTGGACTGCTGAGGAATGGGGTAAAGTCATTTTCTCTGATGAATCCCCTTTTCGATTGTTTGGAACATCTGGAAAACAGCTTATTCGGAGAAGAAGAGGTGAGCGCTACCACCAGTCTTGTCTCATGCCAACTGTAAAGCATCCTGAAACCATTCATATGTGGGGTTGCTTCTCAGCCAAGGGAATCGGCTCTCTCACAGTCTTGCCTAAAAACACAGCCATGAATAAAGAATGGTACCAGAATGTCCTCCAAGAGCAACTTCTCCCAACCGTCCAAGAGCAGTTTGGCGCTCAACAATGCCTTTTCCAGCATGATGGAGCACCTTGCCATAAAGCAAAGGTGATAACTAAATGGCTCAGGGAACAAAACATAGAGATTTTGGGTCCATGGCCTGGAAACTCCCCAGATCTTAATCCCATTGAGAACTTGTGGTCAATCATCAAGAGACGGGTGGACAAACAAAAACCAACAAATTCAGACAAAATTAAAGCATTGATTCTGCAAGAATGGACTGCTATCAGTCAGGATTTGGTCCAGAAGTTGATTGAGAGCATGCCAGGGAGAATTGCAGAGGTCCTGAAGAAGAAGGGTCAACACTGCAAATATTGACTTGCTGCATTAACTCATTCTAACTGTCAATATAAGCTTCTGTTACTCATAATATGAATGCAATTATATTTCTGTATGTGATAAAAACATCTGACAAACACACATAAAAACCAGAGGGCAGCAGATCATGTGAAAATATAATATTTGTGTCATTCTCAAAACTTTTGGCCATGACTGTAATATAATAGTAGCACTGACGGAGTCTGTAGGGCCACTGTGGAGCATTATACTGGGGGGCCCCCTCTGGATAGCATATTATACTGTGTAGGGCCACTGTGGAGCATTATACTAGGGGGCCCCCTCTGGATAGCATATTATACTGTGTGGGCCCCCTGTGGAGCATTATACTGGGGGCCCCTCTGGAGAGCATGTTATATTCTGTGGGGTTACTTTGGAGCATTATGCACTCCAGAGGGGACCCCCAGTATAATGCTCCAAAGTGGCCCCACAGTATATAACATGCTCTCCAGAGGGCCCCCTCCCCAGTATAATGCTCCACAGTGACCCCACACAGTATAATATGCTATCTAGAGGGGCCCCCCAGTATAATGCTCCACAGTGGCCCAAAACAGTATAATATGCACTCCAGAGCCCCCCCCCCCAGTATAATGCTCCACGGTGGCCCCACACAGTATAATATCCTCTTCAGAGGGGACCCCAGTGTGGGGGGGCGGCGGCTCTGGAGAGCATATTATACTGTTTTGGGCCACTGTGGAGCATTATACTGGGGGGGGGGGCTCTGGAGATCATATTATACTGTTTTGGGCCACTGTGGAGCATTATACTGAGGTAACCTCTCTGGGCAGTATATTATACTATGCGGAGGCCATTCTGGAGTATGTTATACTGAGTGGGGTCACTGTGGAGCATTATTTTGGGGGGGGTCATCAGCAGAGCATATTATATTGTGTGGCGCCACTGTGGGGCATTTTGCGGGGGGGAACTAAGGAACATTATACTAGGGAGCCCTCTGGGGAGCATATTATACTGCATGGGGCCTACTGTGGAACATTATACTGGGAGACGCTCTGGGGAGCATAACATATTGCGTGGGGCCACTGTGGCGCAAAATACTGGGGGGGGCACTGTGGAGCATTATACTAGTGGGGGCCCTCTGGAGAGCATATTATACTATGGGCCACTGTGGAGCTTTATACTGGGGGGAAGGGATAGTGTGGGGAGCCAGTTATACTGTGTGGGGCCACTGTGGAGTGTATTATATTGTGTGGGGCTTTTCAGGAGCATGTTATACTCTGTGGGGCCATTGTAGAGCATTATACTGGGGGGGGGGACCACTGTGGAGCATTATACTGGGGGAACCCCTCTGGGTAGTATATCATACTGTGTGGAGGCCATTGTGGAGCATGTTATACTATGTTAGACCACTGTGGAGCATTATACTGGGGGGCACTGTGGGGTGCATATTATACTGTATGGAGCATATTATATTGTGTGGGGCTGCTGGGGAGCATATTGCACTATCTGGGGCCACTAAGGGGTAGTGTACTTTGTGGGCCACTGTGGAGTATTATACTGTGTGGAGCCTTATACCATGTGGGGCCACTATGGGGGGCTCAGGGGAGCATTTTATACTGTGTGGGGCCACTGTGGAGCATTATATACCATGTGGGGAAACTGTGGAGGGCTCAGGGGTGTATCGTATACTGTGGAGAACTATATACCATGTGGAGCATTATACTGGGGGGGGGGGGGGGGGGGAGGACTCAGAATTCCTGCTGGCAGCCCTGTGTGCTATGTCTGCATCACAGCTCCCTCTCTATAATCTTGCACATACGTGTAGTGCTCCATGGACATGTCATTGCCCATACAGTACTGTGCATGAGGTGGCCATGGAGTTATTGGGGCCTGCACAGTACTATAGGGGCTGACTATACTGGGAACATTCTCCGTAACACCAGATAGTCAGCACATATGTAAGACTTCAGTGAAGGAGCCGTGGTGTAGGCTATTAGCAGGAAGCTGTTGGGTGGGGCCCCAAAACAAGATCCTCTGGTGGGCCTAAGGCCCTTCAGTCCGACACTGTATAACGGAGAACTATTATATATAAGGGTGGGTTCCTATATATAATTGGGAAACTTAAATATGAGGGGGCTATTATAAGGGGGAACGATTATTTATAAGACGGGCTATTATTTATAAGGGGGGAACTGTTTATAAGCGGGGTATAATTGTTAAGTGGGGCTTATTTATAAAGGGGGCTATTAGTGATAATGGGGGCTATTATTTTTAAGGGTAACTATTATTTATGAGGGGGCTATTATTAATAAGGGAGCAGTATTATTTTTACAGGGTCACTGTTACTGATAAGGGGGATATTACTGATACAGGGCACTATTTATCATTTATAAGGGCTCTATTACTGATAAAGGTGTAATATTTATAAGCAGAGACTATTATTTATAAGGAGGCGCTATAATAACTGATGACTGGGTGCAAAAATCTATTAGGTGGTACAAAGGTGCTTATTTGAATTGTGTGTGGTAAAATGGGGCTTGTTATTACTTTTTTGTTGGCAGAAAGGAGGCGTTATTATGGGGGTTGCGACTGGAAGACGATGGTGTTGTTTGCATATCAGCATTTGGGGCCCCGCTTTTAATTTTGCCCAGGGCCCCACTTTGTCTAAAACCGGCCCTGCCTACACCTTACTCACCACACACACTCTCATATGATCATAAAAAGGGGTACTCAATTTCACACTCTTTTCCAGTTCACCTGTCACACTAGGTTAGACAGGAGTGAAGTAACCTTCTACAATCACACATAGAGCCACCATTCACCATGAGGGAAATACCAATATACCCAAACCACACACAACTAGCAACCAAAAGACTAACATGTCGTGGGGATGTTTACAGCCAAAGGACAATCTTATTAAATTTTAGATTTATATATACAGAAAGGGTACAGTGCTTAAACAAAAAAAAAAGATGGAACAACAACAGGACATACAGTTGAAACCAGAAGATAATGAGAGAGAGAGAGAGAGAATTTTTAAGGCATTTATATTACTTTCTGCAAAGTCAAAAGTTTACATACATTTCATTAGTATTTGGTACCATTGCCCTTAAACTATATGACTTGGGCCAAACGTTTTGGATATCCTTCCACAAGCTTCTCATAATAGTTGGTAGGAATTTGGGCCCATTTCACCTGACAGAACTGGTGTAACTGAGCCATGTTTGTAGGCCTCCTTGCTCGCACCTGCCTTTTCAGCTTTGTCCATAAACGTTCAATAGGATTGAGATAAAATTCTGTGTTTCACACACTTAATGTCAGTAATAGTGGTGTTAGTGAAAGGGTCCTCTGACCAAATCCTATTATGCAAAGGATCTCTGCACACACCAGAATCCTGTAGTGAAAATAGCAGGTTATACTTGTTTTATTTCTTAATTCTCTGTAGGGAACAGCTCACACGGTGGGGTCGGCAGTGACGAAGTTCACAGAGGCAATGGGTTTTAAAACTCCAAGGGTCCTTTATTTAGGCGCTCCGGCACAAGATTACATCACAAAAGCAAAACAAAAGCCTAAGCCTGTCCGGCTCTAACTACACAGTATCAGGCCCCTCACTACCTAGTGCAGGCAAATGCATAACAGCAAACACAGTATAAAGGGTATAAACCTCCAATCCAGGGGTGCTCTGTCTCTCTCCAGCCTGCAACTTGTCAGCCCTCCTTTTGCCAGGCTTCCTTCCTCAGTAATCACTCATATGAAGCCTCAGCTGAGAGCACCTGGGAAGAGGAAAATCCCGTAGTGGACCAGGGGTGTGGACTGGAAGACTCCCACTGCCAACCTGTCCTCCAGTCCAGAAAATCCAGCCCATGTAATTTAAAGAAAATCCCTAGCAGACTATGTTCTGTTAAGGCAACATGTATCTTCCTGGATTTCCGTTATCTTGCCTGGCTGAGGAAAATAGGCGAGATATACACCCCATCCAGCACTTTACCATAAGCTTTACCACATCTCATACAGGCAAAATAAGTCACATATGTATCACAACGCCATAATCAGTAATTATCATTTTTGATAAGTAGAATCAGGGATTTGTTTCGTGCAACGTTTCGTTCAAACAGTTGAACTACATCAGGCTTAATCCCATTGGTGATTCAGCTGGAAGTCATACCACCAACGCCATTATGACCTATTATAATCTATTGGGTAAACAGTATATGGGGTCCACGGGTTTCCAAGGGTAACCACTTTTTGAAGCGGATTAGGTATCCCGAACACAGGTGTGAACCTAGCCTTACACATTGAAGCAGAAGCTAAACACATTGAAGTACCCCCCCCACAGTATAATGCTCCACATGGTATAGACCAGTCATAAGGCACTATAACATGGACCCCTCCTTGCCATAACTGTAATTTAACTGACAGACATCAGCTTTATTAACAATTCATACATATGTAGAATCTTGTTGCCCTACACCAAAAAACCTGACGTGTCACCGGATGCCGGCCACCGCCTCTGCAGTGGGCATGTGTTAGTTGTTCTGCCTGGTGACACAACTGTAATTCTCCATACCATAAAGGGAACAAGGTCCTTCCATATGCCATTGTGACACCTGATAAAGAATAAATAAATAAAACACAAAAGAAAAAACATACAATAGAGTGCAAATCACTAGCTAGAGGGAGGGTGGGTGGATGATGTCTTTCCTTGGCACTGGGCATGAATCCAAGAGGAAGAGCCCACCCAGCATATAACTAAGGAGGGACCACGCCCCCTCCTCATCCCCAGCCAATAGCAGCTCCGAGGCGTGTCAGGGAGAGGGAAGACAGGAGCGAGATCCCCCACGTCCAGTCAAGAGCCCCTGGGTTTATGCAGCCCGGAGGACTCACAGACCAGCCATAAGGCACTTTAACATGGACCCCTCCCCCTTGCCATAACTGTAACTTAAATAATGACAGACAACTGCTGTTGGATAAAAATGGGGGTTATCTGCCACAGCTTTATTAAGAATTTATACATATGTAGAACCTTGTTACCCTACACCAAAAAACCTGACGTGTCACCGGATGTGGTGGGCATGTGTTAGTTGTTCCGCTTGGTGACATGTCTGTACTTCTCCATACTGTAAAGGGAACAAGGTCCTGCCATATGCCACTGGAGCTCGGGGTAACCCTATACTGAGGTCCGACCCCCCCCCCCACCCAAGCAGCAGTAACAGTGCCCTTTCAATGGTACCCTGTATCCTTGACAGAAAAATGTCATGTCAAGATGGACTCCTTTAAGGCTTAGGAAATTCAGATTGTTGACTTCCAGCTGCCAATGCTACACCTTGATCCCGCCCCAGGAGTATACGTGCCAGGATATGCTCATGTTCAACAATCTCCTCGCCCTTTCAATTGCATCTGGATCCCGAGCATCATGCCAGTGTTTCTGAAGGACCACCTCCGACCAAATTGTGACCATGGATGAGAAAAGTGCTGGAAAACAATCAAAATCTGAATGGATAAGGGCTATTAATTCGGACAGATGGACCGACCCAATATCATTCCCTCCAGCATGGCACCACCAGCATCACCGAGGCCTGGGAGGATCTGCATCCAACACATCCCTTGCACGCCACGCCAACGCAATTCAACATCCTGGAATCCCAATTGCAGGCCGTCTGGCCAGTCCGCCACTCATCTTGCCACCCAGTAGATGTACAAATGACCAATAATTCACACCAGAAGAGAAGCACTTGCAAATTAAAAGAAATGACATCAGTATAGAACAACAAACTCTTCCTCCGTTAAACCCGCCGCTTCCCCCACGGTCGCCACCCCTATAGGGAAGGAATGACTCCCGAACTCCGACAGGGGGACCCTAATAGCTGTCAAGCAACGCTTACACAAAGTTTCAAATTGAAACCTCATAAAAAAGGAACCGTCATAATGTACTAAGAACTGGCTACTGGGAAGGAGAAGGAAGGCCTAACTGCTAACCAACTCTACAGGGCATAAAGGGCCATATAACTTGGAAACTGACAACCATGTGCCTTTCTCATAAACATCAATCTTAGACTGATGGACCTTAATCTTAAGTGCGTCTAGCAAAATGACAAGGTGCCAGAAGGGAAATGTCGTGCGTGCACAACCAACTCACCCACCCGCAAAGTACAGAAAAATGCTAAAAGAAAAGAACAGCAAAGGAGCTCTGACTCATAAGCCAAAGAGTAAACCCCCCCCGTTGCATCTGCAAGATTAGAAAAGAAATAGGTCTGCAGAAGTCTACCCTGTTAACAGAATTTTTTCAACCCCGCAAGACTAGCTGGAAAGCAAAGTCCTTAGTCACGGGTAAGCCCAAAATGCCAACCAGTAAAGGCATTTACTCGTGGTAACCGCAGACACATTTTAAACCAGAAAGGTACGCATAAGTTAACTCTCGGCAATACCCCTGATCCAAAAACCTACTCAGAGACCCAAATGAAAACCACTTGCTCCACGCCTTACCATGTCCTAACCAAGTAGACGCTGCGATGGATTCTCGAAGCAGTGGGGTCAACACTGCAGCACTAGGGCCAAAAGGAAGGGAGGGCACAGGAACCCGCCCTCAGTTTGAATTCTCTGAAGTGAATCTCACTTAAAACGAAAAAAAGCTTCAGTCATAACATTAGTAATTCCAAGGGGAATGGAGGCTCCACAAAGTGTCGGCTATGCAGCCCAGGGCGACCTCCTTGTCAACTTTGTCTTGCGCTGTAACTAAATCCTTCAAAATGGAATGTAAATCGTCAACCAACACAACAGATTAACTTGTAACATGGCGGATAAAGAAACCATGAATAAAACCGTCAAGTAGAAGGTCTACTTCCTGCCTACTGTGGTACCTGTCTAGTTAGGGGCGCATCTTTACCACGCTCACTGGCTTCCTCTGGTTTTCCAGGCACCTGTTTAGAGGCTCTGCCCCTTTTGGAACAACGTAATGATGAATGTGCCCCCCACATATGGAACATTCATGTTTGAAGCAACATGAGGTGAAGTAGTGACAATGTCCTTCATTAAACATCCAGCAGGTTCCTGGCCAGAGATCGGCCGCTGTGGACTGAGATAGCCCCACAGCTACAGCAAACTGAAATGACAGCCTGGCAGGCTTCGGTGTCAGCATGAGTTGAATCCATATATCTGTGGGCTTAGAGGCCCGACCCACCTTCGGCCCCACGGCTAACCTACACCGAAATTCCTCATCGCACCTCCACCATGCCGAGCTGCCATATAGTTTGTGTGCTGAAAAAATTGTCTCCATATAAACAAACAAGTCAGACAACTTTTCAGATTTTCATTGGCAGAGGATACAAGCCAAAGTGGCGAAAGCCTGAAACCAATTAGCAAAGGTCTTCGCCACCCTGGGTTTCCTATCCTCTCCTTTTCCAAATGTACATTCCTTATCCACTGTTAACTGATCTGGTGATATCAAGGACCACAAAATCCACAAACTCCCCTTTCACAATTTTGTCCATGATATCAGCAGATATGTGCGTGCCCAAGGGGGCAACACTACAAAAATAAGAATCCCTAAACAGTAAACCTGAATTAGATTGTGTGCTGGCTCAGGCTGCGGCAAAACCGCACCTGGAGGATTAACTGAAGGAACTCTACCTTCTAATTTACACGGCATAACTTTCAATACATCTAGCACATCACCACCTGTAGCAGAAGATTGAGTCCATGCTTGAGAACAATTCAGGACAGGTTGAGCCAGAGCCGCTGGGGGTGGAGGAAGCAGAACAGGTCCAGGCGCTGCTGTAACAGGAGCAGAGATGTCCTGATGGGCCCTGTGTACAGATCAATCGCTCCTGTGCTGACAAGGATACGAGTCAGGTGACGAGGACAGGGAGCATGACAACAACAGCCCACACTCTGAGCTACAGGAATGCCTTCTTCCATGCCTCGAGGACCGGGAGCTATAACGACTACGACAGCTCCTAGACCATGAACGGCTGCAAGAAAAGCAATGCCTAGCTGAGGAGCCCCTCCGTGAACCATGACATCTATGACTACGGATACCAGATCTAATGGAAGCTGAATCTGCCCCAGATCTCTTGTAGGAGCGGGCCATAGAGTATTTGGAATCTGGGGAACGTCATCTACATGAGGAACTAGGAAGTGCATGAGGAGTACCAGGTATTTAATCCAATTCAAAGATCTCCTCATCACTGTCAGGAACCACTTTGGAGAAGCTGTCTCCTGGAACAGACTGGTAGAAAGAAGCCAGTCTCATAAAGAAGCCCCAGAAGGACCAGCGGCAGCAGCCACTGGTCCAGCAGAGGGTCCAGCCACTGGCCTAGCAGCAAAACCAGGTGGAGGTGGAGGGGGCAGCATAACAGGGATGGGGAACAGGAGGAATGTCAGGGGCAGGATGTGGCCCAATGCAGCCTGCCACTGAAGCTGGAGCACATAGACGTGCTGTGTACTGCTGACTGTAATGGCAGGGCCGCTGGGGTATCCAAAATGGCCGCACTACACCCTCAGTGGCCAGGACTGTAGTACTCAGCCAGAACCCAGGCTGCACGAGTACTAGGACCAGAGGCCCCGCGTGCCAGAGCTCTGCTTCTTGCAGGCAGCACCGTACTTGGTGCGGCCCCCGGGGGCTGTGCAGGTGGAGTGGAACCCTGAGCTGGAACCCCGCTTGCATTAAGCAGGGATGCCAGCCAGCTGGTCACCTCTGCACTGACCTTCTGCTGCAGCAGATTGAGAAGCTGCTGTTTTTTCATCTTGGATGTCTTTGCTTTGTGCTAGGCAGGAATCCAAGAGGAAGAGCCAGCCAAGCGCCGGAGCATATAACTCAGGAGGGGCCAGTCTGAGCAAGAGCCTCCAGGCTTATGCAGCCTGGAGAGCTCACATGCCCTCCACAGTATAAAATGCTCCCCTGAGCCCCCCACTGTGATGATTCCGCTTAAATATGGCTATAACTCAAAGCTGTATTTTGATTTTTGGGTATCGTATCTCCCTCTTAGTACTCCCTATGTACTCATAATGTGTGCAGCCCTAATCCTAGTTGTATGTTATCAATAGTGGCAACACTGTAACAATAGGGCTTTGTATCCATCCCAGAATAGCTCCATTGAATTCTTACATAGGCCTGAGTGATCAAATAAACATGCATTGTTCAGCCTGAGCTGGTAGATCAGACATGGTTGATAACATTGTATCATTTCACTTGGTCTCAGCTCTTTACAAAGAATCTAGACTTGAGTGCATTAATCAAATCAGACTTGCCGTCGCCGGTGACCTCATTCTGGGTGGTGTAATCAAGGGTATAAAAGATGAGGTAAGAGGTCAGTGGGAGGAGATTGGGCTGAGACTACCACTGAAAGAATACTGTGCAGAGACTAATGGAATATACTGTGAAGAGCATGCAGGCTGTGATGCTGCTGCTAGGAGCCTCCACTGGTTATTCACACATACCAGAGCATGTGTGAGTGTTGGACTACAGAACCACATCAAGGAGAGGTGTGGTAAAGTAATCATTTCACCTTTATTCCCTTTTATTTTATTGTACTGTATATTGTAACTAGTAACTGTTAATGCTTGCATATATCTACATATCTGTTCTGAACTGCATGTGTTAGATGTTAATACCAACCCATTTAGGGGTTAATAAATATATAAAATTTAGAAAGCTTGTCTTGTATTTATCTTATGAACCTGGCACTCACTGGCGGTGAGTGTGGTTTTTTATGAAAGAAGTCTCAGGTGTGGGCCAGCGCGGTGTTGGCGCACTGAGGATCTTTCACACCCACAATGGCCCCCACATGTTATATAATACACCACAGTAGCTCTCCACAGTATAAAATGCTTCCCTGAACGCCCAAATGGCCCCCAAGGTATAATGCTCCACACAGTATATTATGCTCCCCAGAGCCCCAACACAATATAACACCCCTTAGTGACCCCACACAGTATAATATGCCCCACACAGTATAAAGGCTCCCCACAGCTCCCCCTCAGTATAATGCTCCCGAGAAGCCCCACACAATATAATATGCTCCACAGTGCTGAAGAATAAATCTCACAGTATAATATGCTCCCCACACTGTCACCTCAGTACAAAGCTCCACAGTGGCCCCACACAGTATAATATGCTGCCCAAAGGGCCCCCCTAGTATAATGCTCCACAGTGCCCCCCCATTATAATGCACATCAGTGGCCTCACACAATATAATATGCTTCATAGTGGCCCACACAGTATAATATACTCCCCAGAGGGCCCCCCTAGTATAATGCTCCACAGTGTTCTCCCAATATAATGCTTCATAGTGGCCCCACACAATATAATATGCTGCCCAGAACATTCTACCCTCAGTATAATGCTCCACAGTGGCACCACACAATATAATATACTCCCCAGAGCCTCGAGTCGCTTCAGGCGAACCCCTCAAAAATTAATTTTTCTGAACATTCTTGAGGTTTGCCCATTTGTTTCAGTGCTATTATTATACTCTAGGGCAGTGATGGCGAACCTTTTAGAGACCGAGTGCCCAAGCTACAACCCAAAACCCACTAATTTATTTAAGTGCCAACACGGCAATTTAAGCTTAATACTGAGATTTTATTTTAGAAAAAAAGAACTCATACATTAACATATTTTGTCTTAAAAGAAAAAAACAATAAGGCCCCATTCACACGACCGTGCGGTCCGTATAATGACATGTCCTTTTTTTTGTGGACCGAAACACCAGACTGGAAAAAACAGGCCCCATTGAAATGAATGTGTCCGTAACTGTCCGTAGTTGTGGACAGTTACTGACCTACAAAATACTGTTGTGTGAATGGGGCGTTACAGCAGTTTCAATGATACAAACAACTTTGTACTGAAAGGTAAAAGTTTGCATTTAGTACTTTTGAACAATTAATGTTCACTATTTACATCGCACAGGATCTCTTTTGTAGTGAGCGTGCAATATTATTACAGCCTGTAATAATATCACATGTCTGCTTTAAAACAAATACTGTGTGATATAAATAGTGAAGGGCCCCCACACAGTGCAATCTGGTCCACAGTGGCCCCCACGCAGTACAATATGCTCCACAGTGGCCCCCACACAGTACAATTATTATTATTATTGTTTATTTATATAGTACCATTAATTCCATGGAGCTGTACATTTGAGGGTTTACATACGGTACACAAAATATGCAAAACAAATACAATACTAACAGTGATCAACTGGCACAGTGGGACAGAGGACCCTGCCCGCAAGGGCTTACAATATATGAGGGAAGAGGGATAGAGACAGAAGTTGAGGAGAGAGGCTGTTCAGATGCTGGTTTGGTGGCAGTAGTGTTATTGGGGGTTGTAGTCCTTCCTGAAGAGGTGAGTCTTCAGGGCCTTCTTGAAGCTTGTGATTGTGGGAGACAGTCTTATGTGTCTTGGTAATGAGTTCCAGAGTATGGGGGATGCACAGGAGAAATCTTGGAGACGGTTGTGTGAAGAGCGGATAAGAGCAGAGCGTCGAGAGTAGGAGGTCATTGGAGGGTCAGAGGTTGCGCGTGGGCAGGTAATGGGAGATTAGGTCAGAGATATATGGAGGGGCCAGGTTGTGGGTGGCTTTGTATAATATGTTCAACAGTGGCCCCCACACAGTACAATATGCTCCACAATGGCTCCACACAGTACAATATGCTCCACAATGGCCCCCCACACAGTATGATATGCTCCACAGTAGCCCCCGCACAGTATAATATATTCCACAGTGGCCCCCACACAGTATACTATGCTCCTGTACGTACCTCCACTCCCACAAAGAGCAGCCGGGCAACCTCCTTCTTTCACTGCAAGTGCAGGCGATGACTAATGACGTCATCGCACTTACATCAGGGCAGAAGTCACAATCTTCTGTCAGTGTAAGCTGCAGTTCCACGGAGCCGTGGCCTACACTGACAGTTTTCAGCTGTATGTGCATTTGCACATACACCAGAAAGAAGCGCTTGCTCGCCAGGGGATCTGGGACAGCTGTCCTGGATTCCCTATTAGGGAACGATTGAGGAGCCTGCCTGGGGTGGCAGCGCACATGCCCACAAAGAGGGTTCTGAGTGCCACCTCTGGCACACGTGCAGTAGGTTCGCCACCATGGGTATAGAGCAATACATGTTTGAGGTACAGCCAAATGGGGAACTCATCCCACCACATTGTATCACATTTACACTTGTCTCTATATTTGTGCATTGCTCAATAGACTCAACCTCTTTAACAGTGGCTACTACGTCTACCAGAGTTTCACTGTCCCCCTTTTCTGGTACTCAAGGCACTTGCCTCCCTACTCAGATTTCCTGGATTCCAGAAGATGCTCTCCTTGTGGGTGCGGATTTCCCACTTCAAACTAGAAAAATTGGATTCCAAATGCCTACGCTCCCTCTCGCATTAGTCAGAGTCGATGGTATAATTACCAAAAAAAATATCCAAAGGAACAGCCAAAGTGGAATGAAAAGCGTTCCTTTATACTTTAAAACGCTCAAATAAAAATGGTTAAGGGTTTCGGGGTTATAACCCCTTCCTCAGACCAGAAAATGACATATTGCTCTAACTGCAACAAGTGCAACTCTTTATACAAACATATCTGCCATGTGACTAACAGGAGTTCAAAAGGTCATACAGTTTCTACATGTAACAAACAATATATTTACATTTTCAGCCCCATTTTCTCGTATATGTATGTTATACTTTTGCATGATATACTTTTTCTATATTGGAATTCCCCGAAATGGCGGTAAAACATGAAAGCTTCGTCCCCTTTTAGGACCACTCATATGCCCGCTACAAATAGTAAATAAACTGTTGATAGTAGTGGTAGAAACAGAAGGAGAGCGAATGGCTGCTAATACAACTGATCGCATGTCCTTCTGTTTGTAAGCATATACATTAGTGAATCGTCAGGCCATGGGTGTGGCCTGGAGATCATGTTGCCCATAAAGCTTATTGGGAGGCTGTTCCCCTTTTGAGTTGAGCTGAGTGCCATGTAATCTTTATTCTATGCCAGTCGGCTGGCCAGCCGGCTTTTATGTGCAAACTGCTGGTGGTTCTAATCTTTTTATCTATACATTAAATTGTATTTTGGCTAATAGATACTGTAAGTATATAATTTAAGTGATTGGGGTGATTGATGATTTGTAGACATATATATATATATATATATATATATATATATATATATATATATATATACATATATACACACACACACACACACACACACACACACACACACACAGTACAGACCAAAAGTTTGGACACTCCTTCTCATTCCAAGAGTTTTCTGTATTTTCATGACTATAAAAATTGTACATTCACACTGAAGGCATCAAAACTATGAATTAACACATGTGGAATTATATACTTAACAAAAAAGTGTGAAACAACTGAAACTATGTCTTATATTCTAGGTTCTTCAAAGTAGCCACCTTTTGCTTTGATTACTGCTTTGCACACTCTTGGCATTCTCTTGATGAGCTTCAAGAGGTAGTCACCTGAAATGGTCTTCCAACAGTCTTGAAGGAATTCCCAGAGATGCTTAGCACTTGTTGGTCCTTTTGCCTTCACTCTGTGGTCCAGCTCACCCCAAACCATCTCGATTGGGTTCAGGTCTGGTGACTGTGGAGGCCAGGTCATCTGGCATAGCACCCCATCACTCTCCTTCTTGGTCAAATAGCCCTTACACAGTCTGGAGGTGTGTTTGGGGTCATTGTCCTGTTGAAAAATAAATGATGGTCCAACTAAACGCAAACCGGATGGAATAGCATGCCACTTCAAGATGCTGTGGTAACCATGCTGGTTCAGTATTCCTTCAATTTTGAATAAATCCCCAACAGTGTCACCTGCAAAGCACCCCCACACCATCACACCTCCTACTCCATGCTTCACGGTGGGAACCAGGCATGTAGAGTCCATTCGTTCACCTTTTCTGCGTCGCACAAAGACACGGTGGTTGGAACCAAAGATCTCAAATTTGGACTCATCAGACCAAAGCACAGATTTCCACAGGTCTAATGTCCATTCCTTGTGTTCTTTAGCCCAAACAAGTCTCTTCTGCTTGTTGCCTGTCCTTAGCAGTGGTTTCCTAGCAGCTATTTTACCACAAAGGCCTGCTGCACACAGTCTCCTCTTAACAGTTGTTGTAGAGATGTGTCTGCTGCTAGAACTCTGTGTGGCATTGACCTGGTCTCTAATCTGAGCTGCTGTTAACTCGGATGAACTTATCCTCCGCAGCAGAGGTGACTCTTGGTCTTCCTTTCCTGGGGCGGTCCTCATGTGAGCCAGTTTCTTTGTAGCGCTTGATGGTTTTGGCCACTGCACTTGGGGACACTTTCAAAGTTTTCCCAATTTGTCGGACTGACTGACCTTCATTTCTTAAAGTAATGATGGCCACTCGTTTTTCTTTACTTAGATGCTTTTTTCTTGCCATAATACAAATTTTAATACTCCATTCAGTAGGACTATCAGCTGTGTATCCACCTGACTTCTGAACAACACAACTGGTCCCAACCCCATTTATAAGGCAAGAAATCCCACTTATTAAACCTGACAGGGCACAACTGTGAAGTGAAAACCATTTCAGGTGACTACCTCTTGAAGCTCATCAAGAGAATGCCAAGAGTGTGCAAAGCAGTAATCAAAGCAGAATATAAGACATATTTTCAGTTGTTTCACACTTTTTTGTTAAGTATATAATTCCACATGTGTTAATTCATAGTTTTGATGCCTTCAGTGTGAATCTACAATTTTTATAGTCATGAAAATACAGAAAACTCTTGGAATGAGAAGGTGTGTCCAAACTTTTGGTCTGTACTGTATATATATATATATATATATATATATATATATATATATATATATATATAAAACAATCCGGTCTGCCAGCAACTTGTGTAGATGGAAAATGTCCTTTAATTTAGTGCAATTTATATAAGAAACCACCAAACCCCACCCTTGTAACAAAGAGCCAATCATTAGTTTCCGATAAACAATAAGTTCTATATACAACATATACTTTCATTAAAACCACATGAAGCAAGGTATAAATATAAACATACATAATATAGTGCATCAAAACGTGGCTATAACCACCATATTACCTGCCAAAGGATGTATAATGTCCTGCTCAGCTACTGCATGTTACTCTGGCGTGCCAAAAACTCCAATGTGCCCGCGTGAATCACCTGGGCCAGTGAACAAACCTAACTAATGCCCCACCTATGTCTACATCATAGATCCATACCACAGTGGAAAACCTCCACCATCTAGAACAGATATAACTTATGTCATATTAGAACCACATGGAGAGAATAGGGTATCTATCTTAGAAGCTTTTACAAAAGAGAAAAATTGGACATCCCATATATAACTATGCCAAAATTGATACACTATAGTGCAATTTTTTTTTTTCTATTCCTTTAAGGAAATCTGTTTATATAATAATGAAAATAAGGAGACAGAAGGAGAAGGGGCAGAAAGGGGAGAAAAAAAGGTAGGTAAATAGCTATGCTCCCATGTATATCAAAAAGTCACCCAAAAACAGCCCTGTCTGCACACAGATCTATCCACACACAATTTGAACCTTCCCCTTAATAGAATTTTATGAAAAATCACATCGATATATAGGCAAATATATTCTTTATTAATGAAATCTATATTCTAATGCAACAATCGACGTCCATATGGCCCCCATTCTCCATGTTATACTATCAACACAGCGGGGATCTATTTTCTTTTTTCATTTTCATTTGCGGGCATTGAGGCATAATGATACTGAGCAGGACATATACATCCACCACACTTGATACATCAAACTAAAAAACAACAAAAATAAGAATTAAAAATTTGTACCAATTTTTACTTAACCACTTCCAAGCCAGACTCATTTTTGGGATTTTTGGGGTGTGCGGTTTTGAGGGCTGTGACATTTTATTTGTATCATCGCCTTTTTTCGGTGACACATAAGGCTTTATTTTTATGTTTTTATTTTTGCATGTGTTTTAATTTTTTTTATATCCGGGAAAATATAAATAAAAGAGGAGGGAAAACGTGTCTGTTTTTCACTTTTCATTTTTTTTTTAATAAACACAAAGTGCTTCTAAAAAACTTTATAAAATAGTTTTTCCTCTCCATTATGGTAATTTTGTTTTTTTTTATGGTGTAGTCGGGGGTAGGGCTAAAACCTGTAATAAGGGCGTTTTATTGGCATATTATTTTACTTTTTTTTTTTACTTTTCCATTAATTTTTTATTTTTATTTTTTTACATTATGTCCCCATAAGGTCATAATAGACCTTTGGGGACATCTTATTACTTTTTTTGTGGGGGAGGCTGATTTCCCCTGTAACTGGGGTTGGTACATTTAGCCCCAGTTGCAGGAGGAATACAGCCTCCTGCACGTTACTTGCACAATACTATAGAGCTGATCTGGGTCCTGTAGGACCCAGCAGCTCTTACAGACGCAGAGGGGGGGCCGCAAGATGGTGGCGCCCATAGCAGTGTATACAGCACTCTGGGAGCTCCGGCTGAAGTTACAGCTCTCCGTTTCAGTAGCTGCACGATTTCGTGCAGCTGTTGAGTTCTGCTTAAACGTACCGGTACGTCCTTGCAAAACTAGATAAGCACCTTCTGGACGTATATACCCAATGGGCGGTCCATGGTTAAGAAACAATTTGTTAAATTAAAAGGGGAATACTCATTTTAAACAACACGCTACGTATGGGCTTGTCCCTTAAGGTCAACATTCAAGCCCATAGCTGCAAGGTATTTAACACATAGATCCATTTTAGCTCCCTACCTTTCAGTTCACGTTGACGATCCCCACCTCTACGTCTCTGTGGGATGTGATCTAACACCCTGAAATGTAACTCATCCACTGTATATCGTTTCCCAGAAAAATGTCTAGAAACAGGAAGTTCTAACCTTTTTTTTTTTTTTTACGGATTGTACTGTTATGGAGAAGGAGCCTAGTTCTAATCTCAAGAGTGGTTTCTCCGACAAATCAAATTACACAGACATTGAATCATATAAATCACTTATTCGGATGAACATGTGTAAAGTTCTTTGATAATAAAAGTTTGTCCTGTCTGTGGATGTACAAATCTATCACCCCGTATCATGTTGGTACAATTCGAATAGTTCAAACATAGAAAATTGCCCCGAGTCAAAGGACCTAACAGTAGTTGTTTGGTTTATTTCCTTGGTCCAATGTCCGCCTTCACTAATATCTTTTCGATTACGATCTCTTTTATAAGACATCATTGGCGGATAAGGTAAGTCAGGTATTTCAGGACAGCCTTGTCGAATCACTATCCAGTGTTTAGAAAGAATTTTGCTGAGAGTGCCACTCAAATGTGTGAAGGTAGATACAAAAAGTCCCTTATTTCGTATTTTTGGTTCAAAAATATTAACTCTCTCGACCTCCTCTAACCGTTTCTTGTGTCTATCCAATATATGTTTGGGTTACCCCCTATCACGGAATTTGGAACACTTCTCCTCCACTCTTCTGTCAACTATGAGTTCATCACTTACTATACGTTTGATCCTCAACAACTGACTCCTGGGCAATGACTCAATCATTTTTTTGGGGTGATTACTCTGGAACAGCAATAAGTTGTTCCAATCAGTTGGTTTAACAAAAATGTCCGTTTTAAGAGTATTGTTTTCCACATACACTAAGGTGTCCAAAAATTGTATTTTTTCTTTCGAAAATACCATAGTAAACCCAATATTGAGCAAAGCAGTATTAAGTTCAGCATAGAATGCATGTAAATCCAGTTCTGATCCCACCCAGATAAACTCATCACTAAAAAAGGAGTACTGTCCACCATATCCAAATCCACCATAGAGTCACAGAATTTCTCCAATACCCCATGTAATAAAGAAATGCGGACATCCATGTCCTACCCAACATTAGTATTGAATATCCCAATGCTAGTACACGGATATCACTAGCATTTCCACCAACCACCTTTTGGTCTCCTGTGTTAGACCACCCACAATCTCCAACAGATTACACTTTGGAAAATGATCCTTCCAGTCCATCCGCACTACTAGAAGACTCATTGATTAAAATATATAACACAACCATACAAACCACGGAGTCTTTTTAAGACTTACCATCAATACTCACCCCACAAACCTTGTATAACCCCGAAAGAAAGTTTTAAAGGCCCTAACACCCTTCCCACACATTCCAGTGAAACTCAGTGAACCTACTCGTCCGATCACACATTTTTTCAATCTGATATTGAAACAAAATAAAACTACAACAAAAAGAAAACCAGGAAGGGGTGTAGATGAGGCAGAAAAAATAAATATAGGACTGAAAAGCCCCAACCCCAGGAGAAATCGAGTTTAACATCCACATGCACCTTTAATCTATCACAACATCAACTTACAGTCGATCAAAATAATGTACTATGGACAAGATAAATGAGTTCCAATTTGTGGATTTGAACAAATTTACAAATTGACACTCATAAGGCATTTTGCACTTAAAAATACAAATATGATTTGTGATAATGATAAAGATAAGGACATAAGAGTAAAGAGTCCCACTACCGATACTGATATGGAGGATAATGACATCACAACTCCTATTCATACAAGTTTAAAGGCTACCCACCAAATAGGGAGTCATATTGAAACTTTTTATTCAATAGTCTCCTCTACATTTAGACATATTAATCAAAATGTAGCAAAAAGCTGAAATAACCTATAAAGAAAAGAAAGCCTAGTGTAAGGGAATTGCTAGAGGAGTGATTCCCCAGTAGCTGCTGGTGAACTCTGGGGGGAGGGGCACAACAAGACAGTGAACCCTAAGCTGAAACCCCCCCACTGTCCCTGGCTACTTGCCCGATCTGTCCTAGGCGACAGCCAGCAACTGGTCGACAGTCCCTTCTTAATATAAGTGACAACACAGAACGCAGACAGGACAAACAACAACAAAAGGGAGGTCAACTAGCCAAGGGGTTGGTAACAGTCGAGCAACGCAGTACAGAATCAAAATCCAAGAGAATAGTCAAAGGTAAGCCAGAGATCAGGAATAAGAATACAGGTAACAAAACAGCAAAGAGTAATAGCCAGTACACACAAGGCAATAGCAAGCACCAATGTGAATGAGAGCAAACAATAAATAAGAAGGAAGAACTCGCCCCAGACTTGATAGGATGATAGGCTGTCAATCACATAAGTAAGGCTAAAATTAACTATTAGTGGAGCAGAGGAAAACCAAGGTGAAGAAGATGGGTGTGGTGGTAAATCAATTAAGGAGGTGAGGGAATAGGACAGTGTTCAGACAATACAAGAAAAACCCAAAAGAAAGAATCACAGCCGGACCTGCCTCCTGCGCAGCAGCATGCGGCCGGATGGCGCAGAAGTTCTAAGGGGTGCGGATGTAACAGCTAGCTTTTAAAGAATTGGCCATGAACATAAACATTGTTATTAGAAACGCTGACAAGGGCGGTGGGGTAGTCATACAAGACAGAGCCACATATATCAATGAAGCACTTAACATTTTGTCCGACCCATTATACTATAGTAGGCTAACAACTAATCAAACATCATCCTATATAGATGAGTATAATGACTTGGTTAACACAGCCTGTACACAAGGATTACTGAACAAACAAGAAAAATAATTTCTCACAATAACGAATACAAAAGTGGCTTTGCTCTACCACACACCCAAAGAATCAGACAAAATCACAAGAATCAGACAAACCCACCAGTCTGGCCCATAATATTGGTCATCAATTCACTTACATGCAGTCTGTCCCAATATATTGATCATATTGTACAAAAATATGTAGTGGAGTTAACTTCATATTTAAGAGACTCTGAAAATAGATTTGCCTTTTGAAGGAAGTTATATGGTGTCCAAGTTACATATCGGTCACTATAGACATATCGACACTCTACAGTAATATCCCACATGACAAGAGTATCAGCAATAATGTAAGTTTTAATGAGAGACCCAGATATGCGTCAAACACAAAGAGTTTTCCATAACATCAGGCATTCATTTTATCCTCACTCATAGTTTGTTCACATTTGAAATTGTGTTATATTTACAAAAATGAGACACAGCTATGGGCACACATTTTGTCCCTAGCTGTGCAAATCTGTACATGGGGGAATTTGAAAGTAGGAGCAAAGAAGAAAGCAGAGTCCCACTGGTGGTTGGAGAACATCGTTCTGTATCATCAATATTTTGATGACCTAATCTTTATTTGGAAAGGAACATAATCTGAACTAAAACAGTTTACTCTGGGACTCAATAATAATAATTGTCATTCACTATGCCCTTGTCAAATACTGAAATTGAATTCCTTGATCTAAGCCTGAGTCGTGATAATGAGACCATGATAACAAAAACTTATTTCAAACAAGTGGACAGTAATTGTTTGCTAAATTTCACAAGTAGCCACTATAAAGGAGTTAGGCAGGGTTCACACTACCGTTGATGTCCGTTCTGATAGTGTCCGTTAAAAAAGAAAAAAAAAAAACAAAAAAAAACCGGACACCTATCATAACAGACATTAACGGACACTAACTGATGTTAATGTGTCGGTTTTTTTAACTGTTCCAATTAATGGATTAGTTTAAAAAAACGGACACATTAGCATCAGTTAGTTTAACACTGTCCGTTTTTTTTAACACGGTCCGTTTTTTTTTTTTTCTGCTTTCTGAGCATGCGCAAGTAAAAAACGGACATAAAATAACAGACAATAACTGATGGCTATCAGTTACTGTCCGTTATAAGTCCGTTACCCATAGACTTCACTTGTTGTCTGTCAAGAATCCGTTATTTCAAACGGAAAAAAAAAAAGTCCTGCATGTAGGATTTTTTATCCGCGAAAAAAAAAAAAACAGACTTCTGACGGATTGGGTGTAAACGGACACAAACGGACACAATATAAAACCCCATTGAAATGAATGGAAATTTTAATGGATTTCTGACGGTTCAGCTAGTGTCCGATGCTAAAATTTTGTAAAGGACAATAGCAATGGACACTACTGACGGTCACCAACAGTAGTGTGAACGCCCCCTTAAAGACCAACGTCCCATTCAGCCAGTTCAAACATATCTGACGCAATTGTTCAAGAACTGAGGATTACAAAATACAAAGTAAGATTGTACAAGACCGATTTAAAAACAAGGGCTACCCACATAAGCTTGTCAAAGCGGCATGTAACAAAGCAAAGTCTTTGACACAAACAGAATGTTCACAGCCGAAAGTAAAAATGAACGAAACCAGTAAGTCCTACATGCATAATTTTATTACAACATACACAGAATATCATAAGCTAATAAGAAAGACTTTAGAGGAAATATGCCCTATCTTATTGAACGATCCCTATTCGAAGGATAAAATCCCAGAGAGACCATCAATTACATTTAGAAGGGCTAGAACTTTAAAACCCCTAGTAAACTATGACAGAAAAGTGGCGTGGTTTGCGCATATACCGACCGGACGCATGTGAGTTGAGCTGTGGCAGGAACCCACCATTATCCTGTATCTATCCTGCCACCCTCGGTGCCCTGGGGGCCCCAAAACCCCTCGGACCCCTCAGTGACTTGCCTGCAGCGGGTTCGGGCCAGCGGTGCCACTCACTGCCTCCTGCTGCATCGCTGCGGCCGGCTAGAGATTGGGCCTGAGAGCTGCGGCGGTCATCTTGCCAACAAGGTCCTGCGACGCCGGCTCACAACGCTTCTTTGAGCCGCTGCACACAAGGTCTGGATCTTCCCTGCAGCTCTCTGTTCCCCTTTGCTCAGCGCTACCAGGTATACGGACGGGTGAACCAGCTTAACCCCCAGTGCACCACACTGCTGATCCCCATCCTGGTCAGCTCCTCTAATGTCATCTGCTGTACTGTGATCATTGCTGCACGAGTCCCTCTGATAACACTTGCTGGCGGAGCTGCCAGAACCAACAGTGACTGTCTGCTACTAATCCTCTGATAACATCTACTGATCTTGATTGCTGCACGGTGTCCCTCTGATAACACCTGCTGACAGGGCTGCCAGCATATGCTGTGACCGTCGCTGCGGATTCTCTGATAACACCTACTGATCCTGATTGCTGCATGCTCTCCCTCTGGCGGCGTAGCTGCCGGTACGGACCAGGCTGTCTGCTACTGCTCCTCTGATAACACCTACTGATCTTGACTGCTGCACGCTCTCCCTCTGATAACACCTGCTGACAGGGCTGCGAATACAAGTCGTGACTGTCTGCTGTTGATCCTCTGATAACATCTACTGATCTTGATTGCTGCACACTCTTCCTCTGATAACACCTACTGGCGAAGCTGTCGGTACAAGCAGTGACTGTTTGCTGCTGATTCTCTGACAATGTGCTACACCTCTGACAGTACCTACTGGCGGCGTTGTCCTACCTACCACTGCCCTTGCCTCCGGTTTTCAGACACAGCCTTGTGATCATGAGTCGACAACAGAAGGGATCGACTTCTGAGCGCCTCCGGGGTTTTGCCAGGGACCAGTCTCAAAGAAGCCCGCCGGCGCCACCGCCGTCTTCGACTGAGGAACCTGAACCTACTCTGCGGCAGGTAACAGAGCAGTTACTGGAGGTTATCCAATATAGCACCTCCTCCCTCACAGATAAAATTGAGGAGGTAAAGATAGACGTTGGGCTCCTCCGCCAAGATTTTCAAACTCTTCGAAACAGAGCGAAAGAAACGGAGGATCGCATATCCCTACTGGAGGACAACGCTGTCCCAGTGCCAGAGAAGCTCGCCACATTGGAAAGAGCAACCGATCTGTGGCCCCAGAGGGCGGACGACCTGGAGAATAGGCTCCGCCGTAATAATCTATGAATCCTGGGCCTGTTGGAGCGGGTGGAGGGAACTGCTCCATGTGAATTTATAGAGAAATGGTTGAAAGAGACCTTTCCTGATGCGACCTTCTCTCCTATTTTTGCAGTGGAAAGGGCTCACCGAGTCCCGACCAGACCGCCTCCTCCGCGAGCACCTCCTCGGCCTTTCCTGGCCTGTCTCCTGAGCAGCAAAGATAGGGATTCAGCGTTGAGTGGCACGGCAACTTCGGGAGATAAAGTTCAATGATGCCCAAGTCTCCATTTTTCCTGACTTCTCTGTAGCGCTACAGAAGACGCGTACTACCTTTGTTGCTGTGAAGCGGCACCTACGGGAATGCTCCATCCAGTACTCTATGACATATCCTACTCATCTTCGAGTGAGCTACAATGACAAGACCACCTTCTTTACTTCTCCGCGAGAGGTGGAGGACTGTTTAAACTTATTGCCTCGGTCTCCCAGACGATAGCCGTCTGCAGCGCGGTTGGGTAAGGGGCCCTTGTGGCCCAATATCCTTTTATGGACTTTACTGTGATTTACCCTGTTCTATTGTCTATAGCTGCCTGTTAATTTCATCTATTTGGGGTGCGGGGCTGCCGGCTCCGGAGTCTTACTGAAACTATATGTTGTGCGTTCTCTGTGTTTCACCACGCAGAGATTGTTCCTGCCCTGGATTTGCTTTTACCTTTCTCTATCTAAGTTGAAGACAGTGCCCCACTACTGTACCATCTAGGGTGCGCTGCTTACCCCCTTTTACTAAGTGCCACATAGTTTGCAGAAGTGAGTCTAGACTCCTTCCCTCATGGTTAGTTTACCCCCTATGGGTATTAGTTCTTGGTTTCAATGTTGCTGCGGATCTATATTTTTCTTCATGCTCCCCTTTCAGGTACGGGTGGAGGATGGTGTCCCACCTGTGGTGATTCCATTACAACTGACTTACCATGGCGACCCTTAAACTGTTCTCATGGAATGTGAGGGGAATGGGTAGCGCTAAAAAGCGCTTAGTCATCTTCTCCCAACTAAGAAGACATGTCTCAAATATAGTGTGCTTGCTGGAAACTCACCTTACTCCTAACACGACCCAGCTATTGCGAAAGCCATGGGTCCAATGGTGCTTACACTCCACTCACACCTCCTACTCTAGAGGTGTATCTCTTTCAGTCCACCGCAGACTTAGATGGGAGCCTGGCCTCAATGTTAGAGACCCGGAGGGGCGTTATGTCTTTGTTCAGGCCTGGATAGATTCTAAACTATATGTAATTATTGGTCTCTATTTGCCACCTGCATCTGACCTCTCTGTACTACATGAAGCTGCCCAATTTTGTGTCTAGATTCCCGGCTTCCACGGTGCTATGTGTGGGTGATTTTAATAAGGTGTTGGACGCCTCCTTAGACAAATTTACAACTGATGTGTCCCCCCTCCCCCGTAGCTGGACCTACTCCTTTGGCCCACCTCATACAAGAATTGGGATGGTATGACCTGTGGCGTCTTAAACACCCCCAGGCCCGGTTATATTCCTGCCACTCTGCTACATATCACACTCTGTCTCGAATTGATCACACCTTGGGTAATGTTAGAGCTAGCTCCCAGCTAATTGCTATTTCATATTTGCCTAGGGCCACTTCCGACCACTCACCCTTGTTGATGGAAATCAGAGAGGGTGTCTTCCCGGGCCATCCACACAATTGGCGTATTCATCCCTTTTGGCTCAAACTTATAGCTACCAATGACCGTATTCCCGACCAATTACACACCTTTCTAGATATCAACTCTCCAGGTACTACACCTATCATCTTATGGGAAACTACTAAGGCGTACTTGAGAGGCTGTATCAAATCTTCCATTTCATATATCAAGCGAGAGTCCTCCTCCCTAGAATCTGAGCTAGCTAATAAATGTGCTTCCCTGGAAGCAGCCTACATTACTGACCCCGGTGAGGACTCTAAAAATGCATGGCTCCAAATGGGCAGACAATATTTGCATGTTCTGTATGTCAAAACTCGCAGGTCTTTAGCAAACAGAGGTTTTATGAACTAGGCAACCAGTCTAGTAGTCTCCTGGCCCATCTGGTTCACTATAACACAGCCTCTCCGGCTATCCTGAAAATTAACTCAGCTGATGGGGTGGTTTTGACTGACAGTGTTGCTATCCGGAATAGGTTCCACCATTACTATTCCGGCCTTTACCAGTCCCAGCTCCAAGCCCCTAGTCAACAAATTATTCAGTACCTAACCGATGTCTCTTTCCCAACTTTGACGCAAGAACAACGGGCTTTTTTAGACTCCCCTCTTACTATGGAGGAACTATCTGATGCCCTGGCTGATATGGCCAGGGGTAAATCCCCTGGCCCTGATGGTATACCAGTCTATGCGCAATATCAGGACCTGTTACTCCATGTATTGTTAAAATGCTATCAGGATGCCTACTCGGCCCATGCACTGCCGGAGTCCTTTTATGATGCTACAATTATCCTTCTCCTCAAACCAGATAAGGACCCGCTGGAGTGTGGGTCATACAGACCCATCTCTCTTCTTAACATTGACTATAAACTGCTTTCAAAAATCCTAGCGAATAGACTGAACGCTATTATTTTGGACTTGATTCATCCCGACCAAACAGGCTTTATGCCCGGCAAGTCCACTTCAGACAACCTTAGGACATGTGATATTCCAAATTCGGGCTGCTCTCCATGAGGATTGGGCAATTGCCTCTTTAGTTGCTACTAAGGCATTTGACTCAGTGGAATGGCCCTTCCTCCTACAGGTTCTCTGTTGTTTTGGGTTTGGTGACTCCTTTATTACATGGATTACCCTCCTCTACCAATCCCCCATGGCGGCACTCTCAATTAATGGTGCTCTGTCTCCTACATTCCCCCTACATAGGGGAACCCATCAGGGATATGCCTTATCCCTATTATTGTTTGCGATAGCATTGGAGCCTCTCGCTATTATTATTAGGACAGACCCGATATAGGGGTGCCATTGGCGCCCGAGAGGAAAGGACGGCCCTATATGCAGACGATATGCTCTTATTTATGTCTGACCCCGCTTGCACTTTGTCCAGGGCTATGGATGTCATTGATAGATTTGGTACCTAGTCGGGCTGTAGGGATCAGCTCATATGGTGGGGGCGGCAATGACCATGTTCACACACAGCAAGTTTTTCTCAAACTATGATGGTGCTTTATTTAGCAAAATAAACACAAAACAAACGGTGTCCAAACAAAAGAAAAATACCTAGGCCTGTCCGGCCGCTGGCTAACACTCCGCATACCTCTCTAGTCTCGTGCAGGTACAAATGGAAATAGTAGCAAAACACACTTGCTTAGTGCCAACTTCACACATTACGAGTGGTGTTGTCCTAACCACTTCCAGCATCTCACTACCAAACCTGCCCTCCAGTCCAAAAAAAAACCAGCCCATGTAACAATAAACAAAACCCTAGCAGACTATGGTCTGCTAAGAAATCCAAAACCCGGGTCACTCTTGCATTTCTCTCCTTATTTTGCTTCATCCAGGTTAGTGGAGCATGGTCTGATACCAACACAAATTCCCTACCCAGCAGATAATATTTTAGGGATTCTAACGCCCACTTGACAGCCAAACACTCTCTTTCTACTATGGCATAATTTTTTTCTGCTGGGGTCAGTTTCCTGCTCAGGTACATCACTGGGTGTTCTTCCCCATTTACCACCTGTGACAGGACGGCTCCCAAACCTGTATCAGACGCATCTGTCTGGACCAAAAATTGTCTCCGAAAATCTGGGGAGACAAGTACCGGCTGTTCACACAGGGCAGACTTTAGGCTCTGAAAAGCCTTTTCTGCTTCTGGAGTCCACTTTATCATTATAGACTTACCTCCTTTTGTTAAGTCTGTTAATGGTGATGCAATGGAGGCAAAGTTGGGCACGAACCGACGATAATATCTGGTTATGCCAAGGAAGGCTCTAACCTCTTTTTTTGTTAGGGGCATAGGCCAGTTCTGTATTGCCTCAATCTTGTTGATCTGGGGTTTTACCAAGCCTTTTCCAATGATGTAACCCAAGTATTTTGCCTCCTCTAGACCCAGTGCACATTTCTTAGGGTTTATAGTTAGGCCCGCATTACTGATGGAGTCTAATACTGCCTGTACCTTGCAGAGGTGACTTCTCCAGTCAGCTGAAAATATGACCACATCGACCAGGTAAGCAGCAGCATAATCCCGATGTGGTCTCAGGATTAGATCCATCAGCCTCTGAAATGTAGCAGGGGCCCCATGTAACCCGAACGGCATCACTGGAATAGGCCTTCTGGAGTGGAGAATGCCGTCTTCTCTTTAGCCTCATCAGACAACGGTATCTGCCAATAACCTTTTGTCAGATCAAGCGTTGTGATATACCTTGCCCTCCCTAGTCTCTCAATCAGTTCATCTACCCTGGGCATGGGGTACACATCAAACTTTGAGACTTCATTTAATTTCCTGATGTCGTTACAGAACCTCCAGGTCCCGTTGGGCTTTGGGATTAATACAATGGGGCTTGGCCATTCACTGACAGACTCCTCAATGACCCCTAGTTCAAGCATATGCTTGACCTCAGATGACACCGCCTCTCTGTGGGCTTCTGGTATGCGGTATGGCTTTAGGTTTACTTTATGGTTGGGCTCAGTCGTAATATGGTGTTTGATCAGGTGAGTACGGCCTGGTAAGTCAGAAAACTTGCGTCTGTTTTCCTGTAGAAACTCTTTTGCTTCCTGTTTCTGGGGCACTGACAGTGCCTCACCTATCCGTACTGGGGGAATTGGGTGTATCACCTCTTTAACTACAGGCTGAACGGCTACCAACGACTCCCGTTCTTTCCATGGCTTGATCAGGTTTATATGGTAAACCTGGAAGGGTTTTCTCCTACCTGGCTGATGCACCTAGTAGTTCACCTCATTCACTTTTTCTACAATCTCATAGGGACCCTGCCATTTTGCCAGAAACTTACTTTCAATGGTGGGTACTAGCACCAGGACCCTGTCTCCAGGAGTAAAGTTCCTCACCTTGGCAGACCTGTTATAAATTCGGCTCTGGGCCTCCTGAGCTCTATGCATATGCTCTTTGACAACAGGCATCACCGTTGCCATTCTGTCCTGCATTTTGGCCACATGTTCCACCACTCTTTTATAAGGGGTGGCCTCTGTCTCCCAGGTTTCCTTGGCCACATCTAACAAACCCCTTGGATGCCGGCTATAAACTAACTCATAGGGTGAAAACCCTGTAGATGCCTGGGGTGCCTCTCTGATAGAAAACATGAGGTAGGGCAACAGACAGTCCCAGTCCCGACCATCCCTTTCCACAACCTTTTTCAGCATATGCTTCAGGGTTTTATTAAACCGCTCCACTAACCCGTCAGTTTGGGGGTGGTACACTGACGTCCGGAGGTGCCTAATTTTAACACAACTTGCACAGTTCTTTCATAACCTTTGACATAAAGGGCGTACCTTGGTCAGTAAGGATCTCCTTCGGGATCCCTGTGCGAGAGAACATGTGAAACAACTCCCGAACAATATTCTTAGATGCCATATTTCTTAAGGGCACTGCCTCTGGGTACCTGGTGGCATAATCCACGACAACAAGAATGTATTGATGTCCCCTAGCAGATTTGACAATGGGGCCTACCAGGTCCATGGCAATTCTCTCAAATGGCACTTCAATAATGGGAAGAGGCACCAAGGGGCTGCGGAAGTGTGATGTTGGGGCACTTATCTGGCATGTGGGACATGACTCACAGTATCTTCTCACTTCTTCATATACCCCAGGCCAGAAAAACCTTTGGAGGACCCTTTCCTGTGTTTTCCTGGTCCCTAAATGACCCCCAAGGACATGGCTATGGGCCATGTCCAGCACCATACGGCGATATGGTTTTGGCACCAGGAGCTGTTCCACAATTTCACTATTTACCATGGTGACACGGTACACCAGATCCCCAATCATTGCAAAATGTGGAAATCTCTTAGCTTCTGGTTCCTGTGGTGCTCCATTTATTACAGTCACGTTGGCCCGAGCAGTACTCAGGGTGAGATCTCTTACTTGCTCGGTCCCAAAGTTACCCCGAGACACCTCTAAATCTACAGTAATACCTGTGGTTCAGGCAGGGAAGTTTCTTCCTCTTCCCCAAGCAACATCTGCAAGGGAAATAATTTATCATCATCAACATCATCAGTTTCCCTTTGTCCTTCACATGACTTTTTTTTTTTTATTTTTTTTTTTTTTATGAAGGTACCATTTCGGCTGGCGTGTTATCACCGGCAGCAGAAGTGTCACCCGTTTCCCACAACTTCCAGAACAATGGGAAGTCACGGCCTAAAATCACATCATGCATAAGTCTTTTTACAACCCCGACTTCATAAGTCACAGTTCCAGATGGGGTTTCCAAACAGACCAAGGCTACAGGGTAAGGGACGATATCCCCATGAATGCAAAGTACCTTAACCTGCTTGCCTGGCAGGTAGTCTCTAGCCACAAGGCTGGCTTGAACTAGGGTCACCAGACTACCAGAGTCTAGAAGGGCCTTCACAGGGCGGTTGTTCACCTTTATCTGGCAAACTTGAGGCTCGGTTCCTGACGCCGGGAGGGCGGCACACACCGACTCTGCGAACAGAGACTGTCGCCGACTAGTGTCACACTCCATGGGCTCTGTGACAAGAGGGCAATTGGCGGCTATATGTCCCCATTCATGGCACCTCCAACACTGGTGGGTGCCAGACCTTCTTAGCAGGGAGTCATTTCTAGGACCAGAGGGTCCCTGGGGTTCAGAATTAGCCCAGGCTCCAGAGCTCTGCTCCCTCTTGCACTTTTCCACCCACCTCCAGCTGGAATTCTCTTACCCACAGACGTCAGGGGTCTGGCCATCCTGGGAGGTGTCGGTGCTGCAGGGACGTCACGGAGGTAGTCCTCGGTCGTTAGGAACCTTTCCACCAGGTCAACCAGCTGCGCAGCGGTCTTGGGGTCCCCATGAGGGACCCATCGATGCAGCTCGCCTGGGAGGGTTCTAAAGAAGTGGTCAACCACCACCCTTTCCACGATTTGGGCTGGTGTGGAGGTCTCTGGTTCCAACCATTTTCGCACCAGATGGATCAGGTCATGCATCTGGGACCGGGCAGGCTCGTCCATGGTGTAGCTCCAACTGTGGACTCTCCTGGTGCGGTAGCTGGCGTAACACCCAGGCGAGCAAGGATCTCCATTTTCAGTTTGTTATAGTCCCGGAGATCCTGCTCCCTGAGGTCATAATAGGCCTTTTGAGGTTTGCCCGACAGAAAAGGTGCAATCACCTCTGCCCACTCTGCAGTCGGTAGTCTCTCCCTCTCTGCGACTCTCTCAAACACCGTGAGGTATGCTTCGATGTTGTCATCGGGTGTCATCTTTTGTAAGGCCCGCTGAACGGCCTCTCTCACGTTGGGGGTCTCAGGTAGGCTTACCACCACTCGTTGGGGCGGAGCCCTGATGGACTCTGAGTGCAGCAATCTGCTCCATTAACAAGCGATTAGTTTCCTGTTGCTGCATGTTGGATTGCAGCTGCAGTTCCAGGGCCTTCTGTTGCTGCTCCATAGACCGCTCATGTCTCAGGTTAGCCTGCACCAGCTGCTTGATTACCTCGTCCATTTCACTGGATGGGCTTTGCAAAGCAGCCGCCACTTTCACCCAAGACATACACTTCTGGTCTATTAAAAGTCCGCAAAAATTCAGTTGTGTCATGCCGTTGCCCCTAGCAACACACTATGGCCCGCATCCTCTGCCAACTGTAGGGATCAGCTCATACGGTGGGGGCAGCAGTGACCATGTTCACATACAGCAGGTTTTTCTCAAACTGTGATGGTGCTTTATTTAGCAAAATAAACACAAAACAAACGGTGTCCAAACAAAAGAAAAATACCTAGTCCTGTCCGGCCGCTGGCTAACACTCCGCATACCTGTCTAGTCTCGTGCAGGTACAAATGGAAATAGTAGCAAAACACACTTGCTTAGTGCCAACTTCACACATTACGAGTGGTGTTGTCCTAACCACTTCCAGCATCTCAGAGTTCCCTTTTATCAGGCTTCCTTCCCAATAAACACAACACAGGAAGGCGCACCTGGGAGTGCTTGGGGTTAGGGAGAAAAACCTGTAGCGGACTAGGGGTGTGGACTGGAGAGCACCCACTACCAAACCTGCCCTCCAGTCCAAAAAAAAAAAAAAAAAAAAAAAACAGCCCATGTAACAATAAACAAAACCCTAGCAGACTATGGTCTGCTAAGAAATCCAAAACCCGGTTTTCCTTCATCTCACCTGTCTGAGAAAACCAGGCGAGATATACACCCCGTCCACTATTCTGCCGTACACCTTACCACAGGGCCTACGAATTAATTGGTATAAGTCCTCATATATGCCTATCTCTCCGCGCCTACTGACAGACACCGGAGAGTTGGTGTGTGGCCTGAGAGTGGTGAATGCCTGCAAATACCTGGGTATTCATATCACTAATGATCACAACTCCCTGAACCTAAATGTGTACCCACTTTTAGGCCATTTCAGAACCAAATTTAAAGTTTGGGGGGCTCTGCCTTTGTCTGTAGCCGGACAGATAAACCTTATCAAGATGGTGGTACTCCCTAAGTGTTTATATATACTGGAGCATGTGGCCATGCCAGTGCCCTGCAGGTTCTTTAAGCAGTTAGACTCCCTATTTATTCCCTTTATCTGGGGGAGTTCCAGGTCCAAACTGCGACTATCCACCTTGCAACATCCCAAAGATATGGGCGGGATGGCCCTGCCGGACATCTTTTTATATTACATTGCGGGGCAACACCGCTATTTGAAGTCTTGGCTGTTAACTGGCCCCCTACCTGGCCCAGAGGCCCACTTAGAGCATTATTTAGCTATACCCACCTTATGGTCAGTATTAGAAAGTACACGTCTATATAAAGGCAAGTTGCCTCTCCACAAACTGGCAGGTCAGGTTTGGCAGCAGGCCAAACGGGTAACATCCTACTCTGCTATTCCTACTGAAATTCCGCTCTGGGATAACCCTGGGCTGACGGAGCTTTTGGCTCTCCCAGATGTGAGGTGCTGGGAGCGGTTTGGAGTTGTGTCTCTGGGTGATTTGTACCAACAGGGTGTGTTTCGTTCTTTTGACTCCCTAAGTGTACTGTTTAACATTCCCCGCACACAGTTTTTCAGGTTTTTGCAATTTAGACATGCCATGACTACACAGTTTCCCCCCTCTGATGTGCTCATTTCGACTTATCCTCTAATAGGTGTACTACGGTCCCAGGGTCCTCGGGGTCTCATCTCGAGCCTATATGTCCACCTCATACAGGCTAAAACATCTCATCTGGCTGCTCCCTCTTTGTTGAAATGGCGCACTACCTGCCCTTACCAATGAGTCCTATTTAGAACTACAGGAATCAGCACAATTTGTATCCCCATCAGTCAACAATAGGTTGATTCAAGTATAAATCATACACCAACGTTATCTGACCCCTGCACGGTTACATAAGATGGGACGACTACAACATCTGGGCTGCTTACGCTGTCCTGCAGAGTATTCAGACTTTTGGCATATGATATGGGACTGCTCTGTTATTAAAAGTTTCTGGACAGAGGTGGTAGATATACTATTGGAGGTCCTAGGTGTCCCTGTTCCACTCGCCCCAGAAGTTTGCCCGTTTGGTATCCTGGACAAGGAGCTATGGATACATCATAATCGTAATATGCTACGAGAATCTTTATTCTTAGCTAGAAAGGCCATAGCTCTGAGATGGATGGCTCCTCGCCCACCCTCTCTCTCACAGTGGAGAAAGTTGGTGAACTTAGTTTTACCATATAACCAGCTGGTATACAAGGGTAGAGGACGGCCCACTAAATTTGAAAAGGTTTGGGGTCCCTGGTGTAACTCACCGCTGACCTTATACACAAACCCATCTTTTCGTACAGCCCTTGATGCACTTATGACTTCATTTGGTGTTCCTACGGTGCGTTCCCCTAAGGGTTTTTCCTGTCACCTGACCCCTGTGGTACCCTGGAATTCATTTTGGCCGCATAGGTTGGATTGAGTTGCTATACTTTCTGTTTCCTTTGTTCTCCTACAGGTTGGTTCGACTGGTCCTTCTGCCCACCTACTTCATGATTTTGGGACTACTCATGTTTATTATTTTCAGGTTTCACATGTTATGGACTCTGCAGCAACTGTTTTAATTGTTTCCTTTGTTACTTTTGTTCAATTTCTTCAATCTTTTGTACAGAATTTTTTTGTACTTATCCTTCTACTTCCTTTGTACCTTTTCCATGTGTTGTATGCCTTGTTGTACAAACTTCAATAAAACGAGTTTAAAAAAAAAAAAAAAAAACTATGACAGAAAAAAGCTAATCCTCTGGTGACCTCTGTAAAAGTCAGAGGAAGTTACAGATGTAATAAGACATGCTGTAAATGTTGCAAAACGATTCAACACAAGAAAATTTCTTAGCAACATTACACAAGAAACTTTTAACATTCCAACATACATGAATTGCTCGTCCAATTTGGTGATTTACCTTTTGGAATGTAAATGTGGCCTCCAATACGTGGGGAGGACATCAAATGCTTTAAGAGTGTGCCTGAACAACCATAGGCATAACATCTTGAAAGGCTACATAAAACAAAGTGTGTCAAGACACGGCATTTTCCCACAACTGTGACCCCAAAAAAATTTATAACACCGATAGAATAAATAGCAACAGACATACATGATATACACGATATGCTTCAAAAGCATGTAGTGGATATTCAAGCTGAATGCCTTGTCCCCACTTGGTCTTAATGAAACTCTTGAAAGCATTTATTAACAGTCCAATGTTTGAGTATCTATATACAGTCATGGCCAAAAGTTTTGAGAATGACACAAATATTATATTTTCACATGATCTGCTGCCCTCTGGTTTTTATGTGTGTTTGTCAGATGTTTTTATCACATACAGAAATATAATTGCATTCATATTATGAGTAACAGAAGCTTATATTGACAGTTAGAATGAGTTAATGCATCAAGTCAATATTTGCAGTGTTGACCCTTCTTCTTCAGGACCTCTGCAATTCTCCCTGGCATGCTCTCAATCAACTTCTGGACCAAATCCTGACTGATAGCGGTCCATTCTTGCAGAATCAATGCTTTAATTTTGTCTGAATTTGTTGGTTTTTGTTTGTCCACCCGTCTCTTGATGATTGACCACAAGTTCTCAATGGGATTAAGATCTGGGGAGTTTCCAGGCCATGGACCCAAAATCTCTATGTTTTGTTCCCTGAGCCATTTAGTTATCACCTTTGCTTTATGGCAAGGTGCTCCATCATGCTGGAAAAGGCATTGTTGAGCGCCAAACTGCTCTTGGACGGTTGGGAGAAGTTGCTCTTGGAGGACATTCTGGTACCATTCTTTATTCATGGCTGTGTTTTTAGGCAAGACTGTGAGAGAGCCGATTCCCTTGGCTGAGAAGCAACCCCACACATGAATGGTTTCAGGATGCTTTACAGTTGGCATGAGACAAGACTGGTGGTAGCGCTCACCTCTTCTTCTCCGAATAAGCTGTTTTCCAGATGTTCCAAACAATCAAAAAGGGGATTCATCAGAGAAAATGACTTTACCCCAGTCCTCAGCAGTCCACTCCCTGTACCTTTTGCAGAATATCAGTCTGTCCCTGATGTTTTTTCTGGAGAGAAGTGGCTTCTTTGCTGCCCTCCTTGAGACCAGGCCTTGCTCCAAGAGTCTCCGCCTCACAGTGCGTGCAGATGGACTCACACCTGCCTGCTGCCATTCCTCAGCAAGCTCTGCACTTCTGGTAGCCCGATCCCGCAGCTGAAACACTTTTAAGAGACGGTCCTGCCGCTTGCTGGTCTTTCTTGGGCGCCCTGGAGCCTTTTTGGCACCAATGGAACCTCTCTCCTTGAAGTTTTTGATGATGCGATAGATTGTTGACTGAGGTGCAATCTTTCTAGCTGCAATACTCTTCCCAGTTAGGCCATTTTTGTGCAGTGCAATGATGACTGCACGTGTTTCTTTAGAGATAACCATGGTTAACAGAAGAGAAACAATGATGGCAAGCACCAGCCTCCTTTTAAAGTGTCCAGTGGTGTCATTCTTACTTAATCATGACAGATTGATCTCCAGCCCTGTCCTCATCAACACCCACACCTGTATTAATGGAGCAATCACTGAAACGATGTTAGGTGGTCCTTTTAAGGCAGGGCTGCAATGATGTTGAAATGTGTTTTGGGGGATAAAGTTCATTTTCTAGGCAAATATTGACTTTGCAAGTAATTGCTGTTAAGCTGATCACTCTTTATAACATTCTGGAGTATATGCAAATTGCCATTAGAAAAACTGAAGCAGTAGACTTTGTAAAAATTAATATTTGTATCATTCTCAAAACTTTTGGCCATGACTGTACAGTACACAGTGGGGAAAATAAGTATTTAGTCAGCCACCAATTGTGCAAGTTCTCCCACTTAAAAAGATGAGGCCGGCCTGTAATTGACATCATAGGTAGACCTCAACTATGAGCGACAAAATGAGAAAAATTCAGAAAATCACATTGTCTGATTTTTTAAGAATTTATTTGCAAATTATGGTGGAAAATAAGTATTTGGTCACCTACAAACAAGCAAGATTTCTGGCTCTCACAGACCTGTAACTTCTTCTTTAAGAGGCTCCTCTGTCCTCCACTCATTACCTGTAGTAATGGCACCCGTTTGACATTGTTATCAGTATAAGAGACACCTGTCCACAACCTCAAACAGTCACACTCCAAACTCCACTATGGTGAAGACCAAAGAGCTGTGGAAAGACACCAGAAACAAAATTGTAGACCTGCACCAGGCTGGGAAGACTGAATCTGCAATAGGCAAGCAGGTTGGTGTGAAGAAATCAACTGTGGGAGCAATAATTAGAAAATGGAAGACATACAAGACCACTGATAATCTCCCTCAAATCAGGGGCTCCACGCAAGATCTCACCCCATGGGGTCAAAATGATCACAAGAACGGTGAGCAAAAATCCCAGAACCACACGAGGGGACCTAGTGAATGACCTGCAGAAAGCTGGGATTAACGTAACAAAAGCTACCGTCAGTAACACACTACGCCGCCAGGGACTCAGATCCTGCAGTGCCAGACGTGTTCCCCTGCTTAAGCCAGTACATATCTGGGCCGTCTGAAGTTTGCTAGAGAGCATTTGGATGTTCCAGAAGAGTATTGGGAGAATGTCATATGGTCAGATGAAACCAAGATCAACCTCTACCAGAATGATGGAAAGAAAAAGTATGGTGAAGGCATGGTACAGATCATGATCCAAAGCATGCCACATCATTCATAAAATGCAGCGGAGGCAGTGTGATGGCTTGGGCATGCATGGCTGCCAGTGACACTGGGTCACTAGTGTTTATTTTATGATGCGACACAGGACAGAAGCAGCCAGATGAATTCTGAGGTATTCAGACATACTGTGTGCTCAAATGCAGCCAAACTGACACATAATACAGATGGACAATGACCCAAAACATAAAGCCAACGCAACCCTGGAGTTTTTTAAAGCAAGGAAGTGGAATATTCTTGAATTGAGCATGCATTTCACTTGTTAAAGACTAAACTTCAGACAGAAAGGCCCACAAACAAACAACAACTGAAAACTGCTGCAGTAAAGGCCTATGGACAGGGACATCTCTCCTTGAGGAGAGCACCAGTGAAGGTGTGTAGAGTTTTAAATTGCCTTTCGCCCTCTACTAAGCATCTACATATCACAAGACATTATGGGAAAGGAGCTGGGGAGCTCATGCGCCCTCTGTTGGATGTAACAGATCCTCAATTTGCTTTTGACTCACCGAGTCTTGAGACAGCAAAGGGGATTTTAGCCAAGCCAAATTCATTTGTAAAGGCCTGGCAGAGCATTAAAAAGGAGGAAACACAGCAGCGTCTGGTGATGTCCATGAGTTCAAGACTTCAGGCAGTCATTGCCAACAAAGGGTGAACAACCAAGTATTAGAAAGTAAAATTTTATTTACAATTATTTAATTTGTCCAATTACTTTTGAGCCCCTGAAATGAAGGGATTGTGTGTAATAAATGCTTTAGTTCCTCACATTTTTATGCAAATCATTTTGTTCAACCCCCTGAATTAAAGCTGAAAGTCTGAACTTCAACTGCATTGTGGTAATATACAGAACCAAAATTAGAAAAATGTCTCTGTCCAAATATTTATGGACCTAGCTGTATAAGTCTACACATCATCAATAACCCCAATCACTTCAATTATATACTTATATATTGGCCCTAAATATAATTTAATGTATAGATAAAAGGATTGGAATCACCAGCAAATAAAAGATTACACAGCACTCAGCGCAGCCAGCGCTTTAACCCTTTCAGGACCAAGCGTCATTGATGCCCCAATGCTCAGGCCAAATTTAGCACTTTGGTTTGCATTGCTTTACACAGAAATATCTTTTTAAGGCTTTGCATATCCCAACTATTTTTACTAGTGTAGGGAACTGCCATTTCTACTAGTATATAATGTATCTGGCTTCTTTGCCCCTGCAGTTTGGCTTCAGAGACCCCAGGCATTTAGTGCAAGTTTTGTTTTATAAATACAGTGAGTCAGACACATGTGAGGCAGAGCTGCGGGGGGGGGGGGTGGAGAGTGCTGGGACAGACATGTTATGTCTGGGGGAGTCTAAGAGCCACTTGTTCCTCTTTACTTCACAGTATATAGTTAGGTATGTGTTACCCCCTATATACTCACAGGACCTAGCTAGTAACCATAGTTAGGGATCCATATATATATACAGTTCAGGGCAGTGATAGGTTAGGCTTCCGAAGGCCAACTAGCTAGTTAGAGGCCCGGTGGCACTAGTAGTTTAGCTGGCAGGTTAAGGACTCAGTGTTAGGGTAGTCAGGCCTGCATCTACTGCCGTCACCGTCGCCCTGTTTGCTGCCTGTGAAGAATCTCACCATCACCATCATCATCATCATCATCATCTCCTGATCGGCTGTCTGTCATCTCCTGGAAGAATCCGAGGATCCACAGTCATCCACAGGGGCCCCTGCATCTCTTCTGTTGCCTGGAGGTATTGTGCACCGGACTCTTGCTATATATCTATATATATACCCGGGTATATAACCTAAGACGGTTGAGGACTTGCTGGTTGTTGTAGTATTGCTGTGTTCTGAGTATATTGTATGTATGTATTATTACCCTGTTGATTCTTATAAAGCTACTGTTATAACCTTATGTGGTATATGTATGTATTCTTCAGACTGTGAGATTAGTACAGTGATCCTTGTTAAGGCTACTAACTGTACCTCATGGGTAAGTCCCAGGAAGAGATCCTCCCTGTAATACAGAGGCTCTATCCTGGGTGGAGGCACTGATATATTTCATATATGTTCCCACTCTTCCCTTCAGCGAAGGCTTCAGGTTCCATTATACACACAGGTCAGCGCCAGAGTCTGTTGCGGGAGGGATAATACTCATACCCCCCCCAAATAGGGCTACACTATGTTTTTTTCAGGACACATAAGGCTTGAAATAACTAGTTATATTTGTTAAATATTTTTTTCGCTAGAAGTAGAATGTTATAAAATGTGAAAAAAAAATGTAAATTTTGCCTCTTACCTAAAACAAAATAGTTTTTATATATACTATTGCATATAAACATAATAAAATGTAATTTTCTAGTTCTTCTGATTACAGGGGCTATACATTTATATAGTTTTTCAACTAAAAATGAGGTTTTATATTCAACATGACTTATTTTCTGGACCCCTGGTCTATGTGTAAATTAACCAGTAGTTTAGTATAGTAAAGGGCTGTAAACTGCTTGTGTTATCTCTAGCTAGGCTTCCTGCTGAGACATAGCAAACATCCAGGAAGAAGGTGAGGGAGGGGCTGACAGGGGAGCAAGTTCTGCTAGCACAATGTGAATGGAAAGGCTCTTTCAGTTTACTATAATCACTATAAAGAGTTACTTTATGTTTATGAAAGTGATGATAAAAGTCCCAAAAGCTTCCCTTATCACAGTGTAACTCCAGACAGTAACCTCAGCATGGAGATTCTGGCACTTATCACTATTACAGGAGCAGTGGTAAATCATAGGTGTTTGCCTTTAATTAACGTGACTGCAGCACGGGGGGGGGGGGGGGAGAATCAGATAGAGCGACATAAATAGCCAGATTAGTGACATCTAGGGGTTAATGTGCATGCGCAAAACCTCCGAAATAAGCTTATTGGGCAGCATGATCGCCAGGCCACACTCATGGCCTGCCGATTCGCTGGAGTATATGCTTAAAGACAGATCACTTGTATTAGCAGCCCATCTCTCTCTTTCTGTTTCTACCACTACTACTGTATGAACTGTTTATTTACTATTTGTAGCGGGCATATGAGTGATTCTTCTAAAAGGGGACAAAACTTCCAATTTATATGTGATATTTCAATATAGAAACTCATTATTCACCTCAACGAATTTAGTGTCATCAATATTTCTACAATAATATGATGGACCAGGCCGCAGGACATGTCTACCTGAGTGGTGGCAATGGTGGTAGGCACTAGGCAGCTGTGACAGCATTTGTAGCAGTGTAGCAGGGCATAATATGATGGATCAGGTCGCAGGATATGTCTGACTGAGTGGTGGCATGGATGGCAGCTGTGACAACATTTGTGGCAGTGCAGTAGGGCATAATATGATGAACCATCTGTATAGTATAGGGCTGCACTTTGTCTGGCGTTGGTGCACATGTCCAGGCAGTAGCAGCTTTTCTATACTTCTCTTCTCAGATACCCATTGAAATAGGTCATAGGTTGAAATGTTTGGAATATTCGGAAATGATATTATTCCACTGCCTGCGAGATTTACTACTGTTGTGATTTTCTATATAAGAACTCATTATTCACCTCAACATATTGAGTGCCATCAATTCTTCTACAATAAAATGATGGACCAGGCAGCAGGACATGTCTGAATGAGTGGTGGCAGCTGTGGCAACATATGTAGCAGTGCAGTAGAGTACAATATGATGGACCAGACCACAAGATATGTCTGCCTGAGTGGCGGCAATGGTAGTAGGCACTAAGCAGCTCTGGCAAAATTTGCGGCAGTGCAGCAGGGCATAATATGATGGACTAGACCGCAGGACATGTCTGACTGAGAGGTGACAGCAATGGCAACATGTGTGGCAGTGCAGCAAGGCATAATATGATGAGCCAGGCTTCAGGACATGTCTGCCTGAGTGGTGGTTCCTATGTAGGAGTAGCAGTCAGCATCAGCAGCAGTACACTAAATGGAAGATGATGGTGAAGGGAGACGTACCTTTCCTGACAGGTGAAAAAGCTGGAATATCTTCTGAAATGGAAAGGATTCTTTGACCCTGAGAACAATACTTAGGAGGCAGAAAAGAACCTAGATGATCCTGCTGGTTATCCCTGTATGGGAGAAAATGCCAAATCTATATCATGTTAGCGGTGTGACAATTGCCAAAATTTGGGGCACTCTATCAGCTTGCCTGGCCTGATTGTCAGCTGAAAAAGCTGGACTATGTTCCAAAAGTGATCATTGTGTCTGTAGTTTGCTGCTACCGTGGGTGCCCATGCAGCACCAACTAGTGTAGTGAGTGACAATTAACATCATTTCATGAAAAATTGCAAAAGTGTCACTCAATGTGCACTTCATCTTACAACCATGAAATGAGGGAAGGGGAATGGAACCAATGGCTAACCCTGTGTCAAGACTCTCTTACCGGGCTTCCGGAGACCAAAGGCTAGGATCTGTAGTGCAACAGGTAGTATGCTGGAACTTGTAGTGCACTGGTAGTAGCAGGTATCCACAGTGCAGCAGGTAATAGCAGGTATCCACAGTGCAGCAGGTAGTAGCAGGTATCCACAGTGCAGCAGGTAGTAGCAGGTATCCACAGTGCAGCAGGTAGTAGCAGGTATCCACAATACAACAGGTAGTATGCTGGAAATGGTAGTGCACTGGTAGTAGCAGGTATCCACAGTGCAGCAGGGAGTATGCTGGAACATGTAGTACAGCGGTAGTATAGAACCAACTGAGATCAGTAGCCCCCAGCTCAAGGATTGTCAGAAGCAGGCTTCAAACACAATACTCAGCCACTGAGTGATCAGGTGCAGGAGTTCAAATAATCAACAGGCAGGAACCAAGATGGCCAAGGACAGGAAACACACAAAACGCCATCTTACTAAGGGACTTGTACTGGCAAAACAAAGAGTTCATCAATTAAGATCCTGACACCCTGGTGTAGTTGGGGTGGAAATGGTCTAGTGTGTAGGAACTGGGGGAGGTGGATGTGTCCTTCCTGGTATTGAAACTGTGCATGCCCTGCACATTTGAGGTGATGTCAGTACTAGAAAGCACCAGGCCTATCTGCCTTTCTAGACTGTGGCCTCTGATGCTTAAAACATTGACCAAGTGGGCCATGACAGCTAATATATTGTCTCTTGCCCATAATTTATTCTCCAGAATTTGAGGGTGGTGTGCACCTTTCCCCGCATGAACATTTGCAAGGAGAGGCCAACATGGCCATCAAGCAAGGACAACTTTCCTTGAGAAATAATGGTGGTTAGGTATTCTGCTGGATCAGCTGGATTCCACTATGTGGCATGGCAGCAACTGCACTGCCAGAAACTTGGCCAGGTGGGAGTTAAACTTGCAGAACAGCTGAATGACTGGGTACAGATTGTGTGGAGGAGGACGAGAAGCAGAAGATGATGAGGATAATAAAGATAATGTGACTTTGCTCACCATGTGCTAGGTGTGGAATGCATGTGGCCTGCCATCAAAGACAATCATGGGGAGAAAGAATGGAATGGTCATGCTCGCATGGTGCCACTACTAATTCGACTTTGCAAAATATGCTGGTGACACCATTTTATGTGAGTACAGAGAGACCTAGTTCCTACATGTGTGCCTTTACTCCCAGGGTTAATTATCTGTTTGCAGACCTTACATCTTGCCATCGTTTTGTTATTTGGTAACGTCTAGAAAAACTCCCATCCTGGAGATTACTGTAACGTAACTGCTGCCATGAAAATCAGAAACGTATCTGCCAGTGCCAGCACCACCACCACCAGCCAAGATTGTCTTAGATCTACCCCAGGCAGGTCTTTTGGGGCAGCATGGTGGCTCAGTGGTTAGCACTGCAGCCTTGTAGAGTTGGAGTCCTGGGTTTGAATCCTGCCAAGGACAACATCTGTAAGGAGTTTGTATGTTCTCCCCGTGTTTGTGTGGGTTTCCTCTGGGTACTCTGGTTTTCACCCACACTCCAAAGACATACTGACAGGGAATATAGATTGTGAGTCCTATATGGGACAGTGACTGTCAATGTCTGTAAAGCGCTGTGGAATATGATGGCGCTATATAAGTAAGCATAAATAAAATAAATAAAAAATGTTGGGGCTACATGTTGGGTGGAACTATTGCAGCTGCCACCACCCTCTTCCTCTGTCACCCTGAACTGGTTGCCAGATCTTATCCAAAATAGAATCATCATCGGATTCCATATCACCTTCCTCCCTTTCTTGGGACTCATCATGGCGATGGGATTCCTGTATGCCCTCACAATTCCTAACAGATTTTCCCCTAGTGCCTCTAACAGCACTAACACCAGTAGCACACCCAATGCCACTACTACCTCCATCAACACTCATGTCTTCCACCTCTACCTCCTCAAAATAACAAAAACGCTGGCAGTTCTCATCCAGCTCATCAAAAAGACAAGGTAGAAGAGGAAGTCTTGGGCTATGAGGAATTTCTGTCTCAGCAGATGCCACATGACTACTAGAGAATGGGATCTGTGTCACTGAAGATAAATGAGAAGACATGGTAGACAGTACAGAAAGACAGCATGGTAAATTACATGTTGAGGAGGAACACACAGAATCCTCACTCAATGTTTGTGGTTCATTGCTTTCAAAAAAGCCTTTATTGTCAGGAAGTATGACAACACCACGGCTACTGGTGGGGCTGTCAAGACCAGAAGTGCTGCTGTTGACATCCACATTCTTATTGTTAGTAGTACTTGAACAAGTGTTTCCTCCTCCCCCTCCATTTGCCTGTCCTCTGCTATTTTTTCCCCAGTCATTTTCCAGTCATTTTAGTGATTTGGAAACAATTCACACACTGTGTATTTTTTTTTTTTTTTAACAAAAGATAATTCCCAAAAAATTGCACAGCACTAAAAGCACCAAAATGGTCACCTCCTGGTCAGTGAGTATTAAACTAGATCACTAGAGCTGTTTTAGACTAAGGCCCCACGTTGTGGAAAAGCAGCTTTTTTTGTTGCAGATTTTGATGCGTTTTTTTGAGCTAAAGCCAGGTGTGGATTGAGCAGTAAGGAGAAGCTTCCTTTATACTTCCCATTCCTTTTGTAGCCATTGTTGGCTTTGGCTCAAAAAAACGCAACAAATTCTGCAACAAAAAAAGCTGCATTTATGCAATGTGGATCCTTAGCCTTAGTTTATATTAAATAACAATATTTTTTTTTTCAGATTACTACAGGCTTTTTTTTCAGAGTAGCACAGGCTAGGCTGTATATTATTTATTTATTATGTTTACTTTTATAGCGCTATCATATTCCGCAGCACTTTACAGACATTGACAGTCTCTGTCCCATATAGGGCTCACAATCTATATTCCCTGTCAGTATGTCTTTGGAGTGTGGGAGGAAACCGGAGTGCCCGGAGGAAACCCACGTAAACACGGGGAAAACATACAAACTCCTTGCAGATGTTGTCCTTGGCAGGATTCGAATCCAGGACTCCAGCGCATATTGGGTGGAAACACAAAAAAAACAAAACTGAAATAACAGAGATTCTGTTTTTTATATTAGAAGAGGATGCAATACTAGTACCACTACTACTGTACTGTGTGTAATGTATACAACTGTATCTAGAATTATATATGCACACTTGCGCATACAGAGAAATGCTTAAAATATTTTGTTCAGATTAACAATGCTCCTTCACACTGTGTATGACACCAGACCAGAGAGGGGAAAAAAAAATGTGATTCCCAAATTTTAAGATTAGGGCAGTCTAGACTGTATTGGGTAAACACACCAAAAAATGACTAAAATAATGGAAATTATTTTTTTACACTAGCAGAGGATGCACTACTAGTACCACTACTACTGTATTGTGTGTAATGTATATCTAGAATTTTATATGCACACTTGCATAAAGGGTAACTCCCATTTGTTTGTTTTTTTGTGTCAGGGGGTGTTTGGTGACCATTTTTGTAATATACTTTATTATTCTAAATTCCTTTTTATTTTAAAACATACTGTAACATTCTCCTTAGAAACCCTCTAACTGAGCTGCTGTTAGGGAAAGTCAGTACACAGTTATATTGTAAATACAGTGGCTTGAAAAATTGCAAAAGTATTAATACCCCCTAAACTTTTTCACATTTTGTCACCTTACAACCACAAATCTAAATGTATTTTAAAATTTTATGTGATAGACCAACACAAAGTAGCACATAATTGTGAAGTGGAACGAAAATAATACATGGCTTTCAAAATTTTAATCAAATAAAAATCTGAAAAGTGTGACGTGCAAAAGTATTCAACCGCCTGTACTCTGATGCCCCTAAATAAAATCCAGTGCACACAATTGGCTTCATAAGTGTAATTTAGTCTCAGTATAAATACACCTGTTCTGTGAAGGCCTCTGTGGTTTGTTAGAGAACACTAGTGAACAATCAGCATCATGAAGACCAAGGAACTCACCAGACAGGTTAGAGATAAAGTTGTGGAGAAGTTTAAAGCAGGGTTAGGTTATAAAAACATATCCAAAGCTTTGAGCATCCCAAGGAGCATTGTTCAATCCATCATCAAAAAAATGGAAAAAGTATTCTACAACTGCAAACCTACCAAGACATGGCCATCCACCTAAACTGACAGATGGAGCAAGGAGAGCACAGTTAAGAGAAGCAGCCAAGTGGCTCATGGTCACTCTGGAGCAGCTGCAGAAATCCACAGCTCAGGTGGGAGAATCTGTCCACAGGACAACTCGAAGTCATGTACTCCTAAAATCTGGCCTTTAAGGAAGAGTGGCATGAAGAAAACCATTGTTGAAAGAAAGACCTATGAAGTGCAATTTGCAGTTTGCCACAAGCCATATAGGGAAAACAGCAAACATGTGGAAGAAGGTGCACTGCTCAGATGAGACCAAAGTTGAACTTTTTGGCCTAAATGCAAAGCGCTATGTGTGGCGGAAAAGTAACACTGCTCATCCCCCTGAGCACACTATCCCCACTGTGAAACATGGTGGTGGCAGCATCATGCTGTGGGGATGTTTTTGTTCAGCAGGGGCAAGGAAGCTGATCAGAGTTCATGGGAAGATGGATGGAGCTAAATACAGGGCAATCCTGGAAGAAAAACTGTTGGAGGCTGCAAAAGACTTGAGACTGGGAAGGAGATTCACCTTCCAGCAAGACAATGACCCTAAATATACAGCCAGAGCTACAATGGAATCAAAGAATATTCATGTGTTAGAATAGCCCAGTCAAAGTCCAGACCTAAATCCCATTGTTCATCTGTGGCAAGACATGGAAATTGCTGTTCACAGATGCTCTCCGTCCAATCTGGCTGAGCTTGAGCTATTTTGCAAAGAAAAATAGGCAAAAATCTCAGTCTCTAGATGCGTAAAGCTGGTAGAGACATACCCCAAAAGACTTGCAGCTCTAATTGCAGTGAAAGGTGGCTTTTACAAAGTATTGATATAGGGGGGATGAATACTTTTGTACGTCAATACAACAATAAAAAAAAAACGCCTGTGTTTTTATCAGAAAGCCAAATGCTTTTTTTAAAAAACTGCATGTGGTTTTTGAAACCCATACATGCTTTTTAAAGCATGCAATTTCCCTATATGATGCTAATGATAAAGCATTCACATCTATTTCACAGATTGCTTGTGTTCTTCACTCTCCTTATGCATCTACCATACAGAGAGCCTGTCAGTGTCCATAAAAAAAAAATTAAATAAAAATAAAACATGTGTTTGCCGCTGCTGCCTCTAATCACTGCTGTGAACCAGGCGCTGACTTGTCTGGTGATCAGGACCAGCCCCCACCTCCTCCTGGCTGCTCTGGCAGTCAGTTAAGTTTAGATAAATGCTGCTTTCATCAGTGATGACATCACACTCATGGTGGGTGAGGCTAACACCTTAAATCATCTGTACAATGAACGCCACATGATCAGGCCCAGTAAGCAAGTGATTGTAATAGAAATTGTGTTGATTATACTTTTCTGCAAAAGGGTAGGAGATTTTTATTTGGTTTCAATTAGAAAAAAAAATCATTTAACATTTTTTGTCTATCTGAAAAAAAAAATCTCAGAAAACCCCTTTAAACTCTTCTCCATCTCCTTATCTTCAATCTCACTGCTTGTTTACATTCCATCCATCTCTGTATTCAGCCCCCCCCCACACAACTCTATGAAGTAGGGAGGGGCTGTGCAGAATTGATTTATTGCCTCATTCTATGTATTATCAGCTTCTTATCTACAACTTAGCAGTGTTAACAAAGCAAGATATTGTAGGATGTAACCACAGCAATTATGTGAGTGTCTTTTCTTTCCCTCCTCTCTTCATAGACTAATATGTAGAACGTAACTCTGCTTGTGCTGATATTGATCTTTATTGTGAAAGTTACAATCCACATAAACAGTATAATGTTTCTGTCTACAATTGCCCTTCATCAGACACTGTAAAGGAATAGAGATAAAGTTATGTACAATATTAGTGCATCACTTGTCTATATCTAAATATAGACAATTATTGGGCGGTATTATGCTTTGTATGTCAGTTTTCTGGGTGCGCCTCATTTATGAGGAGGTGTACGCCAGACTTCATAAATCTTCCCCAGTAAGCAGAGGTGGCAATAAAGTTGTGAAAATGCACAAATAAAGTTCAGCCACTGGAATATATGATCAAGGAGCAAACAGCTTAATCATGAATAGCAGAGTTGCATATATTGTAATACTAATAGCATAGCTAGTAATGGTTACCCAAAATACTGTAATGTCCCATCTGAGAATATAGGTATAGTGGGGGAAAAAAAGTATTTAGTCAGCCACCAATTGTGCAAGTTCTCCCACTTAAAAAGATGAGAGAGGCCTGTAATTGACATCATAGGTAGACCTCAACTATGAGAGACAAAATGAGAAAACAAATTCAGAAAATCACATTGTCTGATTTTTTAAGAATTTATTTTCAAATTATGGTGGAAAATAAGTATTTGGTCACCTACAAACAAGCAAGATTTCTAGCTCTCACAGACCTGTAACTTCTTCTTTAAGAGGCTTCTCTGTCCTCCACTCATTACCTGTAGTAATGGCTCCTGTTTGACATTGTTATCAGTATAAAAGACATCTGTCCACAACCTCAAACAGTCACACTCCAAACTCCACTATGGTGAAGACCAAAGAGTTGTGGAAGGACACCAGAAACAAAATTGTAGACCTGCAGCAGGCTGGGAAGACTGAATCTGCAATAGGCAAGCAGCTTGGTGTGAAGAAATCAACTGTGGGAGCAATAATTAGAAAATGGAAGACATACAAGACCACTGATAATCTCCCTCGATCAGGGGCTCCATGCAAGATCTCACCCTGTGGGGTCAAAATGATCACAAGAACGGTGAGCAAAAATCCCAGAACTACACAGGGGGACCTAGTGAATGACCTGCAGAAAGCTGGGACTAACATCACAAAGGCTACCGTCAGTAACACACTACGCCTCCAGGGACTCAGATCCTGTAGTGCCAGACGTGTCCCCCTGCTTAAGTCAGTACATATCCGGGCCCATCTGAAGTTTGCTAGAGAGCATTTGGATGTTCCAGAAGAGTATTGGGAGAATGTCATATAGTCAGATGAAACCAAAGTAGAACTGTTTGGTAGAAACACAACTCGTCGTGTTTGGAGGAGAGTGAATGCTGAGTTGCATCCAAAGAACACCATACCTACTGTGAAGCATGGGGGTGGCAACATCATGCTTTGGGGCTGTTTCTCTGCAAAGGGACCAGGATGACTGATCCATGTACAGTACATGAAAGAATGAATGGGGCCATGTATTGTGAGATTTTGAGTGCAAACCTCCTTCCATCAGCAAGGGCATTGAAGATGAAACTTCAGCATGACAATAATCCCAAGCACACCGCCAGGGCAATGAAGGAGTGGCTTCATAAGAAGCATTTCAAGGTCCTGGAGTGGCCTAGCCAGTCTCCAGATCTCAACCCCATAGAAAACCTTTGGAGGTAGTTGAAAGTCCGTGTTGCCCAGCGACAGCCCCAAAACATCACTGCTCTAGAGGAGATCTGCTTGGAGGAATGCGCCAACATACCAGCAACAGTGTGTGCCAATCTTGTGAAGATTTACAGAAAACGTTTGACCTCTGTCATTGCCAACAAAGGATATATAACAAAGTATTGAGATGAACTTTTGTTATTGACCAAATACTTATTTTCCACCATAATTTGCAAAGAAATTCTTTAAAAATCAGACAATGTGATTTTCTGGATTTGTTTTCTCATTTTGTCTCTCATAGTTGAGGTCTACCTATGATGTCAATTACAGGCACAATTGGTAGCTGACTAAATACTTTTTTTCCCCACTGTATTATAACAGACTCAATAGTGTGAGTGACTCTTTCTGGATTGTGGAGGTAAAGAGAAGGCACACAATGTGGAGAAACAATGGAAAATATTGAACTGGTCACCTGTGTGTCAGTATCAGCACAGATCCATTCTCCTGGGAATGCCCAATATTTATTATATTGCTGGAGACAGACTAGAACTCAACTCTAGCAACATGACTGAATAGGAGTGTTATTAATATTTATTGGTGATTTTCTTGATTATAGATATTAATTCCCTAATAATAAAGCCCACCTTTGTAGGCAAGTTTTCCAAATATTTTTTTCCAGATTAGCCTGGTCGAGCAGAATTGCATTGTCTGGTATCTCAATATCTAAAAGGGAATTGGAGAAGGAGTTTCAAGAGCCTTTAGAGGAGGCTAGGCCTGAGAGGCTAGTATTGCCTTCTATGGTCTCATCAGGAGGGTCTGTCCATGCTGCTTGTTTAGGGAGGATATGTATATATGTATAGGGATAGAAGTATAGTCAGGTACTATATAAATTGGAAATAATAAAGTAATTAGGATGACTAAAACTTAGAGTTTAATAAATAAAAAAAAGTAAAAAAGATTTTTCTACCTTTGCAGAATATGTGGGCTACAATGATGAACTCAACTAGGGACAGGGACGTCTGCAGACTGTGGACATAATAATGCGCAATCTCTATCTGTGATAAATATAATGTTTGCACAGATCAGAGAATGTATGTCCTGCTATTGCAGGTGTGGATCCTTTCCTTGTATTCCCTAGATCAAAAGCAGCTGAGTGTGGCTATATAAGGTGGCTACTATCACCCCTCATAAACTGTTAGTGATTTGCCACATTGCTGATGCAATGATAACAATAAAGCTGATACCTGCGGCAGGTTTAGGTGGCTGATTTTGACCCCAATTGTATATCCATTGTCTGCCCCAGTACTGCTTTGGTATGCATTACCAGGTGATTACTTTCTCATATGCTAGTCTCCCACTCAGTCAGACCCACAGCGTTGGAGTACATATTCCAGTACCTCCCCAATATCTCCTGCTATTGTGACTACTGAGGAAGTAGGGTCTGGTAGTGTAGTCTTAGCAACTTCCGTAGGACACCAGGAGGCACAGGGAGTATGCCTGGTATATTGTTTAGTCCCAGTAACAAAGCTTGAGCTGTTTCGCCTGAAGGGTATAGGGTGCATGGCAGCAGAGTTATAATGGCCACTGTAGGCAGTTAGTGACGACTAATTCTGGCAGCGCTGGCTTCTCAATGCTTGTGCAGGATAGGGTGCCTCTGAAGGTGAAGATTTGTAACTATCCCAGAGCTCCAATCTAGTATGAAAACCACACAGTCGAATCTGGAGAGCAGCGGAGGTCCAGAGGCAGGCTGAAATTCCTGGCTAAAGAAGGTTTGCAGGCTCTTCAACTGGAGATTTAGAGTCAAATAAGTTTTGTGACCCTCTTAAAGCAAATTCACTGGGTAGTGGTCAGGTTGAACTGTAGAAACCACTCTTAATAGCAGGGGCATCTATTTCGGCTTCTAGATGTGACCCGTTTTGTCGTTTTAAAGTATAGTGATAGTAATATAAGCCCTCGGAGGTGGTTGATTGGGCACACCTCCATCTGACGTCAGAATGTAGGGGTGTGGCCTAGGGTTTATATACCCAGGCCCTGCTCGGCGACGTTTATGGGCAGTCCTCACGGCTGGCCGGGAGTGATACACTTGGTGCTCGTCACTCTATTGATAAATGCAGACACGATGTTACTTATATAGCGGTCTGCTTATGCCCAATGGTTACTACCTCTGATGAGCTAGCTTTTTCTTTTCCAGCAGAAATGCGTCAGAGAGGGTTATGGGCTACAACATGTGTGTTACATGTGTTTGTGTTCTATATGGCACTAGTTAGTTACCTATGAGAGTGTAATGTAAGCTCTCGAGTCAGTGGCTACTGAGTACCTTGGGCTGGTCTTTTACTGGCCCACTAGCGAGATCGTGTTTGTTTTTATTTGTCTCCTCCATTTTTTGCTTACCCCTTGAACATGGTTTACATCTACAGTAGAGGAGTTGTATTGAACTATTGACATTTAGAAGTGTTCCAGGGACTGTGCTACATGATATGTACTATTGAAGAGACAATTATTAATATATACATTACACTGGATATGGGCATAGTTTGACTACTGTGTCTCTTGACCCCATCTCAGTAACCTGAGAGTTTGCAGGATTTATAGATCTCTTATACGAAACTACGAGACCATGTTATGCAATTACAAGGTAGAGGTGACACATGGTCTATCTCCATTATTATTGCTAGTTATCTAGGAGGTACTTTCTTTTGCCCCCTTCTTCTCCTCTTTTTCTATATTGAGTACATAGTGATTATGTCTATTACTCTTGACTACTTTTAGATTTATTATTAAAAGTTATATTTTAGTGTACACTTTTTTCATTTTGTTCTGTTGGATAGTAATATCAGTCCTAACATCCACAAATAACACCATTAGCTGCTTGACCAACTGAACCACCGTTAACACCCTATTAGGTGTTAACATCTAAACATCTCTAAGTTATTAGATATTAACGATTTGCTAACTTAGAGCACCAGTGATTGGTTTGTGTTTATGACTGGTACTGTAGCTTAATCAGTAGTGGAATTACTTCCATAGAATCCTACTTATACCAGCCCGGCACCTAGCTCATTCTTTTGCAGAGTGACCCACTCAGCATGCGTTCGTATACTGAGGGGGTGGACACTGATGCTGCGAAGTGCAGGTAAAAGAAGGTAGTTTCCATGCCATCTTGTGGAGGGAGCCCATGTAGAGAGAACAGAGTGTGGTGACGGTTCCACAGGCAGGCAAAAAAGTGTATAATAGCACCTATTCTATATTGTCTTGTTTTCTGTATCCAGTGGGGGGGTTAAGGGGCTGTCCGGTGGGGAATATGTATTAGATTGCTGAGTGCCTGACCACTGGGACCCACAGTGACCTGGAGAAAGGGGGCCTCGATGTATGAGGGTCTATAACATGGGACTGCTGTTCGGGGGGCCTGTAAAGGGGGCATTTACTGTATAGGAGCCTGTAACGAGGACAGTATACTGACTTACAACTATTTAGCATATGATTAGTTATGCAGATTATTGTCATGTAACTGTCAGGGATGTTACATCTGTTGTTGCTGCTTTAAGGGTGCCGTGTCAACATAAGGAAGGAGTGGTGGTTGCGGTTTTAAGGTTGTCATGACAACATAGTCAAGCTTCCTGAGGAGGCCTTTATAAACCACTCCTTCATCACCCAGCTTTGCTGGCTAATTAGTTTTCAACTTTCTGCTAAGCTCCTGACTTTGTTTTGACTACTCTAATACTGACCTTTGGCTGTGTTCTTGGATTCCTCTCTGTCTTGCAATTTTGTATAGACATTCCTGATCGGTTCCGACTATTGGCTTTGTTTCCCGGATTTGTCTTCATCTCGTGATTTGGATCTGTGTTGCCCTTCTCAGCTGCTGACCCGTGATTGACGACCATTCTGTTATCTCTGTTTTCCCTGTGAGTAGTGTGTGGATTTGGTGTAGGCTTCTGCTGCAGTGCATTTATTTGTGATTCACTTTCTGTTCTGGTGACAATTCCGGTCTTTAGATTCAGCGAAAGTCCATCTCTTCTTGCGAAGAGCTCTGGTGAAGGCATCTGAGGCCGGTCTTGGCTCGCAGTAGTGTTTTACCTTTAAGTAGCATTTTCTACTGCTGCTTTCCTGAAGACCAGTACATTTCTTACCTTGCATCTAAATCCTAACAGTAACTGCATTGTTACTGTTGACTCACTTGAGTACGAATACGAGTACGAAAACTTAGCCGAGAGGGTACCTATGTTCCCATAGAGCCAAAAATTAACCTTCCAGACAGGTTTTCTGAAGATAGAAGGTCTTTTGTCAACTTTCAGGAGCTGCAAGTTGTATTTTCGCCTGCAACCTCATTCATCTGGAAGTGAGCAGCAACGGGTGGGAATTATTTCACTCCTGCAAGGGGACCCTCAGTCCTGGGCCTTCTCATTGAAACCACATGCCCCTGAACTATTGTCTGTGGAGAGATTATTTGCTGCCCTAGGATTGTTATTTGATGAACCCAATCTCCAGGCTGTAGCTGAATCAAATTTTCTTTCTCAGCGCCAAGGCCACTGTGACACTGAAGATTATTGCTCAGAGTTCTGCTGATGGTCCGTTCTGTCACTGTGGAATGATCCTGCTCTCAGCTGTCACTTCCGCAAGGGTCTCACAGAATCTATTAAAGACTTGTTGGCTAACTATCTGCAACCAGCCTCACTAGAAGAAAACATGACTCTGGCCATACGTTTAGATAGACGTTTACGTGAACGTAGGGAAGAACGTTTATCAGTCTCCACTCTTCTGCCATCTCCTGAACCACGTCCTGAACTTTTGCAACTTGGTTCCACGAAGTCACCTCGTGACAGAAGGAATTTCCGGAGACAGCGAGGGTTACGTTTCTACTGTGGGGACACTGGTCATGTCCTGAATAAGTGTCCCAAGTGTGATATGGTGGAAGGACTTCAGCGCCTAGGTAGTTTTCAGGAAGACTACCTAGGCGAACAGTGTATTTCTCCTAGGCGAACCGTTTATTTCTCAGCAGAAAATTGTCTTGTCACTAAAAATTCAATTTTCTGAAAATAGTGTCCAGGGTACCACTTTTGTGGATTGCGGATCTGCCGCCAATTTTCTGCATTCGTGGGTCGCTCAGACCGTGTGTGTTCCTCTGATCCCTCTTGTACATCCAGTATCGGTGACCGCAATTGACAGTACACCTTTATCTCAGCAGGTAGCTAGATTTGTAAGTCCTTTACTGACCATTCATGTTGGGACTGTTCACACTGAGTCTCTTTCTTTTTTTATGTTTAATCGAGTTTATTAAGGTTTTTGAATTATGGAACAGAAAAAAAAGAAAGGGAGGGAACAATACTAAGACAAAAACATCAAATAAAACATAGGGGGCCACATGAGCTGCCCAGAACATAGATGAGACACCAAAGTAAGTTAGAATAAAGGGCTGTTAAGGCCCACAACTAGAAAATCAGCGGTGGGTGGTGTAGTATAACTAAACAAAAACTATATTATTAGGGAAGTGGTAGCCAGGAAAACAAATGTCAAACCGTAAAAAGCCGCCATGATGCCACCCACCTATCAGTGTGAAAGACAAACATGAAGGGGAGGGAGGGTCACAAGGAATACACGGATACTTGAAGACCTGCTAAGACACGGACATAAAAGAACAGAAAGGGACAGACAAGGGGACATGGGGAGGGAAAGAGAAAGTTGGCAGTAAAAAGCATCCAGACACCGTACCAACAGGGGAGCAGTGTCCCCAGTCAGACAAAGAGGGAGGAAAACTCCGGAAAGTCCTGAAACATCACCCACGGCCGCCAGAGGGACTCAAATTTAAAGAAGTTAGGCGAGTCCTCAGTCACCAGGGCCTCCATTCTCCTAATAAGGAGAAGCTCCTGAATCAGCTCGACAAGGGTGGGCACGGCAGTGCTGCGCCAGTGCCTGGGAATGACTGTTCTGGCAGCGGTGAGGAAATGTCGCAGGAGGTCCCCCTTAACAGTAGAAACCCTTCCCGGTATAACGGAAAGGAGAGCAAGATGGGGTGAGGGCGTAACAGATCTGCCGCTCACTTTTGCATATAGTGTGAAGACTGCCTCCCAGAAAGGCCTGATGATGGCGCAATCCCACCAGATATGATACAGAGTGCCTCTTTTGGAGCCACAGTGCCAACACCGATCCGAGACACCAGGGTAGATCCTATACAGAAGGTCGAGACAGCGGTACCAGCGGGTCATAATTTTGTAGTTCTTTTCCTGCGCACCGCAGGGCATTGGGAGTTTATGCGTGTACAGGAAGGACTTATCCCAGTCGGCAATGGAGAGGCTATTACCAAGGTCAGACTCCCAGGGGCCAGTATAAGAGGGGAGCCCAGGCGTGGAGTCCTGGAGAAGGATGCCATAGAGAAGAGAGAGGGCACGTGGGGTGGTGTCAGTATGAGAGAGGGCAGACTCCAGGTCGGTTAAAGGAGATGAGAGCATGGAGAGCAGGGAAAATTTACAAAAGAAGGCAGTAAGCTGGCCATATTCCAACCAAGACAATCGAAAGTTGGGGTAGGAGGCTTGTAGCTGTGACAGAGAGGGAAGAGAAGAACTATCTGTGACCTAATGCAGGCGAACATCGTCCCCCGCTTGCCAGCAAAGGAATCTGTGAGCCGAGCAACCTGGGGGGAACATGGTGTTTTGGAACAGAGGTCTGAGAGGGCCAGGGACCCTAGCAACGCAACCGCCCGTGCTTGTAGAGTCCCAAATCTTGAGGAAATGTGAGGATAGAATAGAATGTTTGGTAGTGCTAGGGCGAAAATGAGGCGGAATCCATGGCAGGGAGGGATGATAATCCAAAAGTAAATCGGCCTCTATGGAGACCCACTGCTTGTCCCACCCCCGATAGCGCCAATCAAAAAGGCGCAACAGTACTGTCGCGTGGTAGTATAGCCTGGGGTCTGGCAGGCCCGCGCCACCGTGACACTTACGGAGCGTTAGCGTCCGAAAACGTAGCCTGCTCCACGCCGCTCCCCACACGAACCTCCCAAACAAGGTTTGAACACGGGAAAAAAAGGGGCGCGGAATAGGGATGGGTAGGGCTTGGAACACATAAAGTAATCGGGGCATAACATCCATTTTCAGCACGTTAATGCGACCAAACCAGGAGAGCATGAGCGAGTTATATTTCTGTAGATCCATTTGGAGTGATTCAAGGATCGGGAGGTAATTAAGGCAGTAGAGAAGGGAGGGGTCCGAGGGGATATGAATCCCGAGGTATTTGATGGAGGTAGGATGCCATTTAAAAGGGAAGTCTTGAAAGCTTACTTATAAATATACTCAGTTAGCCTCTAAAAGGTATCGCCTGATTTCTTCACTCTTCCACTACTTTCAATGGCTAACACTGTACAACATTATGATATTTAGCAGGGAAATCGGGCGATAACTGGCACAGGAGGATGGGTCTTTCCCTGGCTTGGGAAGAACTGTAATGAGGTCTGACAGAGATTGAGAGGCAAATGGAGTGGAATCATTGACGTTGTTAAAGACACGGGCCATTACTGGGGAGAGAAGGCCTCGGAAGGTCTTGTAGAATCTAGGAGTGAACCCATCAGGGCCAGGGGATTTACCCGAGGGTGAAGATTGAATGGCGAGGGAGACCTCCTCCTCGGAGAAAGGGTCCTCGAGAAGCGCACCGTCTGAGGGGGCAATGGTGGAGAGAGAGGTCTCAACAACGTATTCCCAGATTTTCTCTTCAAGAGAGCCCGGGGCAAGATCGGCATACTGTCCACGAATATTGTACAGATCGTGGTAGAAGGAGCGGAACGCCTCTGCAACGTCTATTGGGTTATGGACTGATCACCCATTGCCTCTGTTGATCCGAGGGATGTACGTGGGGGAGCCGCGGGGATGCAAGCGACACACGAGGGAACGACCACACTTATCCGCAAACTCGTAATAGTGTTTCCGGACACGGTCTCGGAAAAGCAAGGATGTTTCATCTAGAGAGGGCTCGAAGCTCCTCTCTAGCATTGAGGAGCTCGTTTAAGTCCGCCTGAGAACAAGACTGTTTGTGCTTCACCTCAAGGGAATGGATCCTGGCCAACTGTGAGGAAACCCACGCTGCTCGCTCTTTTTTGAGGCGTGCTCCATGCTTGATCAGGACACTCCTAAACACGCATTTTATTGCCTCCCACTGTAGCGGAGACGATGTGGAGTCCTGGGCATGATCAAGACTGAAGTTCCTGATCGCGTCGCTAACGTCTGTCCGGCAAATAGCATCCTTCAACAGACTGTCGTTCAGACGCCAGGTGAAAGGACGGCGTGCAAGGCCCGGTACCTCCACTGATAAAAATACGGGTGAATGGTCTGACCAAAGGGCAGAGCCGATCTGTCCGATAGGGGCCCAGGAGAGGGCGTGGTAACTGATCAGGAAAAAATCGATGCGGCTGTATGAGTTGTGCACAGGGGAGTGGTATGTGTAGTCGCGCTCATTGGGATGCAGAATGCGCCACACGTCAACCAATTGGGAATTGTGGAAGGCAGTCTTAAGCCCGCGCAGCTGGGACTGAGAGTGGGGGGCGGGGGGGGGTAGAGTCAGTCATAGGGTCCATTACAAAATTAAAATCGCCCCCAAGAATCGTGACCCCCTCGCCAAAGTCAGAAAGTTTGCTGACTAGGTTCCTGCAGTATCGCAGCTTCCCCTGATTAGGGAGATAGCAACCGGCTATAGTGAGGACAGTGCCCGCGATGCGCAGTTTGAGAAAGACAAATCTACCCTCAGGGTCTATCAGGGTGTCCATTACCTCGTGGTGCAGAGATCTATGCAAAGCAATAGATACTCCCTTGGACTTGGCGGCCGGGTTGACGCTGTGGAACCAGACAGGAAAGTGGCGGCTGCGAATATCCGGGACATGGCCTTCCTTGAAGTGAGTCTCCTGTAAAATAAGGACATGAGAGCGCTTCTTATGAAGTAGGCACAATATCTGGCTGCGCTTCTGTGGGACGTTAAGTCCTCTTGCATTTAAGGTGCAAACATTCAGAGTGGACATATTTAGACAAGGTAGGAGGAGGGAAGACACAAAAGGGACACACACTTAGGAAAGAGGGAGACTAACGTAATCCAACACAACTAACACAACTATAGAACCAAATGTTTAACTGACTAAGCAGTAAGGTGATGGGGCAAGCCACCACCAAAACAGGTGGGGAAAAGGCAAACAATGCCGAAACACGTGCTACAACGCAGCACGGAGACCCCGGTGGGGAACGAGCTTTCCGAAGAGGAGCCGCCCCCCCCCCCAGACCCCCGAGCCCGCCACTATGAGACAAACTGTAACAACAAGATATGCTGACCAAAATAAACGATCAATGTGAAACTCGATAGACCAGGGCATATAAAAGGAGGGGACAAAGTAGAGGGATAGAGAGAAAAAGGGAGGAAGAAAGAAAAGAAGAGAAATTATATGGAAAGGAGAGGAGAGGAAGACAGAATTTCACGGCCCCGCATGAGGCGGATGAGAACCCCTAAAGGTTGCGGAGTGGCAATCTTGCTGGTGTGCAAGCGGAGAGTTCCAGTCCTCAGGTTGGGGAGGCTTGGTGGTCCCGTTGCTGAGCTGCAGGGGAGGAAGCTCTGTCACGGCGACGTCGTCTGGAGCGGCGCTGCGGCCACGCGAGCTGGGCAGGTTCTGGAGCGCCAGGTAGTAGCGGCCAGCTCGAGATCTGCACCGCCGGAAGTCCAAGGGCAGCTGTTAAGGCAAGGACGTCGGCTGGATGAGACAAGTAGAGGGATTGGCCATCTCGCCGGACCTGCAAGCGGAAAGGAAATCCCCAGGAGTACGGGATCTGGTGGTGGATCAGGAAGTCCAGGAGAGGCTTCAGGGCACGTCGTCTGGTGAGGGTGAGTCTGGACAGGTCTGGGAGTAGGCTGATAGAAGAGTCCTGGAATTCGACTTGGCGGGCTTCCCTGGCCTTCCGCATAATAGCCTCTTTGATCTGGTACCTGTGAATTCGGCAGATGACGTCTCTAGGGCTGGCAGAGTCCAGAGGGCGTGGTCCCAGGGAGCGATGCGCCCGGTCTAGTTCAAGTGGAGAGGCAGGAGGGACCCCCAGGAGGTTGTTAAAGATGGTACGCAGAGTAGCGTCTAGTTGCTGGGGTTCGATGACTTCAGGGAGTACCCGTACCCTAATGTTGTTCCGTCTGTTTCTGTTCTCCAGGTCATCCATAAGGTCCGTCAATTGATGTAATTGATGGGTGTGGGACAGCAGTACAGAGTCATGGACGGACAACTGGGTAGAAAGTGAGGTAGAAGCGGTCTCCAGAGTATCCACCCTACCCTCCAGTAATTGTACAGTGGAACGGACAGCAGACAGTTCAGATTTGTAGGACTGTTCCAGGATTGCCACATATTCCTCCATGTCAGACTTTGTAGGGATGGCACGGAGATGAGCGCTCAGTTGGCGTAATTCAGCCAGGGTATCTGAGGGGGTAGCAGATGGAGTTAATGTACAGCTAGCAACAGTCCCAGAGGGGGCCCCCGCGCTCCGGCCAGTGGATGCGGAGGCCGTGACAGGAGGAGTTAACAGAGGAACTTGAGAAGCCCGAGGCAAATAGGGAGCCGCTGTGACAGAGAGCAGGCTCGACGGTGCTGAGGTAGGTGCTGGATGGCTGCCACAGGTGGAGGAAGTACCAGGGGCAGGTGGATCTGGCCTTAGTCCAGTGCCAGGAGGAGCTAATAGAGGGGCCCTCAATAAGGGGCACAGGGCTGCAGTGGGAGTGGAGGTAGCCAGGGGCAAGGACAGGATGGGGGTCTCCTCACCTCCTGGTGGTCCCTTGGGCTGCAGTGCAGGGGTAGCCTCCGCTGGTTGCTGGTATCTGGATGGCAAGGGGGACGGCGGTAGCGACGGCCAGTCCTGCCTATGCGCCGCCGCCGACCCCGGCGACACAGGAGCCGAGCGGGGCCCAGACTCCTGTAGGATCCATGGCTCCGGGGGGCTAAGGGTGCAGGCCCCAGACACCGGAGGGGACAGGGGTGCCTCAGTTGATGCAGCGGCTGCGTGCGCCGGCGAGGCGCTTATAGATGAGCCGCGCTGTGAAGCGGGCCCCGGAGGAATTTGTCCATCGTGGGCCCCTTGATTGTCCTCGGATGAGTGGAGGAGGACCTAGGAGGGTACCGCCGGGATTTTCCCATAGTCCGATGGGCTGCAGAGGTGCCGGTCAGCAGGTTTCAGCGCTGGCTCGGGTGAGTCGGGGAAGGAGCTGAGGAGATAGCAACCTCACTCCGCCATAGCCAGGCCACGCCCCCGTCTCTTTCTTTTTTTTTGTACTTGAAAACTTACCAACTGATGTAGTCCTAGGTTTACCTTGGCTGCAGGTGCATAATCCAATGATTGATTGGAAACTAGGAAATGTCATTCAGTGGAGCTCTGACTGTTTCAAATCTTGTATTGCTCTGAACTTGGCTTCTACTGTATGTTACCCTCTTTGCCAGATTATATTCAGGATTTTAATGATGTTTTTGCTGAGTCTGGCTCTGATTTGCTTCTGCCTCATAGGCCATATGATTGTGCAATAAATATGGTACCAGACTCTAAGCTTCCCAAGGGTCGCTTGTATAATCTTTCAGAGTCTGAAAGACAGGATATGAAGGATTATATAAAAGAGTTCTTCCTCAAAGGCCCTATTCGTCCATCCACATCTCCGGCAAGCGCTGGATTCTTTTTGTTAAAAAGAAAGATGGAGGATTAAGACCTTGTATAGATTACTGTGGTTTGAATAAAATTACAGTTAAAAATCAGTATCCTCTTCCACTCATCCCAGACTTACTGAATCAGGTCTCTGGCGCTAAATGGTTTTCCAAACTCGATTTACGGGGGGCCTATAACCTTATTCGTATTCGTAAGGGTGATGAGTGGAAGACTGCCTTTAATACTTCTGAGGGACAATACGAGTATTTGGTGATGCCATTTGGTTTAAGTAACGCATCTGCTGTGTTTCAAAATTTCGTTAATGATATTTTTCAAAATTTTATTGGACGTTTTGTAATCATATATTTAGATGATATACTTGTGTTTTCTCCTGAGTGGGTCTCACACATCAAACATGTCAGGGCAGTTCTCCATGTTCTGAGGGAAAATTACTTATATGCCAAGGTGCAAAATGCCTTTTTGGAGTCTAGAAATTGTCCTTTTGGGGTATATTTTGTCCTCTTCTGCGATCCACATGGATCCAGCCAAAGTCCAAGCGATTGTGGAATGGACACAGCCCACCTCCTTAAAGGCATTACAAAGGTTTCTGGGTTTTGCTAATTACTACCGGAAGTTCATTCATAACTTCTCTGCTATAGCCAAACCCCTAACCGATCTCACTAAGAAAGGCGTTTATTTACTGAATTGGAGTCAAGATGCTGTCTCTTCCTTTGAATCTCTGAAACAGGCGTTTACTGAAGCTCCTGTTTTAGTTCAGCCTGATCTATCTCGTCCGCTTGTAGTAGAGGTAGATGCCTCTGAGGTAGGGGTCGGCGCAGTGTTATCCCAAGGCACCGCCTCCCTTAATAAATTACGACCTTGAGCCTTTTTCTCTCGTAAGTTCTCTCCTACAGAGAGAAACTATGACATTGGTAATCAAGAATTGTTGGCTACTAAGTGGGCTTTTGAAGAGTGGCGTCATTTTCTAGAAGGAGCCAGACATAGGATTACTGTTCTCACTGATCATAAGAATCTCACATTTTTATAATCAGCCAAGAGATTAAATCCTAAACAAGCAAGATGGGCTTCATTCTTTACCAGGTTTGATTTCGTGGTTACCTTCAGACCTGGATCAAAGAATATTAAAGTTCATGTCTTATCTCGCAGTTTTTGTCGTTCTCAGACCCTGAACTCTGAGCCCGAATCAATTCTTTCTAAGGGAATTGTTGTTTCTGCCATGTCCTCAGATCTGGCTGCTGAGATCAGGAAGAATCAACAGTTGGCCCCTCAGAACACGCCAGAGGGAAAATTGTTTGTACCTCCACAATTCAGACTCAGGTTATTGAGAGAATTACATGATTCGGTTTTGTGTGGTCACCTGGGAGTCTCTGGTACTAAGAGGCTAGTTTCTTGCCGCTACTGGTGGCCTACCAAATCCCGGGATATTATTTCGTATTGTCTCTGCATGCAATACTTGTGCCCGGGCTAAGGTTCCTCGGGTCCTACCAATGGGTGAGACTTTGGACACATACAGTGGGGAAAAAAAGTATTTAGTCAGCCACCAATTGTGGAAGTTCTCCCACTTTAAAAGATGAGAGAGGCCTGTAATTGACATCATAGGTAGATCTCAACTATGAGAGACAAAATGAGAAAAAAAAATCCAGAAAATCACACTAGAGCAATATCTGAGATGTTACATTTCCGATAATCAGTCGGAATGGGTAACTTTTTTGCCGTTAGCTGAATTTGCAATTAATAATCATCACCATATTTCCTTGAATACTTCGCCGTTATTTTGTAATTATGGTTTTCATCCTCGTTTTTCTTCTTTATCTCCTGCTACTGATAATGCTGAAGTAAACGTAGAGGCAGAAAAACTGTGCACAGTTTGGGCTCAGGTTCAATCGAACCTGGAGAATTCCCAATCAACCTATAAAAAGAATGCTGATAGAACTCGTTCTGCTGGTTCTGTTTTTTCTGTGGGTGAGAAGGTGTGGCTTTCCTCAAAAAATCTGTGGCTTAAAATCCCATCGCACAAATTGGGTCCTAAATACATTGGACCTTATAAGATTATTGAGATGATCAATCCAGTATCTTTTCGTTTGGCTCTTCCTCAGTCATTTAAAAATCATAACGTCTTTCACAAGTCTCTTCTAAAGAAGTATTTGCCGCCTGTAATTCTGCCCGATAAACCTCCTCCTTCTGTTCAAGTTGATGGGGATCAGGAGTTTGAGGTGCTGAAAATTGTTGATTCACGCAGAGTCAGGGGTGTTCTTCAATATCTCATTCATTGGAAGAGTTATGGACCTGAAGATCAAACCTGGAAACTGGCTCGGTCTGTTCATGCTGATTTTTTGATTAGGATTTTTCATAAAAGGTTTCCCTTTAAACCTGGTCCTGTTGTTAGGGGTCCAGGGGCCCCTCATAGAAGGGGGGGGGTACTGTCAGGGATGTTACATCTGTTGTTGCTGCTTTAAGGTTGCCGTGTCAACATAAGGGAGGAGTGGTGGTTGCTGCTTTGAGGTTGTCATGACAACATAGTGAAGCTTCCTGAAGAGGTCTTTATAAACGACTCCTTCATCACCCAACTTTGCTGGCTAATTAGTTTTCAAATTCCTGCTCAGCTCCTGACTTTGTTTTGACTACTCTAATACTGACCTTTGGCTGTGTTCTTGGATTCCTCTCTGTCTTGCAATTTTGTTCTGGCATTCCTGATCGGTTCCGACTATTGGCTTTGTTTCCCGGATTTGTCTTCATCTCGTGATTTGGATCTGTGTTGCCCTCCTCAGCTGCTGACCCATGATTGACAAACATTCTGTTATCTCTGTTTTCCCTGTGAGTAGTGTGTGGATTTGGTGTAGGCTTCTGCTGCAGTGCATTTATTTGTGATTCACTTTCTGTTCTGGTGACAATTCCGGTCTTTAGATTCAGCGAAAGTCCATCTCTTCTTGCGAAGAGCTTTGGTGAAGGCATCTGAGGCCGGTCTTGGCTCGCAGTAGTGTTTTACCTTTAAGTAGCATTTTCTGCTGCTGCTTTCCTGAAGACCAGTACATTCCTTACCTTGCATCTAAATCCTAACAGTAACTGCATTGTTGCTGTTGACTCACTTGAGTACAAATACAGCTTTTTCTTCAACTCTACCCACAAGTGTTCGATTGGGTTGAGGCCTGGGGACTGGACTGTGGGGGCCAATCCAGCACCTCTATTTCATTGTCATTGAACCATTTATTCACTAATCTTGACGTATGCTTCGGGTCATTGTCCTGCTTGAACACTATATCATCCTTTTTATACCACCTTCGATCCTGGTCAAGTATCCATCGCCTTTGGCTGTGAAACAATTCCATATCATCTGGCTTCCTCCACAAAACTTGACAGTTCCTTCAATTTCTTGATCTGTTAATTTCCCTTGTTTCTTCCAGACCCATTTTTGCCCATCATAGCCCAGTCTATTGACTTTCATCTCATCAAATCACACATTTCTAATCATCTACTTTTTGTCCTTTTTTGCAAACTCAAGCTGACGCTTCTTATGGCGATATTGAAGTTTCTTTACTCTATTTGAGGCAACCATTACAGACTTGTGTAACGCATGTGTAACATGATGCTTGGATAGATGTCTGTGATCTCTCTATTAAGAAGCATATGAGCAACCTCCACTGCCGTGTTTGTCGCGCCATAACTGATAGACCTTGTGATGAGTCAGATGGACTTTATTTCGTATTCTTTCAAGTGTCATGGCACTCACATGATGCAGTTTGGGCATTATGAATAAGGGGGATTATTTATATAAGGAGCCATTAGGGAACATAATTTATAATAGGTCTTTAGGGGGCATTATGAACATAAGGGGGGTGGGTGGGTCATTTATATAAGGAACCACTAGGGGGAATCATGAATATAAGGGGGGATCATTTATGTAAGGAGTCATTGGGGGCATCATGAATATAAGGGGGGGCAGTCATTTATAGAAGGGGCCATTAGGGAGCATTATGAATACAAGGGGGGCATTTAAATAAGTGGAATAATTTATATAAGGGGTCATTTGGGGGCATTATGAATAGAAGGGGGCATTATTTTATATAAGGGGCCATTAGGGTAGCAGTATTTATGTCAGAGAGCATTAGGGGCACAATATAAGGGGGCAATTTATTTAAGTAAGGTGGCACTTGGACATTATTAAATGAGGTTTCCAGCTCATTTTTATTGATGATCTATTCTGTGAATAGATCATCAATAAGAAATCACTGGACCTACCCAATGATCAGCTGATTGAAGGGGCCATGGCACCTGTTTACATTGCATGGTGTCTGTTTTATAGTGAACGTGTGATGTTTTTACAGCCTTGTCGTATAGAAGTGTATAGGACGAGGCTGTAGTTACATTGCATGACCACTATGAAATGCTTGGTACAGTGTAAACAGAGAAGGGGTCTTGGCGCTTATACAAGTGCCACGGTCTCTCCAAACAGCTGATCAGTGGGGGTCCCTGGTGTTGGCTGATTTTTTTTTTACTGATGACCTGGAAAACCTTTTAATTAGGAAACACATGGGGCATTATTAATAAGGGGCACTATTTAAAGGTAGCACACAAGCACATTATTAATTTAAAGATGCACTTGGGGTTATTATTCATTATGGGGGGGTTATATCATATATTTTATAATTGGGGGTAGCAGGAAGATGGAGACTTTATGTAATGGGCCATGTGGGTAAGGTGTCTGGAAAAGTGAGGAGCCAAAGATATCTGTGCTGCAAACTTTACACAGACAAGTCACAGCATGAAGAAATGATCATGGTGGTCCAGATGGAAGAGATTACAAATGTGAATGATTACAGTCAGAGATGTCACCTGTAAGTCACAAAATGTTTCCTGTGCTGTATTCAACTAAATTGTCTGCAGAGATCGGTCACCTTATTAGTGGTAATATTGATATACCTGGGCTGGGGGCCTACTTGAATGTGTTTGCCTCTCCTGTGCTGAACCCCTAACCATGCTTCTGTGTGTGGGTGCCAGTAAAGGGGTCGTTATACGCTGTAAAGCTTGCTATGAAGTCCTGGCTTTCCTAGTTACAGCCCTGAGCTCAACCCCATATCAAATGAATATGCCATTAATTGAAAAACCTGGATATCCTCTATAAACCTCTTTAAATCACTAGGAATCTTATATAGTATCAATAATCATTAAACCACCCTATGTAAAAATATGTGACATAAAAGGTTGTCAAAGTGAGTATAAAAGGGGATCGTGTCATCATTGCTATTGGCACCAAGAATTTATAAACCTCTGCTTTAAAAATCCTGTGTTTGCTAAACGTGTGGGTGTGGATTCTCAGAAAAAGGGGGCATACCTTAAATGCGCCATGATGCACCAGAGTTGTATTGTAAAATCCTGTAAAGAGGACCTATCACCAAGTATAAAATATTAAATGCCATTAATCAAATTGGCATTTTTATTCCTAAAATCGGGCTATGTGTTCAAAAGATATGGCCCCTGGAAGATTATATGTAAATTTGCTCCGATTCACCAAGTGGGCAGGAACCTTTTATTTTCTATGAGAAAAACAAAAGGACAACATCTGCAAGGAGTTTGTATGTTCTCCCCGTGTTTGCGTGGGTTTACCCCGGGTACTCCGGTTTCCTCCCACACTCCAATGACATACTGATAGGGAATGTAGATTGTGAGCCCTATATGGGACAGTGACTGACAATGTCTGTAAAGCTCTGCGAAATATGATGGCGCTATATAAGTAAGTATAATAAATAAATAAATAATAAAAGGTTACTGCCTACTTGGTGAATAAAAACGCCAATTTGATCAGGGGCACAACAGATATCAAATGATGTATGGCATTTAGTATTTTGTACTTGGTAACAAACTCCCTTTAGACTGCAACTTTTTACAGTACCTGCAGTAATCCCATCCACACATTGCAGAAAAAAACTGTGTTTTTGAAAATCACAGCATGTCATTTATAGAGGGAAATGCTAGTGTTTTCAGTATAGGTATAATAGGGGCAGAAAGTTCGTAGAGGAAAATTCTGCGAAAATGCAATGAAAAATGATGCAGAAAAAAATGCCAAGATTTTCTGCTGCATTTTGTTCTGCAGCATTTTTTTGCTGCATTTTGCTACGTGGGTCCTTAGATTTAAAGGGGTTTTCTGGCCCCAAATTGATTTTTCAATCTGATGACCTATTCATCAGTATGTGATCTGTCGGATTTGACACTAGGACCCTGCACAGATAAGCTGTCCCGGAAGCCTCCAGGTGCCATAAGCTAATGGATGGGGAGGACCTGCAGCACTGCTCCTATTCAAGTTATAGGAGTAGTGTAGCAGCCCTGTCTACTGCATAACAGTGGTTCTGGAGAATTGCAGTGCCATCAATATTAAAGGTGCATCTCAATAAATTAGAATATTTTTGAAACGTTCATTCATTTCAGTAATTCAATAATTCAAGTCATAATCAGCGTTTTCCATGATTGTGTGTCCTACTGAACCAGACTGAGGGACCATTTAAAGGCTTAGGAAACCTTGGCAGGTGACACACTGAATTTACAATACTGAACTTTTTTACAATATTCAAATTTTCTTAGATTTGGGTTTTCATTACCTGTAATCCATAATCAACATTTACAGAAGTAAAACACTTGAAATAGAACACTCTGTGTGTAAAGAATTAGAAAATATAGGAGGTCACATTTTTAATTCAATTACTGAAAGAAATAAACGTTTTAAAGATATTCTAATTTATTGAGATGAACCTGTAGATCTGCTGGGATCCGACACCTAGGACCTCACAGATCCCCGGTATCGAGGCAACTAGGGACAGCCTTGCTAAGGATAGGCCATCAAACTTAGAAACGCTTTTAATGAATCAAGGCTTTACAGCAAATTTACAGGTTATATGACTATTATATGACCTTCCTCTCTTTCTAGTTACATAAATAAGCACCTTCCTGGCTTATATACCAAATTCTAACTTTTATTGCCAGCATTTTTGTTTCCACAAATTAATATGCAGCCATGTAAGTTTTATACTTAGACATAGCTCTGTAAATGTTTCTTTTGATTTTTTGTTTTTAACTTAAGATCTTTACTGTCACTCTCCTTTCCACTCCCCTCCCTTATCCCTGTCCTTCTGCTCCCTCCTACACGCCGTCCTGTCTTCCTCCTCTCTTCTCCCCCTCCTCTTTTCTGTACATTCCTTTCACAATTCACTGAGATTTTACTGGCATCACTGAAGAAAGCAGGAGGGGGTGGTGATGGTTGTGAAGGATGCATAGTGTCCAGACCAGGGGAAAGGGTGCTGCTAGTTGTAGAATATAGTATATAATACTATATGGACAAATGTATTGGAACACAGCTCTTAATCATTGAATGTAGGTGTTTCATTCAGCTCCATTTCCACAGCTGTATAGGAATCAGTCTAAGGAGCTCTCTGAATTCAAGTGTGGTATAGGATACAATAGGATGCCACCATTTCTTCACTCTACCACTGTAATGAGTCAGTTTGTGAGATTTCTTGCCTCCTAGATATATGAGTGGTCAACTTTGAGTGGTATTATTGAAAAGTGGAAGTGTTTAGGTACCACAGCAACTTGTAAACCACAACTTGTTTTTTGTCATACTTACATTTTTCAGATTATCAAACAAATTTCAATATCAGACAAATATAGCCTGAGTGAAGACAAAATTTAGTTTTTCAATGATTATTTAGTTTATTAAGGGAAAAAAGCTATCCAAACCAACCTGGCCCAATGTTAAAAAATAATTGCCCCCTAACCCTAATAACTGCTTGTGCCACCCTTGGCCGCAACAACTGCAACCAAGCATTTGCGTTAACTGTCTTTCATATCTCTGTGGAGGAATTTTAGTCCCCTCTTCTTTGCAGAATAGACACCCCCGGAGCCATAAGCAAAGGGGGACATGACTTTGGGATGGGGGGAACCAATAACTCCTGCAGTTTCTTCTTTGTGCAGTAGTTGTATGGATTTATACAGGCTGGTTCAGCTTTAAGAGTATATATGTGTATATTCAGATTTAGGAGTATATAGTGCCTAGTGTGTTAATGTAGGGAGGGAGGAGATTAGCAATAGACGTAACTTCCTGTATTATCCCTCTCCACCTCTTTCTCTCACCACAAGCAATGGAGGAAACATGTCTGCTGAATCAGGGAGTATAATATTAGGGTCTATCACCTCACACCACACTGGTGTGACCACATTCACATTAGACAGCACTCCTAGTTTAGTATCACCATTCTACATCATACTGTATATGCTGCAGTATTACCACAGGATTTATCCTGTCAAAGAGTCCCCTCATGTATTTACCTCAGACACTGCAGACATGGCTGATATATCATAGATTACTGCTGTATAATGCAGATTGTTCATGAGTCCTGGGGACTGAGGGGTTCTCTATGGTGGAGCTGGGAGGTCACATGTAATGGAGACAGTGTGGTGAGAGAGGGACAGCATGGTCTGAAAGCCGGGGATCAGATATACAGTGTGGTGATATTAATGGAGACTGCACTGATCCCTGTATATGTCCGCCATCTCTGTGCTAATACTGATCATGCTGGGGATAGGTTAAACCTAATAATTTCTATGTGATCTCCTTCTCAGGGCTGTATATGGGCCATACGGTGTATACTGGTCATACTGTATACAGGTTATTTTTAATTGGCGGGTTGGGGGGTCCTTGGCATTGGTTGAAATTTTTGGGGGTGGGGAAACATGGTGGTTAGTTTCGCCTAGGATTAACTGCTGTTTTGGTCTGGCTGGTCTTTGGGCTCCTACTGGGTGGTGTCCTGGGGAGTGTTTTATTATATGTGGTAAACTGCTCCAAGGACCTCCCCCTCAAGAACAAAGTATTTGTATCTGGAAAAGTTAAGTGCTGGTGTTATTATTTTCCCTTCCTATATATAGCATCTAATGATCTATATGTGACCTCCATCTTGTTGCATAGTTGTGTCACAGAAGAAGCTTGAGAGTAGATTATATGGGATAATCAGCATTTACTTCTTAGAACATGAGGTAAACAGCATCAAAACGTTAACACAGCAAAACTTGAAAGTAAAAAGGACCTTTTACAATAGAGAGATAAAAAGCAAGGTACAGCAAGTCTCACATAGCATACCATTACACTCTATTCAGCATATAACACTAATAACATCGCCATCTACTGTTAGATAGATGTAAACTTCTCCACACAAATAAGTCTATCTGTTGCATATATATGTATATAGTATATACCAACACCCTTTCTCAACAGTAAGAACTTATTCAGTTAAATATAATCTCTTCATCAGTCTCTGGTGTCTTTCAGCACTCAACACCTTTGTGAAAATATCTGCTGTCATATCTTCAGTTGGGCAGTATTCTAAATTCAGAATTCCTTGTTCCTGATGATCCCGTAAGAAATGAAACTTCACATCAATGTGTTTAGTTCTGGGATTAACTCTTTCCATCTGAGCAAGAACAAGACATCCTTGATTGTCTTCATGTAACGTTGTTGGTCCTAACTGTTGTTGTCCTAAGTCTCTTAGTAGTTGTCTTAACCAAAGAACTTCTTGACTCGCATGAGCGGCGGCTACATATTCTGCTTCTGTAGACGATAGTGTTACTATAGATTGTTTTTTACTAGTCCAACTAATTGGTCCGCCCGAGAGTAAGAAAAGATAGCCACTGGTAGATTTTCTATCAATTGGATCTCCAGCCCAGTCTGCATCAACATATCCAGTTAAAACGCATTCATCACTTGCAGGTAGTTTCAGTTTAACATTGCTAGTTCCTTTCAGATAACGTATTACTCTCTTTACAGCTTTCCAATCCATTTCATTGGGGTTTGACACTTTTCTGCTCAAAATTCCTACTGCTGCTGCAATGTCTGGCCTTGTAACAGTCGCTAAATATAGTAATTTTCCCATTGCTTTTCTGTATAGCTCATTATCTGGTAACATATTTTGTTCACTTTTAATTTCCTTCAGATAATTAGTTTCCATTGGAGACTTTACTGGTTTCGCATCTTTCAGTCCAAATGTTTCTATTATATCTTTGATCATGTGATTTTGGTTAAGTTGGAAACTCCCATCTTCTTCTCTTTCTATCTGTATCCCTAGGTAATGCTTCACATTTCCCAGATCTTTGATCTCAAAGTGTTGATCCAAAATTTTCCGTATTTCAGCTTCATCCCTTTCTCTTTCAAAACAAACTAAAATATCATCAACATATATCAGTACATAGATCCATCTGTCATCTAGTTTCTTTGTGTATAGACAGGGATCCGCTTTGCTTCTTAGAAAATGTTCATTTATGAGCACTTCAGTGATTTTATCATTCCACGCTTTAGCGGCTTGTTTTAAACCGTATATACTTTTCTGTAGCTTACAAACCATGTTTGGTTTCTCTTTATCTTTGAATCCTGGAGGTTGTTCCATGTAAATTTCTTCTGTTAAATCTCCATTCAGAAATGCTGTCTTTACATCCAGATGTTTCAATTCCATTCCTTTAGTAGCTGCAACCGCAAGCAAAGTTCTGATTGTAGTATGCTTGACAACCGGAGCAAATGTTTCATCATAGTCTTCTCCATATTTTTGAGAATAACCTTTAGCTACGAGTCTTGCTCGGTATTGTTCAGCGGTGCCATCTCTTTGGTATTTAACTTTAAAAACCCATTTACATCCTATAGCTTTTCTCCCTTTTGGTAATTCTGTCAGTGTCCATGTCTTTGAATCATGCATGGATTTCATTTCTGTTTCTGTAGCCTTTATCCACTTATTGGCCTCTTCTTCTGAGAGTTGAGATATATCCTCCCAAGATGTAGGTTCATATACTTTATTTGTACTTGCCTTGTATGAAAGACGTACAGGTGGTTTTCCTTTGTTTTCTCTCATTGAACGTCTTGGTTCTGTGTCTGTCTGTAGTTCTATCTCTACACTTTCATTATTTTGAACTTTATCAATTTCAACTTCTTTTTCATCAGATGTTCCTGCATTTATATCACTGTTGTCTCTCTCATTTCTCATTTCCAGTGATGTCATAATGTTATCATTTAGATCTTCAATGAATGTTACACTGTTACTCACCGTAACTCTGTCTTTTTTAGGATCTAGGATTCTGTATCCTTTGCAGTTGTCACTATATCCAACAAATATTCCTTCTATGGCTCTGTTTTGAAGTTTGGAGCGTTTCTCTTCTGGAACAAAAACAAAAGCTTTGCAACCAAAAACTCTTAAATGATTCACACTTGGTTTCTTACCATGCCACAGTTCATATGGGTTTTTTCCAGTTTTCTTGAAAAAAGTCTATTTTGCAGATAAGTAGCTGTCATTGCTGCTTCACCCCAGTATTTCTCTGGTAGTTTGGAATCTGTTAGCATGCATCTTATCATTTCAGTCAGAGTTCTGTTTTTCCTTTCTGCTACGCCATTTTGTTCAGGTGTGTATGGAACAGTTTTGTGATGCTCTATTCCATTCTGTCTTAAATAGTTCTCTATTTGGTGTCCTGTGAATTCACCTCCATTATCACTTCTAATGATGATTGGCTTCCTCTGAAACTTATTATACGACTTTGACACGTATTCTTCTAATTTACTGAAAACTTCACTTTTGTTCTTTATTAAGTACGTGACTGTGTATCTTGAGTAGTCATCTATAAAAGTCACCATATATCTATTACCTCCTGATGTGGTTACTTTCATGGGTCCACATACATCAGTATGCACCAAGTCAAGTGGTTTTGTGCCTTTTGTTTCACTCTCTTTAGGTATAGACACTCTTGTAGCTTTAGATTTTATACAACATTCACATCTTACAATAATTGAGCAATCAGATATCAACAGATCTTTTGTCAAATTTTTGTTCTGTAATGCCATGATACTCTCAGGATGTCTGTGTCCTAAGCGTCTATGCCACATGTGAATACAATTCTTGTGATCATGTGTACATAACTTCATCTGTTCCTTTAATGTGTCTAGATGATATAATTGTTCACCTGCTTTTACATTTATTATTATCTTGTCTCCTGCTAGGATTGTACATTCATCATCTTTGAATTTTACAGTAAGTCCTTTAGCTGTTAGACGTTTTACAGATAATAGTCCTCCATCTAGTCCTGGAACATTATAATAATAATAATAATAATAATAATAATAGTCCTTTAATAGTCCCACAGTGGGGAAATTCAGTGTGTTACAGCAGCAAAGATAAGATAAGATAAGCAGATACAAATACAACATGTACAGGAATGTACCAAGGTGAGAGGCATTACATTAATAGCAGACAGACAGATAGGACGTGGCAGGGGGGGGGGGGGGATATTACAGGCAGAGAGATATTTCAGTTCTCTGTGTGTAATGATCTCCGCTTAGGTCGGTGTTGGTTGTACAGCCTAACCGCGGTGGGGAGGAAAGACTTCCGATAGCGCTCCTTCTCACACCTAGGGTGGAGCAGTCGGTCACTGACAGTACTACCCAGCGCTATCACAGTCTCATGCATGGGATGGGACTTCTTCTTCTGCATGGAGCTCACCACGGACAGTATCCTTCTGTTACCCACCACCTGCACTGGGTCCCGTGGGCTCCCCAGGACAGAGCTGGCCCTTCTAATCAGCTTGTCAAGTTTATTTCTGTCCCTGGTTGATATACTGCTCCCCCAGCAGGCCACTCCAAAGAAGATGGCTGATGCCACTACTGAGTTGAAGAAAGTCCTAAGACGTGCCCCCCGGATTCCAAAGGCTCTCAGCTTCCTAAGCAGGTAGAGCCTGCTGTGGCCCTTCCTGTACAGGGCCTCCATATGATCTGCCCAGTCCAGCTTATTATTAAGGAGCAGACCCAGGTACTTATAGGTGTTCACAATCTCGATGCCCGTCCCCAGGATGGGGACACATCCTTTACTAGTATCTTTGAATTATGCCCAAATTTATCAGAATAGATTAGCATTCCTTGTCCAGTACCTTCCGCGGTTATTTTGCTCCCATCTGCAAGGTAAATAGCTTCCTTCTTATTTAGATCAAGTTCAGTAAAGAAGCTCTTATTACTTGTCATGTGACTTGTTGCTCCTGAGTCAATATACCAACTCATTGATAACCTTTTATCGGTTACTTTAAATGTACCATTCCAGTGATCTGCATGTGGGTTAGATATTGTGCTTTTCACCTTCTGTTTACTTTCTTTATGGTATAACTTCTGTTCTGCTTTCCATATAGTACAGTCTTTCTTTAAATGTCCCTTTTTCTTGCATCTGAAACATTCTCTTGTTTCTGTTTTATAGGTCCTCTTATCTGTAATTTTAAGAGCATTTACACTGTCCTTTTCTGTGGAATCATTTGTTTGTTCTTTCCTTCTCTGGTATTCATCTATGAGTCGTGTTTTTACAAACTCTAGTGTAATGTCTGCTTCAGGTCTTGTTTCTAGTGCATTTATCAAAGCAGTGTATGAATCCGGCAAGCTACACAATAATATTGCTGCTACATGACTTTCTTTAATATCTTCACCAACTGATCTCAGCTGTGTTATCACTTCCATCATGGAGTTTATGTGCTCCTGCATGTCTTCCTGTGCACTTAATCTCATCTTGTAAAGTTTCCTTAGCAGAAACAATTTGTGATTTAAGCTGGATCTTTCATGTAACTTTCTCAATGCTTCCCACATTCCCTTTGCTGTATTCTCATTCCTTATGTGGATTAACTGATCATCTTCCACTAATAAGCTGATAGTAGCTCTTGCTTGTCTGTTTTTCTTATCCCATGTCTCATTATTATCATTGGGTCTATCTGTAGTGATTACATCCCATAAATCATCTTTAGACAATAACATCTCCACTTTGAACTTCCATAACTGATAGTCCTCATTGTTCAGCTTAGCTACTGTAAGTCTGAGTTCTGAATTGCTGGTCATTTTAACTTGTCTTACTTGTTTGGAGAGAATTGTTCTGAAGAATCCTTTTGCATTCACTGGGTCTTTTTGTCTTCTATGCCTGGGCCCATAACCTGTTGCATAGTTGTGTCACAGAAGAAGCTTGAGAGTAGATTATATGGGATAATCAGCATTTACTTCTTAGAACATGAGGTAAACAGCATCAAAACGTTAACACAGCAAAACTTGAAAGTAAAAAGGACCTTTTACAATAGAGAGATAAAAAGCAAGGTACAGCAAGTCTCACATAGCATACCATTACACTCTATTCAGCATATAACACTAATAACATCGCCATCTACTGTTAGATAGATGTAAACTTCTCCACACAAATAAGTCTATCTGTTGCATATATATGTATATAGTATATACCAACACATCTCACGGCTGTATACTGAGTCCTGTGTGGATATATGGCAGCCTTCTGTCCCTTTATACATGCTGTCCTGCTGATGCTGCTGCCTATAAAATGTCCGCCCTTACCTCATGTAGCTATTTCATTTTCCATTTGGAAATTTATCTATTTCCTAAAATGGTGGATGGAATAAGACTATGTAGATTACATGGAACCTTATCTTGATGTTTTTTCACAGTCTTCTGGAAGAATCTATTATATCTGTTTATAGCACGGAAAGGTGTATAGGGTGGGCTCAGCACATGGTGGGGATGTGGGTGGCCCAGGTGCACCTTGCTCTGTAGGATACACAGATTTGTATAGTTTTATAGCCATGTATATATGGCAATATACTGATGACCGCCATGTTGGAGGCTGAGCTCTGAGTCTCCACCACATGTAGATAAATATACCAGACAAATACTGCAGCGGATTATTGCATTTCTTGCTCTTCATGTGTAGCTGGTGACTTAGGAGCATTTACAGTCTGTATCCGGATAAGTATATGGATTACTATTATTATATGTTACTACAGCATCATATAATGCAGCAGCTCCCATCCCTGACTATGACATATACTATGTGATGGGTTATATATCAGTGGTGTCCTATAATAGTATAATTTTGTACACACTGACAGCTGCTTAAGTCTGTCCTTATTACCTACATGGGTCTGGATTATTCTGGAGCTAATATAACTTAATGTTATTGCTTATACAGTATACAGGGTGAGCCATCACCCACTATATTAAGAAAACACATCAGTAAATAACTATATCACATTCTGTTAAGCGCATTCAGTCAAGAATTGGCAAATATAGGTTGTTAGTGTATCCCAAACCACCAGCAGTTACACACTGGCTTGGAGGCACTAGGACTTTGTGTACGCAACCCAATCCTAAGCAACCATGCCCTATGGGGTTACATAATAAGGCAAGGCCACTGACGATAACAGAGTAAAACACTGGCCTAAAGATTGGAGGCCCAGGTGAGTAGGATCCTCTATTCCACTTGTACTAGATCACTCAGCTATTTAGCTATGTACAGTGGGTACGGAAAGTATTCAGACCCCTTTAAATTTTTCACTCTTTCTTTCATTGCAGCCATTTGCTAAAAGCAAAAAAGTTCATTTTATTTCTCATTAATGTACACTCAGCACCCCATCCTGACAGAAAAAAACAGAAATGTAGATATTTTTGCAAATTTATTAAAAAAGAAAAACTGAAATATCACATGGTCATAAGTATTCAGACCCTTTGCTGTGACACTCATATTTAACTCACACGCTGTCCATTTCCTTCTGATCCTCCTTGAGATGGTTCTACTCCTTCATTGGAGTCCAGCTGTGTTTAATTAAACTGATTGGACTTGATTAGGAAAGGCACACACCTGTCTATATAAGACCTCACAGTGCATGTCAGAGCAAATGAGAATCATGAGGTCAAAGGAATTGCCAAAGGAGCTCAGAGACAGAATCGTGGCAAGGCACAGATCTGGCCATGGTTACAAAAGAATTTCTGCAGTACTCAAGGTTCCTAAGAGCACAGTGGCCTCCATAATCCTCAAATGGAAGAAGTTTGGGATGACTAGAACTCTTCCTAGACCTGGCTGTCCAACCAAACTGAGCAATCGTGGGAGAAGAGCCTTGGTGAGAGAGGTAAAGAAGAACCCAAAGATCACTGTGGCTGAGCTCCAGAGATTCAGTAGGGAGATGGGAGAAAGTTCTACAAAGTCAACTATCATTGCAGCCTTCCACCAATCGGGGCTTTATGGCAGAGTGGCCTGAAGAAAGCCTCTCCTCAGTGCAAGACCTATGAAAGCCAGCATAGAGTTTGCCAAAAACACATGAAGGACTCTCAGACTATGAGAAATAAGATTCTCTGGTCTGATGAGATGAAGACTGAACTCTTTGGCATTAATTCTATGTGGTATGTGTGGAGAAAACCAGGCACTGCTCATCACCTGCCCAATACAATCCCAACAGTGAAACATGGTGGTGGCAGCATCATGCTATAGGGTGTTTTTCAGCTGCAGGGACAGGACGACTGGTTGCAATTGAAGGAAAGATGAATGCGGCCTAGTACAGAGATATCCTGGAAGAAAACCTCTTCCAGAGTGCTCTGGACCTCAGACTGGGCAGAAGGTTCACCTTCCAACAAGACAATGACCCTAAGTACACAGCTAAAATAACAAAGGAGTTTCTTCGGAACAACTCTGTGACCATTCTTGACTGGCCCAGCCAGAGCCCTGACCTCAACCCAATTGAGCATCTCTGGAGAGACCTGAAAATGGCTGTCCACCAACGTTCACCATCCAAGCTGATGGAACTGGAGAGGATCTGCAAGGAAGAATGGCAGAGGATCCCCAAATCCAGATGTGAAAAACTTGATGCATCATTCCCAAGAAGACTCATGGCTGTACTAGCTCAAAAGGGTGCTTCTACTTAATACCGAGCAAATGGTCTGAATACTTATGACCATGTGATATTTGCAAAAATATCTACATTTCTGTTTTTTTCTGTCAAGATGGGGTGCTGAGTGTACATTAATGAGAAATAAAAAGAACTTTTTTGCTTTTAGCAAATGGCTGCAATGAAACAAAGAGTGAATAATTTAAAGGGGCCTGAATACTTTCCGTACCCACTGTAAATGGACAGTTCTAGTTTTTTTAGTGGCAGAGGTATTCCTTGAAGAGGTATATACATCTATAATCATTTGTTTACAGTTACCACCATAAGTGGGAACCCACATCACATAAGTTGGAAGTATATACTTATATGCATAAATGGTTGCCAATTACTTGTTTGTGGTATGGCAGAATCCCCCATGTATACTGGTTTATTGTAATTTCAGTATCATAGTCTATTTCTCTTCTGTAGTTTCTAAGTACAGCCATATCACTTTAGTTGCATTTTCAGCAACATTCATAGCTTAGTTGAACTGGCTTAACAATTTTCTTTATCCATCACAATGGCTAAGGTATATAGTAGAGAAGATGGTATGGAACTTGTAGTATATAACATTTCTAGAGGGCTATTGCATTCCTAATCAGTTTGGTGGCGATTGAGTCCATTTAAGGTGTCAAATGGCCTCTTCTGTGGCGGTTGAGGAGTCAGGTGGAAGTTGCAGGCAAGTTATTGTGGACTTTATTTAACTAATAGAGGAGGCTAAACCTCATGGTGGTGAACAGGCTGAGCTTTGGAAATGGCCAGCCTGAAGGATGTCGTAATAATAACGTCATCCATGGGCAGGCACAGTGGTTAAGCACAGGGTTGTTGGTGCAAGTGTACTGGCTCTGCTAGAATTGCAAGCCGGAGCGTGCCGCCCCTTTATTGCTGTCTGACCGGGTGCTGTATGTCAGACAGCTGGGGATCTCACAGTATTTGTGAATCCCGATGGTCTAGCACTTCACCTGACTCCTTCTGTGAATTATTTTAGTTCTGTGATTTAAATAAAGCTGTGGCCATTTGACACCCAAAATAAAGTGTTTTGTGCGTTTATTCCAAAGTCAATATTTACTATAGTTTGGGTGGTTTTAGGAAGGAGTGAGGGTCCATCCCATATCCAAAAGTCATGTTTTAATTTAGACACATTGGAGGGTTTTTCGAACACTGACAGCATGTTTAAGGTCATGCCACAGCATCTCAGTCGCATCCTGAAGTCCGGACTTTGAAAAGGCCACTGCAAAACCTTCATTTTATTTTTTTTGCAGCCATTCAGAGGTGGACTTGATGGTGTGCTTCAGATTATTGTCTTGTTGCAGAACTCAAGTACTCTTGAGCTTAAGGTCACAAACTGATCTTTTTCTGATAGAGAGTAGAACTTATGGTTCCATCAATTACAACAAGTCGTCCAGATCATGAAGCAGCAAAGCAGCCCCTTACCATCACACTACCACCATCATGTTGACTGTTCTTTTTTTGAAATGCTGTGTTAGATTTATGCTAAATGTAATGGGACGCTCACCTTCCAAAAAGTTCCACTTTTGTCTCATCAGTCCACAGAATATTTTCCAAAAAGTCTTAGAGATTATCAAAATGTTTTTTGGTCATACCATTTTTGCCCAGTCTATTTCTTATTGTTGAATCATGAACACTGACCTTAGCTGAGGCAAGTTAGACCGGCAGTGCTTTAAATGTTTTTCTGGGTTCTTTTGTGACCTCCTGGATAAGTTGTCGATGTGCTCTTGGAGCAATTTTGGTAGGATGGCCACTCCTGGGAAGGTTTACCACTGTTCAATGTTTTCTCCATTTGTGGATAATGGCTCTCAGTCCCAAAGCCAAAAAGAAATGTCTTTGCAACTTTTTTCCAGACTGATGGATGTCTATCACTTTGACTCTCATCTGTTCTTGAATTTCTTCAGATCTGGGCATAATTTGCTGCTTTTTGAGACCTTTTAGCCTACTTCATGTTTTTCAGACAGGTTTCATTTAAGTGGTTGCTTGATTCTACAAGTCTGGCAGTAATCAGGTCTGGGTGTGGCTAATGAAATTGAACTCAGCGTTCTAAAAAATTGGGTTAATCACAGATAATTCATGGGGGGAGGCAATTATTTATTCACATACGGCCAGGTTGTTTGGTATTGTTTTTTTCCCTTAATAAATAAAATAATCATTTAAAAACAGCTTTTTGTATTTACTCAGGTTAGCTTTGCCTGATATTCAAATTTGTTTGATAATCTGAAACATTTAAGTGTGACAAATGTGCAAAAACAAAAGAAATCTGTAAGGGGCAAATACTTTTTGACAGCACTGTATACCACTCCTGGATAGGCCACATTGGTGTATATTCCCCAATCCTACAACATAGTTATCAGGTAGGTGATGGCCTTTTATGTTCAATCAGTTTTTATTAGAAAGATTTTCAAGCAAGATATAATAAAACAATACAAACAGTTTAAAAAATAGGGGAAGGAGAAGTCTTGCAGGACTATTTGAGGAGAATATACAATATACCTGATGAGTTTCATTCAAATGTCCATATGCAAGCACTAATCCTATAGGCACAGTGTGAGTCTGAAAAATAAAAACCTCTGTTGTTATGAGAGGTAGGTGCGGTTTACGTCCCATCATAGATTAACATGAGGTGGTATGGACCATATATGTATAAATTAAAGTTAAAATTAAAATTAGTTCAAGAGAAGGTCCAAAAATCTCTGTGTCAAATTGAGGAGTAGGGGAAGACCCAAGACCCTGGGAGACTGTGAGAGAGAAAAAGGGGAAGGAACTTGTGAGAAGAGGGAGAAAAAAGAGTAGTGAGATGTCAGAAGGAAATAAAGAGAGGAAGGGAGAGGGAGACTAGAGAAGCAGGGGGAGAAGTAGAAAAGAAAAGAGAAAAAAAGGGGGGGATATTTGTGAGTGAGGGGGACCTTAGACAAGGGTTCCCAAATTCTTCACCCAAGATGCGGTAAACCCTGGTTCTGAGCTGTGTAGGTTTCTAAGGAGGTATCTGTACAATAGGGAAATGTGTTGGTGGGGATGATTGTAGAAATAACACTCCAAATAATGTGGGACTAGACAGCAGGTGACTTGGTCCCCCACTGAGTGTATGAAAGAACTCAGTTGAAAGTACTCAAGCCATGTGTTGCCCACAATTTCTTTCCTCCACTGATGAACACCTATAAAAAAAAGTGTGGTAAAGTCAGAGGTTAGTGGCTAAAAATTATTGATTTTTGCCAATACTGTATTGAGAAATGGCCTGTAACTTAATAATGGGAACAGAATGGCGAATATGGTCCTTATGGGTTTCCACGCTAATAAACACCTTTAAATAAGTGATAACCGCTAAGAGTTATTGATTTTTGCCAATACTGTATTGATAAATGACCAGCAACTTTATACTGGGAACAAAATGGCAAATATGATCCTTATGGGTTTCCACACTAATAAACACCTTTAAATAAGTGATAACTGCTAATAATTATTGAATTATTGATTTTTGACACTACTGTATTGATAAATGGCCAGCAACTTTATACTGGGAACAAAATGGTGAATATGGTCGTTATGTCTTTCCCCACCTTTAATAAACACCTTTAAATAAATGTTAGGATAATAGTTAACTGCATAGATCAGTGGCTATTATTGAATTTTGCCACTACTGTATAGAGAAATGGCCTGTAATTTTATGCTCTGAACAAAATGGCGAATATGCCCTTTATTTGTTTCCACACTGATAAACACCTTGAAAAAGGCGTTAGAACAAATAACTGCAGATATTAATGGATGAATTCAGTTTTATTGTAGTACTGACAAATGGCCTGTATTGTTATGCTTTGGAAGAACAGTGAATAAGCGCCTTATAATAAACGCCTTGAAAAAGGCGTTAGAATAGATGACTGTAGAGATAACTGGATCAGAATTCAGTTTTCTTTGGCACAGTAGTACTGACAAATGGCCTGTAATGTTATGCTTTGGAAGAACAGTGAATAAGCCCCTTATAATAAATGCCTTTAAAAAGGCGTTTATTACAGATAAGTGCAGATATTAGTGGATGATAATTCACTGTTTTTTGCTGTACTGCACTGCAAAAGGCTTGTTGTGTTCCACCTTGAAGACACAGGTATGAGTAATGAGCAGCAGTATAACGGCAGTGAGTGCTGCAATGTATATTAAAATTCTTGCTGTAAATGACGCTGCAACCACCCCAAATTCTTCTTTCAATTCTTCCCTATCCTTTCCCTACAGTTCTAAGGCTCTTTCCCTGCTGACGTTTGTCCCTACACTAAGAGAGATGACTGTGGAATCAGCATAAATTCTTATTTTTGCTTTGATTTGCACTCATTTTGATAACTGCAACTCATTACTCATTATGATCTGTCTTACTCTCAAAAAAACATTTTTCTCTCCAATCTCTCCTGAATGCAGCCTGGCTCATCTTTTTATATGTATAAGTGCCAACTGATGCCTCTGCCCAGATCAGTCTCTGATCTGTCGTCCGGCGAGGACATTGACCCCCCTCCCCAGTCACCTGCCACAGACGCAGAGCCGGGGACCCCATCTGCACCTCTCAATGCACCTCTGTCACCCCACTTGCCGCCTGTTTGCTACTGCCTGACAATTCTGCTCACACTCTTCAGGGTCATCCTGAACTACAAACTCTTCTTGCCTTTCTCCCTAGCAAGAGAGATATGGATGATCTAGCAAATGACCTGAAGCAAGCCTGGCACCAGGATCTCAAGATTGTTAAATCTGGCATAACTTGACCTGGAACAATCTCATTCTTCAACATCTGCCACAGTACACTTCCTGCAACAGACCTCATACTTTAATATGGCTCAGTATCATAGACTCGTGTCACATGTGGATGATATTGAGAACCGCAACCAGCGCAATCAGGATCCATGGCCACCCTGAAGCCACTCTTACTTTTGAGCTCGTCCCTACCCTCACTGGCATCTTTAACACCTGGCTGATACCCACATAGAGATTGTCCGAGCCCCTCGCACTCTCAGACCTCGCAGCCCAGACCCGGACAGACCCCGCGATGTCAACTGTAGGATCCATTACTACGCTCTCAAATAGGACATAAGGTCAAGATCAGATTCCAAAAGACCACTGACTTTGATGGTGCACCTTTCTATGAAATTCAAGTCGCTCCTCCAATTCCTTGGGACCCTTGAGGCTTAACATAAACAGAACATTCAACGATCCACACCGATCACCTTGATGGAGACTTGCCATGAAATAAGATCCCTTCTTGAGCACAAGCAGAGAGACTCCATCACCACGGGCAGCATGGTGAGGCAACTAGCAGGCCACTTATCTCCCACATCATGTCCATCAAACAAACCTCTGGCACAGTCTTCCACCTCACCCCTGACATAGCCTTGGCAATTCGCGACTATTATGGCTCCCTCTACAATTGCCCCCCACATCAAACCAACCTGCACTTGCAAACCCACCCCCTCCCCTCTCCCTTCTACAATACGTGATCGAAACTGCCCTCCATTCTTTAAAAGCAGGCGACGCAGCACTGTTGGACACTCCATTCAGCCCACAGGAATTAGAACTAGGAATTTCCAGCATTCCGATGGGTAAAAGCCCTGGCCCTGATGGCTTCACGATATGTTTTTATAAGACCTTATAATCCGAACTATCCTCTTCCTTTTGCGAGCTTTCAACGCGTCATCTCTTACCATGCCATTTCCTCAGTCCTTCCTCCACGCGCATGGCAACACGGATGCCAAGCTGTACGCCAAACTTATAGCCTGGGGCGACATATGGGAGATCTTATCCACCCCGACCAAGTGGATTTCATTCCGCAAAGAGAGGCCAAGGACAACACTCTGAAGACCTTCTCCGTTATTCAACAATCTCAGTGTTCTCAGATACCGATGATGATACTCTCCTTGGATGCGGAGAAGCCCTTTGACAGGGTGGACTGCACGTTTCTCGAGGCAACTCTCACCCAAATTGGCTTGGGGCCCACTATGCTTTCTCACCTTATACTCCTCCCAACAGACCCAAATACACGTAACTGGTACCCTTTCCTCTCCTCTGACTGGTACCCTTTCCTCTCCTCTGACCATCAGCGATGGTACTCGTCAAGGTTGTCCATTTTCCCTAATCTTTTATGCCCTGGTTATGGAGCACCTCCTTGTGGCTATTAGGCGCAACCCAGATGTCAAGGGACTACGTGTCGGCGATCTACACCTTAAAATCTCGGCATTTGCGGATGATGTCTTACTCTTCATTACCCAACCACGAACTATATAGCCACATACAGCTTTTTAGCAATCATAAAATCAATCTCTCCAAAAGCACTGCCCTAAACATCTCCCTTCTCTCAGCTCTTGTATGCTCACTCCATTCAGTTTTCCCCTTCACCTAGTCTCCAAAAGCCATCAAATACACCTACCCAATTCTCTGAATGATACATGCGCTAAACTTCCTCCCTATCCTATGCACTCTTCAATCTGACCTCTCTCGCTGGGACAAGAAGAGTTTCTCATGGCTTGGCCATATAAACATCATAAAAATGAATGAATGAATAAAAATGAAAACCCTGATACGTCCCAAAAAAGGGGATGGCTGGCCGTCCCAAACTGCACTCATTAGAAGGTCTCATACACTGCATAACGGACTACATTAATTTTTGTGTGGACAACACGGTACCCACAAAAGTGGTGAGGTGCTTCTCCAACAACAAACCATGAACTAACTCTGATATAACCTATCTTAGCCACTCCTGCCCCTCCCCACGTCCTCCCTGTTGCACTATGGAACGCTCGCTCTGTATGCAACAAACTTGACTACATCCACGACCTCTTTTTCTCATAAATCATCCACCAAATTCATTTCTCATAAATTATCATTTCTTGGTATCACAGAAACGTGGATATCACCCTCAGACACCTCCTCCCCTGCTTCCCTCTCCTATGGAGGTCTGCCATTCTCGCACACTCCCCGCCCCAACAATAAACAAGGCGTAGGCGTACTCCTGTCTGACAATTGCTCCTTTGCCCCAATCCAACCGGTACCTGCCCTCACCTTCCCCTCCTTTTAAGTGCACTCTGTTCGCATTTACTCGCCCTCCAACCTCCAACTGGCCGTCATATATCGACCACCAGGACCTACTGCTGCCTTTATCGACCACTTCACCACCTGGCTAATGCACTTACTATCCCCTGACACCCCCACCAACATCATGGGTGATTTCAACATCTCCATTAACACCCCTCCTGCTTCCAGTCTCCTGTCACTCACTACCTTCTTTGGTCTCTCTCAATGGTCCTCCTCTGCTACCCACACAAAGGGGCACATGCTGGACCTCATATTCAACCACCTCTGTTCTCTCGTCAACCTCTCTAACTCTCTGTCCACACTCTCTGACCACAACCTGCTGACATTCTCTGCCCTCTCCTCTGTAATAGACCCCCCAACCCCTAAACCAACCCCCCCCTCCCGCAGGAACCATAATCGCCTTGACATCTGCATGCTCTCAGACTCTCTCCTACCGTTCGCTGACATAGCCTCACTCCAGGACGCACATACCGCCACTGACTTCTACAATACCACCTTCACTGCAACCCTTGTCTCTGTGGCCCCCTCACTAACACCAGAGCCCGGCCGATCAATCGGCAACCCTGGCACACTGACCTGACTAATAAACTGAGACGTGCCTCATGGGGTTGCAGAAAGCCTCTGGAAGAAAAGTCACTCCCAGGAGGACTTCCTTAGGCAGTTCTCACATTCAAGAACGCACTCACCTCTGCAAAGCAGGTCTACTTCTCCACACTAATATCTGCCCTATCCCGCAACCCCAAACAGCTATTCACTACCTTCAACTCCCTTCTCTGACCTCCTGTGCCCCCTCCGACATCACTTATCACAGCTGATGACTTTGCCTCTTATTTCAAAAGCAAAATAGACACCATCAGAGACAGTCTCACCCTACACCCCCGACAACCACTCTATCCAACTGCTCGGTGCTCTTCATCTTTAACCTGTTTCTCCACTGTCACTGATGAAAAGCTCTCGACCCTAATCTCTAAATCCCACCTCACCTCCTGCGCACTCGACCCGATCCAGTCACATCTCATCTCCAAATTCTCTGAAGTCATTACTCCTGCCCTAACCCATCTCTTCAACCTATCCCTAACCAATGGATCCTTCCCTTCCGGCCTCAAACATGCTACCATCACACCTATAATTAAGAAACCCTCCCTTGACCCGTCCTCTCCATCCAACTATCGCCCCATCTCACTGCTCCCATACGCCTCAAAATTGCTGGAGCAACACGTCCACTCCAAACTGTCCTCCTATCTCTCGTCCAATATGCTCTTTGACAGACTACAGTCAGGCTTCAGACCCCATCACTCCACAGAAACTGCCCTAACCAAGGTCACTAATGACCTTCTAACTGCCAAACCCAAACATCACTACTCTGTCCTCCTCCTCCTCGACCTCTTCTCTGCCTTTGACACAGTCGACCATTCCCTCCTGCAAGAAACGCTCTCATCTCTTGGCGTCTCAGACCTGACGCTTTCCTGGATCTCCTCATACCTCACCAACCGCACATTCAGCGTCTCCCACCAGCACACCACCTCCCTGCCACGCCCTCTTTCTGTAGGTGTCCCCCAAGGCTCCATCCTAGGACCCCTCCTGTTCTCCATCTACACCCTAGGCCTTGGCCAACTCATAGAATCCCATGGTTTCCATTACCATTGCTATGCTGACGACACCCAAATATATCTTTCTGGACCAGACATTACCTCTCTGTTGTCCAGAGTCCCAAGAATGTCTAGCAGCTGTAGCCTCCTTTCTTTCCTCCTGCTTTCTCAAACTCAACATCCAGAAAACGAAATTCATAATCTTCACCCCTCCACGCACGACCCCCCTACCTGACCCATCTATCAAAATTAATGGAACCACTCTCACCCCAGTCCCACAGGCCTGCTGCCTTGGGATAACCTTAGACTCTGACCTATCCTTCAAGCAGCATATTCAAACCCTCAACACCTCCTACCGCCTCCAACTCAAGAACATCCAACTGAAACTAAAAAGATGCTGGTCCACGCCCTCATAATCTTCCGCCTAGACTACTGTAACACCCATCTCCATGGCCTCCCAACTAACACTCTCGCCTTCCTCCAGTCCACCTTAAACTGTGCTGCTCGCCTAATACATTTCTCCCCTTGTTCTTTATCGGCCGCTCCCCTCTGCCAATCCCTTCACTACCCGTTGCCCAGCGAATAGAGTTCAAACTACTATCACTGACATACAAAGCCATCCATAACCTGTCCCCTCCATATATCTCCGACCTAATCTCCTGCTACCTGCCCACACGTAACCTCCAATCCACCAAAGACCTCCTACTCCACTCTGCTCATATCCGCTCTTCGCACAATCGTCTCCAAGACTTCTCCTGTGCATCCCCCATACTCTGGAACTCATTGCCAAGACACATAAGACTGACCCCCACAATCACAAGCTTCAAGAAGGCCCTGAAAACTCACCTATTCAGGAAGGCCTACAACATCTAATAACGCTACTGTCTCCACACCACCACTTGAACAGCCTCTACCCCCACCTTCTGTGTCTATCCCTCTTCCATCATAGAGTGTAAGCCCTTGCGGGCTGGGCCCTCTATCCCACTGTGCCAGTTGGTCACTGTTAGTATTATCTGTTTTGTATATCTTGTGTATCGTATGTAAACCCTCAAATGTAAAGCACCATGGAATTAATGGTGCTATATAAATAAACAATAATAATACTATAAAAACACTACTCAAGGAGAAAAAAGATGGCATTCAAGGCAAGAGATAAGGAGGGGCTGAGGGAGGTACAAAATGAGCTGAGGCATCAAATCAGGCAGGAAAAAGCCATTATAAGAGAAAAATGGAAGAGCAAATGAAAAGAAAAGAAATAAGGGCAGTCTGGAAAGGTCTTAAGTCAATTTCTGGTCACAGACAGTCTATCTCCCTAGTAGAAGCAGATGTTAATTGGCTTAACGAACTAAATGTATTCTTCAATAGATTTGACCACACACCAGCTCCTCCCACCCCAGCATGTCATTCAGTCCCCTCTAACACACTGACTTCACCCCCTGCAGCTATTTCCCACCAGACCAGTAAATCCAGCAATCCGCCATTATCTGACCACAGTCTGACCTTCACAAGTGTCCAGGTGAGAAGGGAGCTGAAAAAGATCAAAGCTGGGAAGGCTGAAGGGCCAGACGGCATCAGTGCAAGGCTAATTAAGAATTGTGGGGAAAAGCTGTGTGGTGTTATTACATACATGTTTAATATGAGCCTGAAGCTGGAAATAGTATCTGATCTGCGGAAATCTTCTTGTGTGCCCAGGTGAGAAGGGAGCTGAAAAAGATCAAACCTGGGAAGGCTGCAGGGCCAGACGGCATCAGTGCAAGGCTAATTAAGAATTGTGGGTAAAAGCTGTGTGGTGTTATTACATATATGTTTAATATGAGCCTGAAGCTGGAAATAGTATCTGATCTGCGGAAATCTTCTTGTGTGGTACCATTTCCAAAGAAACCTGATCCTATGGACCTTAACGACTACAGACCCGTAGCATTGACATCCCACCTGATGAAGATCTTAGAGAGACTGGTTCTCACACATCTCCGCCCTCTAGTGAGCTCAGCTATGGACCCTCTCCAGTTTGCTTATCGGCCGGGCATTGGGGTGGATGATGCCATCATCCATCTTCTGCACAGAGTGCTTTCTCACCTGGAGAAACCAGGGAACACTGAGAGAGTAATGTTCCTTGATTTCGCTAGTGATTTTAACACCATGCAGCCGGGGTTACTGAGAGACAAGCTGGCCCTTGTTGGAGTGGACCACCACCTCACAAATTGACCTCAGTATGTGAGAGCCCGGGACCATGTGTCAGATACAGTGATCTGTAATACAGGGGCACCTCAGGGTATAGTTCGTGCCCCTTTCCTCTTCACACTGTACACTGCAGATTTTAGGTGCAGCTGCTCTAGCTGCTACCTACAGAAGTATTCTCATGACTCTGCAATAATAGGCCTCATCACAGACGAAGATGACAGGGAGTACAGAGAACTGAACCGGGATTTTGTGGACTGGTGCCAGTGAAACCAACTTAAGATTAACGCTGGGAATACCAAGGAGATGGTGGTGGACTTTCGTAAATGCAGATGCCCTCCTAAACTAGTGGACATCCAGGGGACGGGCATCGAGATTGTCAACACCTATAAGTACCTGGGTGTGCTCCTCAATAATAAGCTGGACGGGGGCGTGGCCTAGCTGTCCATGGAGTGAGACGCATCTCGCTCCCTCTCCATCCTGCCGCCGCATATTGGGACCTAAAGCTCTTTTCCTGCGGGTGCAATGGGCAAGCGACTGCCCAAGAAAACTCCTTTGGGCACTCCTGCCCCTGCTGAACGACAGACTTGGGCCACTATCGAGGAGTATCTCTCCCGGCAGCCTTCTCCAACGGGCTGGGCTGCTGCAAGGCAGCGGCCATCTTTGATTACACCGGCGCCATCCTCTTCTCTCCAGCTGTGCACTTCACCTCCAGTGCTCTCCATCTGTGATGGTGGATCGCTGCCCCAGCGCTCACACTCGGCTCCTGGGCATCTGAAGATCTCTCCTGCATGCCTTCTCGCTCAGATTCCTTCCTCTGGGATGTTTCCCCAGGCACCTCCAGCCTCCTCCATGCCCCCTGTGCTGCAGCACCACCAAGTCTCCAGAGGCTCCAGCCCTCCATTTGGACCAGAGGTCAGTTCCCCTGCATTGACTCCCTCTCCTTTCCCCCCTGCCACGATGCAGCTCTCTGAGGCACCGTTCCTGCTTTCCCCTGCAGTTGTGTCCCTCCCCCTCGTGGGGGGGGCCCCCCCCCTCCTATGGGCCGCACGAAAGGGAAGCGGATGCAGTTGTGAGGCGGCCGCGGGGGGCGGGGGGCATCACGCCGCCTACGCGCCAGCGCGCGGGGGGGCGGGGCGGCGAGGGGAGCAAGGCCGACCGGGGCCCCAGCGGGGGCCCCCCCGCGGCGGCCGCCCCGCCCCGTGGGCCGCAGGGGGCGGTGCGGGGCGGCCGGGGCTCGGTGAGTTAGGCCGTGGGCCGCAAATACTACTATTATTATACTCCGGGGTCTATTCAGACCCCGGAGTATAATAATCGGAGGCCTAGGGTTGGTGAGGGAACATAAAAAACAGTGTTACTCACCTCCTGCGATCCGATGTAACTCCGAGCAGGCTTGAGGCCTGTGGTGACGTCATCAGGTCGCGTCGCCGGCCCGATCACGTGACGTGTGTGCGCAATTAAACAGGGCCGAAAGCTGCAAGGAGTGCACCGGTGTCCAGGATAGGTAAGTAACTCTGATTTTTATGCTTGTATTCTCCCCTGGGTCTCCAATCATTATACTCTGGGGTCTGAAAAGACCCCAGAGTATAATAATAGTTCATGGGTGGTCCACTATGGGGCATAATACCCTGTGCAGGGACCACTGTAGAGCATAATACCGTGTGCAGGGGCCACTCTGGAGCATAATACAAGTGCAGGGGCCACTATAGAGCATAATACCGAGTGCAGGGGCCACTATAGAGCATAATACCGGGTGCAGGGGTCACTATGGAGCATAATACAAGTGCAAGGGCCACTATGGAGGATAATACCAGTGCAGGGGCCACTATGGAGCATAATACCGTGTGCTGGGGCCACTATAGAGCATAATACAAGTGCAGGGGCCACTATGGAGCATAATACCAGTGCAGGGGCCAATATGGGGCATAAAACTGTGAGCAGGAGTTGCTGCGGAACATAATACCGTGTGCAGTGGCCAATGCGGGGCATAATACCGTGAGCAGGAGCCACTATGGAGCATAATACCATGTGCAGGGGCTGCTGAGAGGCATAATACAGTATGCAGGGGCCGCTGTGGGCCATAACACTGTGTAATACTGTGTGCAGGGGCTGCTGTGGAACTTTATAGTGTGTGTAAATGGGGCGCTATAAACATGGGCTATGGTACCTGTTTATATTATACGCTGTCTGTTTATAGTGACCGTGTGATGTAATTGTAGCCTTGTCACATACTGTAGACATGTACAGGACGAGGCTGTAGTTACATTACATGGCCGCTATAAGATGAATTACACTATGTAAACAGAGACGCGGTCATGGCGCTTACACAGGTACCATTCAAACAGCTGACCAGTGGGGGTCCTGGGTTTTTAAACCCCACTGATTAGTTTATTAATGACCTGGAAAACCTTTTAATTAGTTAACACCTGGGGTATTATTAATAAGGGGCACTATTTATACAGGGTACACACGGACATTATTAATCTAAAGATGCACTTGGGGGTATTATTCATTATGGGGGGTTATATCATATATTTTATAATTGGGGGTAGCAGCAGGATGGGGGCTTTGTGTAGGTGAGGACAATGTGGGTTGGATGCCTGGAAAAGTGAGGAGCCAAAGATGTCTGTGTTGCAACCTTTACAGAGACAAGTCACAGCTGGAAGAAGTGGTCATGGCGGTCCAGAGGGAAGAGAAGGGAAATGTGACCGATTAGTCAGAGACGTCACCTGTAAGTCACAGAATGTTACTGCCCTGTATTCACCTAAATGATAGAGGATAAATACCTGAGTGATGGGGGTCTGTCTGCTGAGACCCCCACTGAGCCTGAGAATTGGGTTTGTCCCCCCACTAGGTGGGAATCCAGCCTGACCGCAGCCATATATATAAGCGTGTCACTAGGTGGGTGGACAAACCCGCGTGGCTCTCATTCACTTCAATGGGAGTGCCAAAGATAGCCGAAGTCCAGTCCTCAGCTATCTGCGGGGCTCTTATTATAGAGAATGGGGGCCACGTGGGCTCGTCCATCCACCAAGCAGAAGATGTGTGAAGTTACTTTCATTGTTAATGCCGTGTTGTTGATCTGATACTGAAGTAATACAGTAAGAAGAATTCTTAAAAACTGTTTTATAACTTTGTGTATTGTGTATATTGTGCGACGATAACAGTGTGTTAAACTAGTAGCATGGAAACTCTTTTTTTTTTTTTTTTTTTTTTTTGGGGGGGGGGGGCATCTTTCTATAGTCCGCCTCAGGCAGCAAAGAGGCTAGGTTCACCACTGCCTCCGCTCCAAGGGTTCCTCCTCCACCCCTCGAGATGTCATCTGCTGCATGCATGATTTCTCACTCAAGGAGCCTATAATGAGCAAGGCACGGAGACTCAAAGACTTTGACGGGACTAAGCTACAACTCTATCAGGGCCTCTCCCTTATCACACTCCAGAAACGCCGCCATCTTCGACCTCTCCTTCAGACTCTTCATGATTATCAGATCCTTTACCGCTGGGGCTTCCCGTTTGCTCTCATTGCCCGCAAGGATGGTCGCTCTGCTACACTTCGCTCATACTCTGACTTGCCTTACTTTTGCAATCTGCTGGATGTCCCTCTGCCGGAGTTAACAGATTGGGAACTGTTTTCTCCACCCCCTCCTCCGCCCCCGGTATGGCATCGCCTGGGACCCAAGCGACATCGATCACCCCATGTGGCGATCACCTCTCAGAGGTCGCGTCTGGAGAACGTCCCTTGAAGAGGTTCGCATTCTGTGATGCTCTTCCCCTTTCTGGATGTACTTGACATTGTGCCTGCATTTGTTTTGTTTCTTGTTGTTCTCTTCTAGGTCCATAGGTTTTATTTAATTAATCTATTATCTGATTTCCATAGTGCAGGATGGGGTGGGGTATTAGTGGCTCTTCTTTTGATCCTGGAGTCTACTACCCTCCGCTCCAGCTCTCTAGGTTACGTTCCCCATAGGGGGCCATTGTATTGACTGGTCACTGACCTTATTCTGCTATTCACTGATACTTTTAGCCCCCAGGCGAGTGAGTTAGCCTCGCCCATGATGTAATGTACTTTTGTTATGCATCTTTGTTTTTTTTTGCTTGTTTTTTGCTCATGTTGTCTTTTGTCTCCTTTCCTCCCCCTCTTCCCTTCCCTCTCCTTCTTGGTCCGGAGACTCCGCTCCAATGCTGTGTTCCTGTCTGCGACCCGCGACTCCGCCTCTCCCTAGGAATCCTGTCTGGATCTCGTGAAGTGGGTGAGCTCGCTTGCAATCTGCTACTGTCCTCTGTTTTTGTATCACCATGGTTAGGTGTGTGACAATTCATGCTAAGGGCCTGAGCTCCTATGCTAAGCAGTGTCTTGTACTTAGGGAACTCCGCTCCCTGCGTGCTGATGTAGCGTTCCTGCAGGAGACCCACTTTGACCATACAGAAGCATTTAACTTTGCCAAACACCATTTCCCTACTGCTTTCTCTGCCTTCCACGACCGCCGTAGAGCAGAGGTAGCTCCTCCTCTCTCGTTCGTGCCCGATCTCGGTTACGACCTTACATACAGTATAGACCCAAGGGGCCATTTTGTTATTCTAGAGGGACTCCTTCATGGAGCCCTCATACTACTGTGCAACTTTTAAGCTCCCACCTCCGCACAGATCTCATTTCTGCGTTGGGTTCTCTCTCGTCTGCGCTCCCTCCCATCGGTGACTTGGTTAATAGGGGGAGACTTTAACATAGTCTTCTCCGAACGGGTAGATCGTCTGGCAATACCTCAGGGTTTGGTCCCCCGTCACCAGGCTCATCTTGCAAGGGAATTTCGTTGGCTGATACGCTCCCACGCCTTGTACCATCTCTGGCGTATAGATAATCCCACGGTGTGCTCCTACACCTTTTTCTCTCACCCCCATAATACCCATACCCGTATTGACTATTTCTTCGTGAATGCACCGGCCCTTCGCCTGCTTACGGACACTGATATGGACCCTCTTTCCTGGTCCGATCACGCTCCAGTAGTGATTACTCTGTCCTCTACGCCGCTGACTACACGTCGCTGTCACTGGCGCCTTAATGAAACACTGCTTAAGTCCCCGACTTCGCTCTCGGCCCTGTGTACGCATCTGACTGACTACTTCCGCGATAATCTAGGCTCGGTAGACTCCCCTGCGTTTCTCTGGGAAGCTCATAAGGCAGTTATGAGGGGACATTGTAGCTTCTAGGATTAAAAGGGATAGGCAAGCTCAGGAGCAGTTTCTCTGAGCTCGCATTTACTCCCTTACATCTATCCTAGTAGCACGTCCATCCCTGGGGGTCCTACGCCGCCTTGTTCTTGCCCGGGTGGACCTCCTTGGTTTGGAGACCCATCATGTGCAGCGACTTCTCTTGTACTCTCGCCAACGGTACTTTGAGCGAGGTAATAAGTCCCACACACTGCTGGCTAGGACCCTCAGGGATCACCATGTAACCTCCACTCCACATTCCGTTCGTGACTCATCTGGATGCTGTAGCACTGGTGTTCCACTCCTACTACTCCAAGCTGTATAATCTGCCCTCCCCACAAACGTTATCCCATACCGATGGCCACTCCTAGCTGGCGGACCACTTGGCTGATTGCCACCTGCCGCGCTTCTCCCCTAATGCATTAGCCTCCCTGAACTCTCCTATCACAATTGAGGAGTTGGAGGGGGTCTTGAGAGACCTTCCCAACGACAAGTCCCTTAGACCTGATGGCTTTACTTACTATTATTACAAGGTTTTCCAAGGAGAATTGTCCGGCCACTTCCTGAATCTCTTCAACTCCTTTCTTTCGGGTTCTCCAATCCCTCCGACTATGCTACATTCCCTCCTCACACTGATCCCCAAACCGGGTAAGGATCTCCAGGACTGTGCTAATTATCGCCCGATAGCCTTGTTAAGTACTGACCTGAAACTCTTCACTAAACTACTGGCTAATAGGCTGAATTCTTTGCTCCCCCTTCTTGTCCACAAGGATCAGGTGGGTTTTGACCCTTGCCGTCAGGGATGCGACAACACCAGATGGACTGTGGACTTAGTGGAGGTGGCCAAACATCACTCTACCCCAGCTCTCCTCCTGAGCCTGGATGCCGAGAAAGCCTTTGACCGTCTAGACTGGTCATTAATGCAGTCTACACTATGGGCCTTTGGATTCTCGGGACCCTTTTTCACAGCGATCCAGGCTCTTTACTCCCACCCCTCGGCGGTGGTTAAACTTCCTCATGCTTCCTCGCCCTCCTTCCCTATTCGTAATGGTAATAGGCAGGGTTGCCCTCTCTCTCCCCTCATCTTCGCTCTATGTATTGAACCCTTGGCGGCCAAGATACAACGGGACCTTGATGTTAGGGGAATTAAAATCTGAGTTAGGGAATTTAAAGTTTCCCTGTTCGCTGATGACGTACTCCTTACTCTCACAGCCCCTCACACTACCCTCCCTAACCTGCTGCGTCTGCTTGAAACTTATAGCGACTTCTCAGGGTATAGGGTGAACCCATCAAAAACTGAGGCGCTTCCTCTTAATGTCCCACAGGATCTCCTTGTTTTCCTCTGTGGGAATTATGACTTCCAGTGGCGGACATCCTCCATTCGCTTCCTAGGGATTAAGATGTCCCCTACCTACGCGACTCTGTACTCAGCAAACTTCCCACAACCTTTGCCCATCTCTCTTTTGGGGAGAATCACCACGGTTAAGATGACTCTCCTCCCGAAGCTATTATACTATTTTGAGACGCTTCCAGTGGCAGTCCCTCGGGTAGACTTACGTAATTTACAGAAGGCCATTTTCCAGTTTATATGGCACGCCAGGCGACATCGTATTCCACGCTCTGTCATGTTGGTGGGGAGAGGGTGCGGGGCCTGGCTGTCCCGCATCTTTTGCACTATTACTGGGCAGCTCATTTGCGCAGCATCCCATTTTGGGTGGCTATGCCGGCATATACCAAATGGGTTGAAATTAAGAAGCTTTGGCTGGCACCTACACAGCCCAATGTGCTTCTGTGGGTCGGTTCAACCCCTGCGCCCCCTTCCCCCTACCTGCTTGGCCCCATCCGTTTCACTAGTTATATTTGGTCTGCCTGCAGTGTTAAGTTTTCACTTATGTCCCCACGCTCCTCGATGGTATCTATACTGTAAAACCCCCTCCTCCCAGACAGTCTGACTTCCGCTATGGTTAAGGTGTGGTCTGAGGCAGGCCTCTTCCAGATTGATGATCTGGTCGACTCTGCAACATTGGAGCTCAGGCCCTTTGCCTATCTTACGATTAACTTGAATCTTTCAACAACTGAGTGGCTCCACTACTCTTAGGTGGTCCATTTTGTCCGCTCTCTCCATGGGTCCTCTAAGATGTCACTCCCCACAGCCTTTGAGAAAATTTGCCGTGCGGGCACGTCCACTAGGGGCCTCATCTTCTCAATCTACCAGCTTCTTGCCTCTCCAGCAACTGGCTCTCCCGTCAGTCATCGTTATATGTCCAGATGGGAGAAGGCGGTGGGTAGACCTATTTTCCCAGGAAAGTGGCAGATTGTGTAGTCTCGGGCTCAGAAGTCCTCTCAGTGTGTGACCTTTAGGGAGACTCAGTATAAACTGTTGATGCATTGGTATCACACCCCCGCCCTCCTTCATACTTTGAATCCGGCAGTTCCCTTGGGGTGTTGGCGCTGCAGCACTGCAGAGGGCACGCTGTACCATATTTTTTGGGCTTTCCCCCTCATTCTGGGTTTTTGGAGGGAGGTCCGGACTTTGACGGATGCCCTTTTTCTACAAGGGGTCCCCCTTGATCCTCTAGTTTATCTCCTGAACCTCACTCCTAGACACCTAGGTAGCAAGGCATCCAGGCTCTTCTTGTACCTCTGCACAGCGGCAAAGACCCTTATTGCTAGGAACTGGAAGAGTGTGAATCCTCCCTCTGGTCTTGAGCTTTTGGCTCGAATGAAGGATGTGAGGAGCCTTGAATTCCTGACTGCTAGCCTCAATAACACTTTGGATGCCTTCCTCTCTATCTGGACCTCCTGGGACACGTATTGTATTTTACGGGGTCTCTGATCCTAGATTCCCCCCTCCTTTCCCTTCCTCGCCACCCCACTCTGTTCCTTCCTTGTCTTCTGTGATTGTCCTGTCCCCTTGTTCTGTCTTGTTTTCTTGTCTGATTTATGTAATTCTCTCCTGTTTACTTTGGGAATTGGCGGCCAGCCTTCCCCTCCCCCATTTTTTTGATTTGTTTATATTCTGTTTTGAAAACCTGATTCAATAAAAATTACAGTTATATAAAAAAATAATAAGCTGGACTGGGCAGATCACATGGATGTCCTGTACAGGAAGGGCCACAGCAGGTTCTACCTGCTTAAGAGGCTGAGAGCCTTTGGTGTCCAGGGGGCACTTCTTAGGATTTTTTTCAACTCCGTAGTGGTATCAGACATCTTCTTCGAAGTAGCCTGCTGGGGGAGTAGTATATCAACCAGAGATATAAACTCGACAAGCTGATTAGAAGGGCCAGCTCTGTCCTTGGGAGTCCCCTGGACCCTCTGCAGGTGGCTGGTGACAGAAGGATACTGTCTGTGGTGAGCTCCATGCGGGTGAATAACTTCCATCCCATGCATGAGACCGTGATAGCGCTGAGCAGTACTGTCACCGACCGACTACTTCACCCTAAGTGTGAGAAGGAGCGCTATTGGAAGTCTTTCCTACCCGCTGCGGTTAGGCTGTACAACTAACACCGACCCAAGCGGAGATAAGTCCATACAGAGAACTGAAATATCTTTCTGTTGTAATATCCCCCTCTGCTACTTTTTTACCTGTACCTTTCTATCTGTCTGTCTACTATCACTGGAATGCCTCTACCTTGGAACGTTTTGTATATATTGTATTTGTATCTCTGCATTGCATATCTTTGCTGCTGTAACACACTGAATTTCCCCATGGTGGGACTATTAAAGGATTATTATTATTATTATTATGTTATTACCTGGCTGCAGTCACTGCTTGAATTATAGACTGGCACCACTCTGCCCTATTTAAACTCTGGGTTACCCTGGAGAGGATGTTATGCTCTCTCCCCCTCACTGCCCTCCTGTGGCTCCACAAACGTCATTGGATGGACAAAGCAACCCATGACCTCCCTTCTGTCGCATGTCAGGTCCTTGGCACTTGCAAAACCTACCGTATCGTTGACCGCTTATTCACAAACGATGATCTACTGCCTCCGATCTCGGGTAACCCAGACTTCCCTACGGCTCTTCATTCCCCCTTTCTGACACACACCCCTGGCCTGCAACTACTGAGACTATATCAAGTTTCCTCTGCCTCTTCACTACTCTCCTACAATGAAGTGATTTCTATAGAATCAAGAAACCTGTGTAATATACACAGCTTCACTATTTTTACACTTCCCTTAGTAAAACATATAATCTCCACAGACCCCTATCTCCATTTGAACGTCTTTGCACCTCCTCTTCCTTGCCCACCCACACCATTTCTTATGTTTATAGTCTGTTTGCTGAAACAGAATCCTCTTGGCTTCCGGAGTTTACTGCTAACTGGGAACGCAAGCTGGGGACAACCTTTCCACTGGATGTGTGGTTTTCCACCTTTCAATCCTGCCACAAATTCTCCATCTCCTGCAAAGCTCAGGAAACAAACTATAAAATCTTATCTCGATGGTACAGAGTTCCATCTACACTGCATGAGATCTTATCCTCCAATTCAGACCATTGTTGGAGATGTAACACGGAACAAGGTACGATGTCACACATCTGGTGGAATTGCTCCCTACTGTGCCCCTTTGGGGATGAAGTCCATGGCATAATTTAAACAGTCACTGGAGTTAAGCTTGAGGACAGCCCAGTTCCACTCCTCCTTTCCATTTTCCCTCATAAATGTGACGTGCACCTCTGCAAACTCCTGGGATTTCTCCTGATTGCGGCTAGGACCATCATACCTAGGTTGTGGAAGTCTCCATCCACCCCTCAATGTTGAACTGGCTGCATGATGTTCTTGCAGAACTCAAGCAGGACAATAGCTCACACCAGAAAGTGTGGCTCTTGTGGAATTCTTTATACTACTCAGCCGCCTTTCAAACCGCCTTTCCATCTCTTCCTCCTTACCCTTTCCCTCACTGCCTTTTTTTTATATCTCTGGCTCGCCCTTTTCACCCTTCCCCTCATAGTCTCTCTGACCGCTTCCTTATTGGCCTCCATCCTCTCTTCTCCCCTGTATTTACTTGTTAGAGGACAACATCCTCTTTCATAAGTTTTTTGCTTTGTTGACAGTTGTATTACCCCTCTGTCACTGTTACTGAATGGCTCTGCTACGTCAGAGCCTTATGCTCCCATATTGTCTCTCTTCCCTACTGTTCATCCCATTTGTCTTGTTTTTCCACTTGTTACTTTCCCATACCCTTATCCCCCCCCCCCCCGTCCTTTTTCCTATGTCGGTTTTGTTTGACTGAATTTTGTTATATACTTTACTGAAAACTAATAAATACTTTAATGTTAAAAGATGGGTGAACCTCTGAAGATTTGTGTTCGGATGAAGTGATCCTCCGGTTTGGTCTGTACTTGTCTGAATGTGAAATTATTATACTCTATGGTCTCTTCAGACCCCAGAGTATAATAGGTATAGGCCCTCATCTCTTTCGAGCCTTGCGGTGTTTGGTGATCTGTGTCTTCCTCCAGGTGCATGACGTAATAGAAAAGAGCCAGAGTCTGCGTCTCCAAAGAGACCCAAGAGTATAATTAATTTATACAAATCATATCACAACAGCCATTTTAGTTTGTCCGAGATGAATCCCAATTTGTTTGTTTCATTAGAAACCGAACAATTTGGAATATTTTAATTAAATCCTTTTCATTGCAAACCAATTTGCCCAAAACTATTTCTTACCATGTAATGTATCATTTTGTTTGCATGTGTATACTTTGAATTATACAAACCTGCTGAATAAGTTGGCACTATATAAATAAAGATTAAGAGTACAGTGCTGTGCAGAAGTGTTAGGCAGATTTTTAAAAAAAAGTTTTCAAAGTAAGAACGCTCAAAAATAGAAATGTTAATAGTTATATTTGGCAATTAACAAATTTAAAAGTAAATCTAAATCTTTGTTTGAGTCTGCCTAGGATCACATGAAGAGACAAAAGGATATGAGTAACTTATATCTGTGGCTAGTTCTCCAAGATGTTTACAACCTCCTTGCTGAGTTTCTTCACAAACTGTGTGCAAGTGCGCCTACAAGAATTGGTGTTGTTTTGAAGGCAAAGCGTTGTTGCATCAAATATAGATTTAGATTTGTCTTTGTTTCATTAATTTTGTTAATTGACAAAAATAAACTATTAACACTTCTAAAAGTGAAAGCATTCTCTTTGCTGTATTTTTCCATTTGTGCCTAAGGCAGGTGCCCCATATTGTGAAAGCACAGCGTTTTGGCCACAGCAGAAATGGGGCGACAAAAAATGTTGCATTTTACAGTACCTGGAGTACCACATTGCAAAAAAAAAAATCCACAGAGGAAAAGCTGCATTTTGGAAAGCGCCCGCATTTTTGAAGATCGCAGCATGTCAATTATACCTGCGAAAATGCTGCCGTTTTTCATATAGGTATAATAGGGGCAGAAAATCCACAGAGGAAAACTGCGAAAAAAACGCATTGCGACTCCGCCGTGTTTTATTTCCACAGCGTTTTTTCCGCAGTGTTTCACTACATGGGGCCTTAGCCTCAAACTATTACATAGTAATGTATGTAATTATATTATTTTATATTTATACTTACAATGAACCCAGAGAGAAAAATACATGCTTTAAAAATGTAGTAATTACGAAACATCAAATGTAATTTGAAATAAAAAAAAAGAATACTTTACCAGCTAAAGTTTCACTATGAGAAAAGGGTTAAAAAGACATTAACATATGGAGTGAAAGAGTGCCAGAGACAAGCAGATGTATACAGAGACTGCCAGAGACAGGCAGATGGATAGAAAGACTGCCAGAGACAGACAGATGGATGGAGAGACTGCCAGAGTGAGGCAGATGGGCAGAGAGAGGGAGAAGAGGCAGGATTGATGAATCAATGCTTTCTTGAAGAAACACAAAAGGCCTTCTGTCCCTACATGAGGGCATTACACTGTGTGTCATTTCTGTACAGTTGGTTACTGGATATATTGCTGTGTCCTCTTTCCTCTGCTGCACTGTATGGATGCGCTGTTAGGTGATTCCCTAGTATGACTAAATTACTGTGGCCTTTGTTTCAATACTCTGAGCTCTGTTGTGTTTGGATGTATCACTGACTCTGTTGGTGAGTCACGTAAAAACATTTCACATCCCTTCATATTTCTTCCTGTTATTAAATTTGCTGCATCATGAAAGGACTATACAGTATCACTGGGTTACATTTTAACTTTTACAGTGTTATGTAAATGTTTATTTAAAAAGCACTGTCTAACCTCTAAATGTATACTGTACAATATATATTGTGACAATTGGGGGTAGTTTAGCATCAAAGGTAGGGGCTTCCTGGACTTAACAGAGGTGTTGGTGGCGCTGGGTACCAAATAAATAGCAGAGTAGGTTATGGCAATCCAAAAGAAATAGCTTTATTGAGCTTGTAAATGTTAACAGGAACAAAAATAACAAAACAGCCTAGCCCACACACAGGGCAATACCTCACTTCTTGAACCCTGACTAACTTCTAAGGGCAAGATGCTTTACTGAGGTTTTTTCCGCAGCAGTCTAACTCACACTGAGCTTAACCAAGTTCCTCCTGGAATCCAGTCCTCTTGGGACAGACCACCTATCCGTCTCCAACTGGTCCAGAGACGTCCTGCTCCCTGCAGGTCACCAGCAGCACTTTCCTGCTGTGTGCACTCTCTTCTGTAGTGAGGTATGGGGGTGGTCAAGGTCCTTTTCAACCCTGTTTTTGGGTCGCTCTCCAGCGCCCTCTAGGTTCACACTCTCACAATATGCACATCTAGCTTCTAAGGGAAAAGAGACAGCCTATGATGCTTTTATTTATGACTCTCAACAGAAAAGGCAGTCACAATACAAAATACATCAGTCTTATATTGTTTCTTCTAAGGGTGGGTTCACACTTGCGCCGGAGTCCGTCCGCCGCGAATCCGACTGAAAATTTCTGAAAAATGGATAGGGATTGAATAGGGAAAGGTTTGCGACGCATTGCTTAAAAACCCAGCCGCGAAGCCGGTTTTTTTCATCGGACACAAAGTTCTGCATGTCCGACTTTGTTTCGGACGAAAAAAACGGCTTAGCGGCGCAGAGGGTGTAAGCGCACACCCGCGCTTTGCTTTAAAAACCCATTCAAGTGAATGGGTTTTTAACCAATGCGTCGCAAACCTTTCCCTATCCAGTTTTCCGAGATTTTCAGTCAGATTCGCGGCGGATGGACTCCGGCGCAAGTGTGAACCCACCCTAAGTAGTGCCAGCATGTGTTGTTGCCACAGTAATGAGGAATGAGTAATATTACATCGCAATGATTAGCATACAGATGTGGTGCAATGCTTTGCCTACAACAGAATGTCATGCTACTGTATATGTAATACATTACATGCCATATTGAAATATACAGTGGGGAAAAAAAGTATTTAGTCAGCCACCAATTGTGCAAGTTCTCCCACTTAAAAAGATGAGAGAGGTCTGTAATTGACATCATAGGTAGACCTCAACTATGAGAGACAAAATGAGAAAACAAATCCAGAAAATCACATTGTCTGATTTTTAAAGAATTTATTTGCAAATTATGGTGGAAAATAAGTATTTGGTCAATAACAAAAGTTCATCTCAATACTTTATTATATACAGTGCCTTGCGAAAGTATTCGGCCTCCTTGAACTTTTCAACCTTTTGCCACATTTCAGGCTTCAAACATAAGGATATAAAATTTTAATTTTTTGGTGGAGAATCAACAAGTGGGACACAATCGTGAAGTGGAACTAAATTTATTGGATATTTTAAACTTTTGTAAAAAATAAAAAACTGAAAAGTGGGGCGTGCCAAATTATTCGGCCCCCTTAAGATAATACTTTGTAGCGCCACCTTTTGCTGCGATTACAGCTGCAAGTCGCTTGGGGTATGTCTCTATCAGTTTTGCACATCGAGAGACTGAAATACTTGCCCATTCTTCCTTGGAAAACAGCTGGAGCTCAGTGAGGTTGGATGGAGAGCGTTTGTGAACAGCAGTTTTCAGCTCTTTCCACAGATTCTCGATTGGATTCAGGTCTGGACTTTGACTTGGCCATTCTAACACCTGGATACATTTATTTGTGAACCACTCCATTGTAGATTTTGCTTTATGTTTGGGATCATTGTCTTGTTGGAAGATAAATCTCCGTCCCAGTCTCAGGTCTTTTGCAGACTCCAACAGGTTTTCTTCCAGAATGGTCCTGTATTTGGCTCCATCCATCTTCCCATCAATTTTAACCATCTTCCCTGTCCCTGCTGAAGAAAAGCAGGCCCAAACCATGATGCTGCCACCACCATGTTTGACAGTGGGGATGGTGTGTTCAGGGTGATGAGCTGTGTTGCTTTTACGCCAAACATATCGTTGTGCATTGTGGCCAAAAAGTTCAATTTTCGTTTCATCTGACCAGAGCACCTTCTTCCACATGTTTGGTGTGTCTCCCAGGTGGCTTGTGGCAAACTTTAAACGAGACTTTTTATGGATATCTTTGAGAAATGGCTTTCTTCTTGCCACTCTTCCATAAAGGCCAGATTTGTGCAGTGTACGACTGATTGTTGTCCTATGGACAGACTCTCCCACCTCATCTGTAGATTTCTGCAGTTCATCCAGAGTGATCATGGGCCTCTTGGCTGCATCTCTGATCAGTCTTCTCCTTGTTTGAGATGAAAGTTTAGAGGGGAGGCCGGGTCTTGGTAGATTTGCAGTAGTCTGATACTCCTTCCATTTCAATATGATCGCTTGCACAGTGCTCCTTGGGATGTTTAAAGTTTGGGAAATCTTTTTGTATCCAAATCCAGTTTTAAACTTCACAACAGTATCACGGACCTGCCTGGTGTGTTCCTTGGTCTTCATGATGATCTCTGCGCTTTAAACAGAACCCTGAGACTATCACAGAGCAGGTGCATTTATACGGAACATTTTTGTTCCACTTCACAATTGTGTCCCACTTGTTCTTGATTCTTCACCAAAAAATTAAAATTTTATATCTTTATGTTTGAAGCCTGAAATGTGGCAAAAGGTTGAAAAGTTCAAGGGGGCCGAATACTTTTGCAAGGCACTGTATCCTTTGTTGGCAATGACAGAGGTCAAACGTTTTCTGTAAGTCTTCACAAGGTTGGCACACACTGTTGCTGGTATGTTGGCCCATTCCTCCATGCAGATCTCCTCTAGAGAAGTGATGTTTTGGGGCTGTCGCTGGGCAACACGGACTTTCAACTCCCTCCAAAGGTTTTCTATGGGGTTGAGATCTGGAGATTGGCTAGGCCACTCCAGGACCTTGAAATGCTTCTTACGAAGCCACTCCTTCGTTGCATTGGCTGTGTGCTTGGGATCATTGTCATGCTGAAAGACCCAACCACGTTTCATCTTCAATGCTTTTGCTGATGGAAGGAGGTTTGCACTCAAAATCTCACGATACATGGCCCCATTCATTCTTTCATGTACACGGATCAGTCGTTCTGGTCCCTTTGCAGAGAAACAGCCCCAGAGCATGATGTTGCCACCCCCATGCTTCACAGTAGGTATGGTGTTCTTTGGATGCAACTCAGCATTCACTCTCCTTCAAACACGACGAGTTGTGTTTCTACCAAACAGTTCTAGTTTGGTTTCATCTGACCATATGACATTCTCCCAATACTCTTCAGACGGGCCCGGATATGTACTGGCTTAAGCAGGGGGACATGTCTGGCACTGCAGGATCTGAGTCTCTGGCAGCGTAGTGTGTTACTAACGGTAGCCTTTGTTACTTTAGTCCCAGCTTTCTGCAGGTCATTCACTAGGTTTCCCACCGTGTGGTTCTGGTATTTTTGCTCACCATTCTTGTGATCATTTTGACCCCACGGGGTGAGATCTTGCGTGGAGCCCCTGATCAAGGGAGATTATCAGTGGTCTTGTATGTCTTCCATTTTTTAATTATTGCTCCCACAGTTGATTTCTTCACACCAAGCTGCTTACCTATTGCAGATTCAGTCTTCCCAGCCTGGTGCAGGTCTACAATTTTGTTTCTGGTGTCCTTCCACAGCTCTTTGGTCTTCACCATAGTGGAGTTTGGAGTGTGACTGTTTGAGGTTGTGGACAGGTGTCTTTTATACTGATAACAATTTCAAACAGGTGCCATTACTACAGGTAATGAGTGGAGGACAGAGGAGCCTCTTAAAGAAGAAGTTACAGGTCTGTGAGAGCCAGAAATCTTGCTTGTTTGTAGGTGACCAAATACTTATTTTCCACCATAATTTGTAAATAAATTCTTTAAAAAATCAGACAATGTGATTTTCTAGATATGTTTTCTAATTTTGTCTCTCATAGTTGAGGTCTACCTATGATGTCAATTACAGGCCGCGGTTAGGCTGTACAACCAACACCGACCTAAGCGGAGATCATTACACACAGAGAACTGAAATATCTCTCTGCCTGTTAAATCCCCCCCCCCCTCCTCTGCTACTTCCTATCTGTCTGTCTGCTATCAATGTAATGCCTCTCACCTTGGAACATTCCTGTACATGTTGTATTTGTATTTGTATCTGCTTATCTTTGCTGCTGTAACCAGGGCTGTGGAGTCGGAGTCGGAGTCGTGGAGTCGGAGTCGGAGTCGCTGCCTATTTTGGTGGAGTCAGAGTCGGAGTCGGTATAAAATGGACCGACTCCGACTCCCAAAATATATAATAAATTGGTACAGTTAGTAGTACAATGCAGTATGTGCTGAATATATTTTCATAAGAATTTGGGAAAATGATGAAATGTTGAAAATGATGAAATGTCCTGTAAAGGTCTGTTCTATTCCTCATATAATGATGGGACTGATTTCTGAGTGAACCTATAAGGTTTAGCAGTGCCAGGGCTGTGGAGTCGGAGTCGGTGCCTATTTTGGTGGAGTCGGAGTCGGAGTTGGAGTCGGAGTCAGGGGAAATTGAGGAGTCGGAGTCGGGGCTTTGGCGTACCGACTCCACAGCCCTGGCTGTAACACACTGAATTTCCCCATTGTGGGACTATTAAAGGACTATTATTATTATTATTATTATTATTATTATTATTATTATTATTAGGCCTCTCTCATCTTTTTAAGTGGGAGAACTTGCACAATTGGTGGCTGACTAAATACTTTTTTTTCCCCACTGTAGCTCCAACTGTGCTCAGAACTCCACAATAGTTAAAGATCATATGCAGTTGTGTAGTTAGGTGTTTAGCACAAGGGGCACAAACACATTGGAATGGGCCCCCATACACTGTATATTATCACTGTAGAGTGACCATACAATTACTATATAATGGTAGATGCTGGATCTACACAAGGCTCTGCAGACCATTCAAGTGACCATTAAGTGACGTCTCTAACTGTAATTTCTCACATTTCCTGTCTTTTTCATCTGGACTGCCATGATTACTTCTTTCAGCTGTGACTTGTCTCTGTAAAGTTTCCCAAAGAGACTGCTTTGGCTGCTCAGTTTTCCAGACACCGACCCCCATTTTCATCACCTAAATAAAGTCCCCATCCTGTGGTTACCCCAATTATAAAATGTATAATATAAAACTCCCCTGGAAAAGAATAATGCTCCCATGTCCTTTTTTAATTTAGCAATGCTCCTGATTTCCCCCTTCAATTTAATAGTGTCCCTCAAATAATAATGCCCCTCCTGCATGCACTCAAAATAATAATGCCCCTTGTGTACACCCTTAAATTATTAATGCCCCTGAGTGCCAGTTAAAATGAATTTGCCCAATATGCTAGATATAAACAATGCCCTATGGGTATTGGCAAAAAAAATTATTCTGTTTCCAGATTATAGAGTCCCCTAGAACCACCAACTGCTTGGGCCTACCTGCACCGACTACTAGCTGGACTGTCCTCCCAGCTGTTAGAGAGAGCAGTATCTGCTAGGGCTGCCATTTCTGACACTGACATCCTTACATGATCACCCAACTTGGCAATTTTGTTTGGATGAACAGAAACAGAAGTGGCCTTCCTTTTCTTGGAGCCCCTTTCACCCCTTATATTTTTATTCACCCAGCTCCTTGTCTGGTCTTCCTGATGTCCCTCCAGCTCTCCAACCTCCATATCTAATCCTCTGACTGCTTGCTTAGTGAGCAGCATGCTCCGCTCAAGATTGTCAGTTACCCTCAGTGTTTCATTCTGCCCTTCCAGATCTCCAATTAAATCTTCCAGATGAGCAACATGCTCACATATGCCACTATGGTATTCACCCTGAAACTGTTGCCTCAGCAGTGCATACATATAACATACTGTGCACTGAAATAAATGTCCAATCTTGCTAGACATTATCCAAATTACAATAAATAAAAAGAATTAAAGTACAGTAAGTTACTTACAGGTATGTTCACTCCTGCTTTTAACTCTGCTTTGTAATTCCACTTAGTCAGTAGCCACTTAGTGAAGCAAGCCCCAGCAGTGAGCAAGCTCAGTGAGTCCTTGGCTTCTAATTAAAACACTTGGGTACAATAACCCTTTCCCTCAATTAGGAGTATGGCAGAGGTCTCCAATTTGGCCAGGTAAATAGCCCAAACAAAGAAAAAAGTTGACGGGTCACATTCCTTACAAATTCAAAACTATACAAAGTTATTGTTAATCAATTTGAACTACTATAGCAATACTACATTACTATAATAATAGTTACCAAAAATTTGCAATTCCCCATAGAAATTTAGTGACTCTGCCCTTATATCAGTCTGATGCCCCCATAGAATTATAGTGCCCCCATAAACATAAAGTAACATCAACAAATATTTGTAATGTGCATTTTTTACTTTAGACTCAAAGTGCAGTCCTGTAAGCATTGATTTATGATGTTCATCTGTTTCCCTTAGTCCCACCAGCCGCACAATAATGGGGTATTTATGCTCCTGTGTTCTGGTAGGACAGAACATAATTTTTAATAAATTACCCGTAAACAGTTAAATAAGATCCTCCTCCTCAATATAAGGAAGGAAGAACCTCCCCCCAACTATGTGATTATAAAGAAAATTACGTATATATATTTTCCCATACATCCCACCAGCAGCACAATAATGGGGATTTAGCAATCAGAACACAGTCTTGGAGGAATGAATTTAGTATGGTGCGGCCAAAGGCAGTGGCCTCTGAACCCCGAAAATTTGATCTTTAGTGGATAACAAAGGCCTTGTGTGAATTCCAGGAGGCTGCAGAACAGATTTGCTCCAGAGGGACCGAATTTCTTTCTGTCCAGTATGTTGAGACAGATCTAGTAGAAATCGCCTTGACAGACTCAGACAGATCTAATTCCTGAGTGGTTAAAGCCAATCTGACGGTTTCCTTGATCCATCGAGCCAGTTATGGCTTGGAAGCCTTGAGACCCTTATTCTTCCCAGTGAATGAAAGAAAAAGGTTTTCTGCCCTTATGAAGGGCAAGGATCAACTGAGATAGGTCCTCAGACATCTTGCAATGTCTAAGGAGTGCAGCTTAATCTCTTCAGGAGAGTATGGATCAGGGAAGAAAACAGGAAGTGATATCACCTGATTCAGATTCATATAGGATGATACCTTTGGACAAAATTCTGGCATGAATCGCAGCTGAAGTCTGTCTGTGTGGAAAGATATACAGTTGAAACCAGAAGTTTACATACACTACTGTATATAAAAATACACCTATGGATGTTTTTCTCACTATCTGACATGAAATCAGAATAAACCTTTCCCGTTTTAGGTCAATTAGGATTACCAAAATTATTTATATTTGCCAAATGTCAGAATAATGAGAGAGAATGTTTAAAGGCATTTTTATTACTTTCTGCAAAGTCAAAAGTTTACATATATTTCATTAGTATTTGGTACCATTGCCCTTAAACTGTATGACTTGGGTCAAAAAGTTTGTGATATCTTTCCAAGAGCTTCTCACAATAGTTGGTAGGAATTTGGGCCCATTCCTCCTGACAGAACTGGTGTAACTGAGCCATGTTTGTAAGCTGCCTTGCTCGCACCTGCCTTTTCAGCTTTGCCCATAAATTTTCAATAGGCTTGAGATCAGGGCTTTGTGATGGCCACTCCAAAACATTGACTTTGTTATCCTTAAACCACTTTGTAACCAGTTTGGCAGTATGCTTTTGGTCATAGTCCATTTGGAAGATCCATTTGCGCCCAACTGAGGCGTAGCTAGCGGGGGCAGAGGGCGGCTGCCCCGGGCCCACTGAATTTTTGGGGGCCCACCCCGTGGGCCGCCATTAATACATCCTTTATTTCTAACTAGATCGGTGTCTGCAGACACCGATCTAGTTAAACGTAACCTGAAACTTAACGGTATTGTAAACAGCAAGCCAATACAGGCTTGCGGTTTACAAGACGCCGAGACCACAGACGATGTCTGCTTCTCAGCACTGGCGGCGCGATGACGTCACAACAACGCGCCGCCTGCGCTCAGACACAGACGTCCTGTGCGTGGACAGGGAGGAAGCGCCAGCTCCATTCATCAGCATCGCAGGTGAGTATGACTTTTGTTTTTGTTTTTTTAGCTTAGTTGTGGGTATATTAATAGTATAAGGGGTGGTTAGGAGGGGAAAATATAACTATAAGGGAGGATTCATTAGGGGGAATTATGACGATGGGTGGTCATTTATATAAGGGTTATTACAGGGTATTATTAATACAAGGGGGAGGTTATTTATATAAAGGGCCATTAGGGGGCATCATTTATATTAGGAGGATTTATGAACATAAGGGGGTGGTCATTGATATAAGGGGTCATTAGAGGTGCAGTATTTATGTCAGGGGGAATCATGGGCATAATATGAGGGTCTTGGGTTTTAATAAGACTAAGGCCCCACGTAGCGGGCTGCAGAAAAAAAAAGCGCTGCAGGAAAAACCGCAGTGGTAACATTGTGGTTTTTCTCACAGCACTTTTCACAGAAGGTCCGCAGAGGTTTCCCCTGTACTCTTTCTGATTTCAGTACACCTATATGGAAACCGCCAGTGTTTCTGTAGGTATAATTGACATGCTGCAATTTCCAAAACCGCAACGGTTTTGGAAATCGCAGTGCATCTGCTGCACGTATTTTTCCGCAATGTGTGGATAGGATTTGCTAAATGTAAAATGCTGGGTTTTTTCTGTGGGTTTTCGTCACATGTGGCCTGTGAAAGATCCTCAGTGCACCAACACCGCTTTGACCCACACCTGAGACTTCTTTACTAAAAACCCCACTCACCGCCAGTGAGTGCTGGGTCCACAAGATAAATACAAGACAAGCTTTCTAAATTTTGTATATTTATTAACCCGTAAATGGGTCGGTATTAACATCTAACACATGCAGTTCAGAACAGATATGCAGATGTATGCAAGCATTAACAGTTACTAGTTACAATATACAGTACATAAAATAAAAAGGGAATAAAAGTGAAATAATTACTTTACCACACATATCCTGGATGTGGCTGTATAATCGAACCCTCACACATGGCATGTGGGGATAACCAGTGGAGACTTCTAGCAGCAGCATCACAGCATTCCAGCCTGCATGCTCATCACAGTCTCTCAGTAGTATTCTCACAGTGGTCTCATCATAGTCTCCTCTTTTATACCCTTGATTACACCACCCAGAATGAGGTCACCGGCGACAGCAAGTCTGATTGATTAACGCACTCAAGTCAAGATTCTTTGTAAGGAGATGGGACCAAGTGGAATGACACAATGCCTTCTATATGTTATCAACCAGGTCTGATCAACAGCCCAGGCTGAACAATGCATGTGTATTTGATCACCCAGGGCTATGTAGGAATTCAATGGAGCCACTCTGGGATGATTACAAAGCCCTATTGTTACATGGTTGCCACTATTGACAACATACACCTAGGATTAGAGCTACGCACATTATGAGTAAATGGAAGTAAGAGGGAGATACGATACCCAGAGATCAAAATACATCTTTGAGTTATAGCCATATTTAAGTGGAATCATCACATCTCCCCCTTTTAGATGGGGCTTGTAGGAAGTAGGGGCCTGTGCCCCTCTTCTGAGAGCACCTCTGCCGCTTCAGCTTCTCAGGCTCTGGCCCCAAGGCTCCCCCCCCCGGGGTCCCAGCAGACTCGGGCCTTGTCAGACTCCGAGGCTGGTTGAGCGGCACGTGCCTTCAATATGTCCAGACTAGGGTCAGCTTGGACAGCATCTCTGAACTCTTGGCTGGAGTGAGACAAAAGAGAGGTGCATGTTACATAGCTGCCGGATCCTTCCGGCTCTAGGGTGGGGGAATTTCTCAAGGCGGTCTCAGTAATGCGTCCGAGTGACGGAGGGACCAGTGCAGAGGCTGGCAGGCTTTCCACCCCTTTGGCACTTTGACTGCGGGTAACCACCGCAATACCAGCAGTCCGTCCTACATCCGGACCGTCACGGAGAGCCCAGAGAGACACCGAACCACCTGGTACAACATCCACAGTTTCATGGCAGACATTTGCAATATCATTAACAGCATTGGTTCTATCACACTGAGCTGGAGGGAGGACTGGCGGACATAGGGACACAGACTGGGGGGGTGAGGCCCCCGCAGATGTGGGCGGGCCTACAGCCCAGTCCTCACCCAGCTCCTTTACACCTACATTAATCCCAGAGACAGTAGAATTAGCATTATCACAGACTGTAGGAAAGAACTCAATAAGGGGTTTAGCCTTCCCTTTGGACATGGCAAGTTCATCTACAACATTCACAGGTACAGTTACAGTAGCATTTCCACAGAATGTATGAGGAGACATTTCAGAGGGAGGGTTACCAGCCCCCTCTGCAGGTATTCCCATAGGTACAATTAAATTAGCATTTTCCCAAACTGTATGAGGAGACATTTCAGAGGGAGGGTTACCAGCCCCCTCTGCAGGTAGTCCCACAGGTACAGTGTCAGACATATCAGCCTGGACAGACAGCTGATCACAGGGAGCTGGGGTGGCCCCCACCTCATATTGGCACATCATAGGCCCCAAATCTGTCCCCAACAGTACATTGGTAGGCAACTCAGACATCACTCCCACATCCCGCATTCCTTTCCCTGCACCCGAGTTTAAATGGACACAAGCCATGGGTACAGTAAAACATTCCAATCCAATACCCCGTAGGGTCAGAGTTTTCCCGGGAATAATACTGTCTGGGGGGACCAAATCTGGTTGTACCAGCGTAACATCTGCCCCAGTGTCCCCGTATCCCATCACCACTTTGTCCCCCCTGTTGACCTGTTGACGGTTAGCATTAGGCTGGGGCCCCTCCCTCGCAACCAGATACACAGATGGGCCGGCCGCTGTAGTTTGGGGAGCAGGGGGGTTCCTAGGGCGGTTGGGGCAGTCTCGTTGTAAATGTCCCGTTTGATTACAGGCGTGGCACCGCCTGATCTCTCCCTGGGGTATGAGAGAGGTCGCCGGGGAGCCCAGAGCTCGAGGGGCAGGGGACGTATAGGAAATGCTGGCGGTTTTCCTGTAGATATAATTGAAGCAAAAAGTCTGCAGAGGAAACCTCTGCGAACTTTCTGTGCAAAGTGCTGCAGGAAAAACTCTTTTTTGCTGCAGGACACCACGTGGGGCCTTAGCCTTAAAGAGGACCTTTCATGTCCTCATGTATATGCTGTTTTACATACCGCTAGAAAGCCGTACTCACCCATAGGTGCTGTACTGTCAGAGGGGGCGTTCCTTACTGCCCGGCAATGACGCTGAGCTGTGAGTAACTCCCCCCCAGTACAAGTCTATGAACGAGAACTGTCAGGGAGGTTGTTCCTCACAGCGCAGCTAGACTGTCAGGAACGCCTTTCTGACAGTAAACCGTGAAACTAAGACGACCGATACCTCCAGCCCCGGGGCACATACTGGGAAAGCCGGCAGTGCGCTGAATTCAGCGTGCTGTCGGCTTTCTAGCAGTATGTAAAACAGCATATACATGATGACGCGAAAGGTCCTCTTTAAGTAGTTTTCCAGCTCATTTTTATTGATGGTCTATCCTCAGAATAAAACATCAATAAGAGATAAGTGATTCCCCACTGATCAGCTGTATGAAGGGGCTATGGCGCCTGTTTATATCACACGCTGTGTGTTTATAGTGACCGTGTGATGTACTGTATTTATGCTCGGCAGCTTCCATAGTGTGTTTTCCTCATGGTTTGCCCCACTGTCGGTCACCCCTTCACTTAGTTCAGCCCTGGCCAATCACAGACAATTGGGAGGGGTTTGGGAGACAAAAGTCTCTGTAGGGCCTTTAGTGTCAAGCAGTGAGTGTTGGCACTGTGACATTGTGCCCTGCAGTTCCTAACATCCCCTGAGGGAGAGATATATAGCCCAACACTCTGATAATCCCTGTCTCAGGGCTGTCTCTGGCAGTCTGTTTGCTGTACAGATCTTGTACCAGGAGGAGAGAAAGAGTCCTATTTGCCAGGGACTGTATTCCAGGACCCAACTCAGAAGGTATCAGGGCCCAAGTGACTTCCTTGCTGCCACCTTCAGAACCATCTACTGGCTGTGGCTAGGCTTCCTATAGAGTTGTTGGAGTGGAGAACAAGGCACCTACCTGCCATGCAGTCTGGGCATACCTCATCCCCAAGCCTGGGTGAACCTAACATTTGGGAGACTACTACCCCCATCGGGAAGCTGCACCTGTTCACAGTTTTATAGTTTGCTACAGTAAAGTTACTTTGTTTCAATTGCATCACTTCCTCCTGAGTCGTTCCTGCAATTACCATCAAGGACCTTCTGAAAACCATCACATGGCTCAGGGTAAGAGAGGACTGGAAGCACCCCAGGGGAACTACTACACCACCATCTGGTATCATGCAGGCCCCCCTCATCAGTATCCAGTCTAGGAGGTGTGCTGGAAGAGATCAGTAGAGGTCACTTGGCCTATTGCCACTGCTACTCCCATCCTCCGGTTTCCTTCATCTGGGTTGCAGCAACTGATTTGTAGCATAGTCGGCATGATCATCTCCTTCGTGTACTTCAACATCATCGGACACTGGTGGAAAAGATCCAAAGCCTACAGTACCAACTGGTGAGCAGAAAACCTCTATGTTCTGTGTGAGAGACTGCTGCTTGTGGAGTAAATTGAGGACTATGATATATGTGCCATAAGACTGCCTTATCGTCAGCAAGCCTGTAATATAGCATCTGTTTTGTGGACTGTTGCAGCTATTTTTTGCCAAGTTTGAGCTACATTGCAAAGCCAGAGACTGTCAGCCCTTACCAGACTGTGTATTTGTTGCTGCGACACAACAGTGCACAAAAGCCCAGCCCGCAAGGAGTTAACAAGTCAGGGATTTGCAGCTGCATCATTCAAGTCTCCATAGCTCCGCAGAGGTTAACTGCCAGCCCACCAAAACAACTCTCAGACGGGAAGACCCGAAATCTGCCTAGCAACAGACAAGCTGCTCCCAGCCAGTTTGAACATCAATCAACCAGCAGCCACCTACATCAGTGGGACAGCCCCTTCTTCAGAACAGCAACAAGTGGAGCCTCATGGGCGCCGTCATCTTGGGTGAGACCACGTCCTTATATTGTTCATTGAGCAGCTAGCACCACCCACCAGCCTTTATTAGGAGTGTACCTGGAAAGTTCCAGTGATAAAGTTGTGGAGTATGAGAGTAGTGTTTTCTGCAAACAAACTGCTCTTTACTGAAAAACTGATGCACCACATGTTGCATCCCCCGCCAGTGAAAGGTCTGAATCAGGTTGGGGGTTGACGACCCTGAAGTTATGGAGATGGTGGACAAGCTTTCAGTGGCTGCTGCACAAGCTGCTCCCGGTGGCTGACGTACACCCCCGGAAGCCTACTACTCTGGCTGGGCGCCAACAACAGAAAGTGGAGGAGGAGAAGGCCTGCTCCTACAATGGGCTGGACAGGAGCCACCTATTGAAGACGAGGTGCCTAAACAGAGGAGAGGTATCATGATGGACTTTGACTTCGAGTAACTGGCTGTGGCTATATTGTGGAGTCTGGAGAATGCCTGTATGTATTCATACACCGGCGTTCTGTCAATAAGCCTGGGTTACCTGAACACCTACAGGTGAGAAGGTCGAGTTTACCCTTAAGACTGGCCCTAAGGCATTCTAGGCAGCTGAAGTGGATTGGATCCCTGTTTCACCAGCACTACAAGAGGTGGTGGAGGAGTCAGTCAACCCAGGGTGTCTGCAACCAACATCTGCAGGCTTTGCCTATAGACCACTTCCCTCCGGGGCTGCAATTATAACACCGCCACGCCCTGCTCCTGCAATTACTCCACCTGCTGTCCTGAGTACCATCATCTCAGGAGGAGACCACATCTCTGTGGGAGGTCACTCTGCCATTCCTTCAGCTATACAGCAGGCTGCACCACCTGAGTACAAGAGCAACAAGAATCCTACCACCATGACAGCCTTCTACCAGGCCATGGAGAGAGATTGGGCCCAGGGTCTGCGGTAGTTGTCTGGTATGCCGAAGCCACCACCTTTGTCAGCTTCACCACCCAAGTCATCAGTGCCACCACCTGCAGAGGCTGAGCACTGAGGAAATTGCTACCAGTAAAGATTTGTGTCCCCCAGTCAACACCTGGCTTGGGTGATCAAGATTTATGCCCTCCAGTCCACCTGGCTGGAGTGATTCATTAAGCTGTGTTCCCTCCAGGGCACCCCATGGAGAGAATCCCTGGAGTCCTAGGCCTGTAAATAGTCACCATGTTTGTTGCCCCTTTGCTTATGTGCCGAAATATGAACATATCCTCATTTTCCATACAGTATGAACTGTCCCAGTTCATCCTTATGTTTCACTGTCCTTTGTGCATCCACGTACCTGTGCCCTGGAGTCTCTCTTTTGTGTCCCACTGTTTGTTGAGGCTGTGAGAAGGACACTCACGTACTTTTGCCTCAGGGACCTTCTCCTGTGATGTCTTTGCCTCTGTTTCCCATGTTGTCTGACAGCCCTGAGATTGGACACTGATGCACTAGTGCCTCATGTAGAGATGAGCGAATCGAAGCTGACAAAGTGGAATTCGATCCGAATTTCAGGAAATATTCAATTCGCATCGAATCTGGATTTCCTCATGCTTTGTGGTAACGAATCACATTTTTTCCTCAAATGGCTGTTGCACATGTTAGGACATGGGGCAAGGGACTCTGGGAACGTGGGATCACCCACAATGCCATGTGTGCAGCCAATCAGCAGCCAGCCAGCCCTGTGATGTCACAGCCCTATAAATACCCTCCGCCATCTTGGATTCAGGCATTTTCCAGTGTACAGTCATGGCCAAAAGTTTTGAGAATGATACAAATATTAATTTTTACAAAGTCTACTGCTTCAGTTTTTCTAATGGCAATTTGCATATACTCCAGAATGTTATAAAGAGTGATCAGCTTAACAGCAATTACTTGCAAAGTCAATATTTGCCTAGAAAATGAACTTTATCCCCCAAAACACATTTCAACATCATTGCAGCCCTGCCTTAAAAGGACCACCTAACATCGTTTCAGAGATTGCTCCATTAACACAGGTGTGGGTGTTGATGAGGACAGGGCTGGAGATCAATCTGTCATGATTAAGTAAGAATGACACCACTGGACACTTTAAAAGGAGGCTGGTGCTTGCCATCATTGTTTCTCTTCTGTTAACCATGGTTATCTCTAAAGAAACACGTGCAGTCATCATTGCACTGCACAAAAATGGCCTAACTGGGAAGAGTATTGCAGCTAGAAAGATTGCACCTCAGTCAACAATCTATCGCATCATCAAGAACTTCAAGGAGAGAGGTTCCATTGGTGCCAAAAAGGCTCCAGGGCGCCCAAGAAAGACCAGCAAGCAGCAGGACCGTCTCTTAAAAGTGTTTCAGCTGCGGGATCGGGCTACCAGCAGTGCAGAGCTTCCTGAGGAATGGCAGCAGGCAGGTGTGAGTGCATCTGCACGCACTGTGAGGCGGAGACTCTTGGAGCAAGGCCTGGTCTCAAGGAGGGCAGCAAAGAAGCCACTTCTCTCCAGAAAAAACATCAGGGACAGGCTGATATTCTGCAAAAGGTACAGGGAGTGGACTGCTGAGGACTGGGGTAAAGTCATTTTCTCTGATGAATCCCCTTTTCGATTGTTTGGAACATCTGGAAAACAGCTTATTCGGAGAAGAAGAGGTGAGCGCTACCACCAGTCTTGTCTCATGCCAACTGTAAAGCATCCTGAAACCATTCATATGTGGGGTTGCTTCTCAGCCAAGGGAATCGGCTCTCTCACAGTCTTGCCTAAAAACACAGCCATGAATAAAGAATGGTACCAGAATGTCCTCCAAGAGCAACTTCTCCCAACCGTCCAAGAGCAGTTTGGCGCTCAACAATGCCTTTTCCAGCATGATGGAGCACCTTGCCATAAAGCAAAGGTGATAACTAAATGGCTCAGGGAACAAAACATAGAGATTTTGGGTCCATGGCCTGGAAACTCCCCAGATCTTAATCCCATTGAGAACTTGTGGTCAATCATCAAGAGACGGGTGGACAAACAAAAACCAACAAATTCAGACAAAATTAAAGCATTGATTCTGCAAGAATGGACTGCTATCAGTCAGGATTTGGTCCAGAAGTTGATTGAGAGCATGCCAGGGAGAATTGCAGAGGTCCTGAAGAAGAAGGGTCAACACTGCAAATATTGACTTGCTGCATTAACTCATTCTAACTGTCAATATAAGCTTCTGTTACTCATAATATGAATGCAATTATATTTCTGTATGTGATAAAAACATCTGACAAACACACATAAAAACCAGAGGGCAGCAGATCATGTGAAAATATAATATTTGTGGCATTCTCAAAACTTTTGGCCATGACTGTACATAGTGCAGGGAGAGACGTTAGCAGGCGCTAGGGAAAGTGGTAGAAAAGACTTGAAAACTGATATTTTGCTCATTCGAGTTTCAGGGAAAGAGCAGTAGAAGTGTAGGGAAAGGATAGGGAGGAATTTATACAGAGTATTGAAGCAGAACTGGGTTCATTTGCAGTGTTTGCAGCTTGGGTAATAGGAACAATCCTACTACACCTTGCTGCACTGGCTGCCATTATACTGCTGCTCATTGCAGGTTTGCAATAGATCATACCTGTGTAATTCAAATTATTAAGGTCTTATTAGTCCTTGTGCGGTGCAGTTATATGTTATAAAGCCTTTTCTTGGCGTTTATTAGTGGGGAAAAAATAAGTGGCTTATTTGCCGTTGTGTGTTGAAGGGAGAAAATTACAGGCATTTTTGCCGTCCATTAGTGGCAAAAAAAAAAAAAAGGATTGTTATCCATTAATCTCTGCAGTTATCTCTTATAGTGCCTTTTCTTGGCGTTTATTAGTAGGGAAAAAATAAATGGCTTATTAGGCGTTGTGTGTTGAAGGGAGAAAATTACAGGCCTTTTTGCCCTGTATTAATTTCCTTTTCATTTACTTATTTGATCTAACAGTATACCAATATGAAGGACACGAGAAAAAATGTATAACCTGGCGCCTGTAGTGGGAATGATTGGTTCAGAATGGAAAACTGTACAAGTCAGCTGCAGCTCTTACCCAGGGACCAACCTACATCGTAGGTGGTAATAATGTATAAAGTCAGAGAAAAAACTGGGAAAATTTGAGAGCGCTGCTGAGCAATAAGGAAGGGCTTATATTAAAGTAAATATGTTTTATTGGTTCCAGTAAGACGTACAGAGGCAAAAGCTCTGCGTCAAGGAGGGCTAAGCCATGCGCCTTGCATGGCGCACGTGTTCAATCTGGTTGTCAATCGTTTCCTTAAGTCTTCCACCCGTCTGCAAGACAACCTAAAAATGGCTAGGAATCTTTGCATGCACTTCAGCCACTCATACACCTCCAAACACAGCCTCCTTGAGTTGCAGCGGCAGAACGGCCTCCCCCAACATAGGCTGATATGCGACGTTTCCACCCATTGGAATTCCACCCTCCATATGTTGGACCTACTGTACGAACAGAGAAATGCCATAAACGATTTCTTGATGATCCAAGCAGAAAGAGGTACTCCCCAGTGTAACTTCAATGTTAGCTAGTGGCAGCTCATGCGTGACACCTGCCGTTTGCTCGTGCCCTTTGAGGAGGCCACTTTATCAGCTATCAGCTCCATCAGCAGCAGCCTGAGCCTAGAGTCGCTGATGAGCTTTCTTCCCCCGCATAATGAAGAAACTACTCACCAGCAGCTAGACATAGAGCAGAACCTGAACCAGCAGGTGGTGGCATACTTGGAGTGCATCCTGCCACCCGTCATTGAAGATCCGCTGGACTACTGGGCAGCGAAACTGGATTTGTGGCCGGAACTGGCCGAGTTTACCCTGGAGAAGTTGTCCTTCCTGGCCATTAGTGTTGCATCAGAGCGGGTGTTTAGTGCAGCGGGGGCCATAGTTACCCCAAGGAAAACTCGCCTGTCCACCCAAAATGTGGAGAGACTAACCTTTGTCAAGATGAATCAGGCGTGGATCAGCTAGGATTTCCACCCACCAATGCCTGATGCATCAGATTAAATAATCCATGCTGCCTCACCCAAACCTTGACAAAACAGAACAGTTTCTTCTGGCTACCTGCCTCAGCTACTAATCTGATGCTGCCACCCCCGATGCCACACATTTGATGCCAAGTGCTCCTTCTTACAGCCACCATTGTCAGCGGGTACTGTTTGTGCCACCCACCTCCCCACTCTGTCACCTTGCCACTCTGTGGCCTCCTCATGCTGCTGCGACCTCCACAATATGTCATCTTGCCACTCTGTGACCTCCTCATGCTGCTGCAACCTCAACACTTCTCATGCTGTTCCCACCCTCCCCACTCCATGTTCCTGTTCTAACGTGGTCCCCATGGTCGCCGAGGGCAGCTCATAATAAAACAGGGGGGAACAGCAGCAACCCAGAGTGTCACTGCTTATACTGTCTTTATTTTGTGTGCCTCTGGTTGTGTTATGTGTATGTATTATATTTATTTATATTCTGCAGCTTCCCTAGTTTGTTTTCATGGTGTTCTGGAGGAGGTCGTGTGAGAGCACTCGGCCTATCCGGTGACATAGTTATTGCCACTACTACTCTCATCCTCCGGTTCCCTCAATCTGGGTTGCGGTATATTGAGCAGAGGAATCAGAGTAAGCCCTTCTCAGGGAACACTCAGCTCGTCTGTCCATGGGATCTTGTAAATTAGATCCGTCCTCAGAAGGGACCAGGGTGCACCTACAAAGCTTAGAAGGTGGACCCCAACATCCATACTGTTCTTCAGATATAGGGAACAAGGTCTTAAACCTCTTAGACAGTGCCTTTTCCAGATGTTTCCATTCAGTAGACATGACTCTCTGCTGCATGTCATCCACTTTGAAGGCCCTAGTGCAGCATCCCGGAGGCTACTGCTTTTAATTATTTGTCTTTTGTGCCTCTGGGATTGTGTTGGTATGTTCCGTTCTATGTTAAATGTCATTGTTATGCAGCTATCCTCTATATTTCCCCCCCTGCATTGTTCAAATCTTGCCTTGGTTCAGCCTTGGCCTATCACAGGCCACTGGTCGGGGTTGTAGAGAGACCTCGTCTCCCCAGCGACGGTTGGTCTTCAGTCTAGTATGTGTAGTTGACTAGAGAAGGTGTGCAGAGGTTGCCTGCCACCAGCCTCTGGACTGAGGGTCAACAGTTGCCTTCACAGCCCCAGGAGGAATATCATCAGCCCTAGGCTCATACAAAGACAGCCCTGAGCAAGGGAGAAGTGCTTTCAATACTTGTGGACTTATTCGGTGCCGTGCAAGGAGGAGCAGGAGAGGACTCTGATAGGAGGAATTTGTTCGGGCCTAGTATACAGGTAACCAGATCCCTGTCAGGACTCCCTGTAACTCCATCCCCGGTATACCTAGCTGGGAGAGGCATGAGAGAAGCAGTAGTGGAGAACTACACTGCAGAGCCTGTACCATCCCTGGGCACCCTCCTAGAACCAAGACTGGGGGTTGGACACTGTAGAACTACTACCCCCATTTGGAAGCTGCCGTTACCTGTTATTCCTGTTGCCAAAAAAAGGCTGTTTTCTGGTTCACCTGCACCGCTGACTCCTGAGTCGTGCCTGCATCACCATCAGCGCCCTTCCGACCTACACCACACCGGCTCAGAGAGGAAAGGTCCCCTCTCCAACTGGAAGCGCCCTGGGGAAAGAACTACTACCACCAGCAGCCGGTAGTGCTGCACGACCCCCCTCGACTTTGTCCGGCCCAGGAGTGGGACTGGAGTGGTTGGTAAGTGTGCTCGGCCTGCTAGGTGGCACAGCATCCGCCACTACTACTCCCATCCTCCAGTCTCCTCCATCTGGGTTGCGGCACGAGGCCCCTAGAGGTGGATTCTGAGGCTTCCCCAGGATCAATATCACCTGATGGATTTTAATAACTTCTGGATCTTTTCCAAAGGAAAGAGGACTTTGCCCATATCCAGATCAGAGTCATCCAATGAAGTGTAGGTCTTGTGAAGGATTCTAAATTCTTCATCCGAGTGGATAGTTGATCTATATGGCTCACTGCGTCTTGGTTTCTGATGCCAAGGTCACACCTGCATGCAGGTTTCCATTCTTCAGGTCAGGAAACCCAATCTGCTTAAAAAGCGGTTACCGGCAGAAACCTGCGGATCCCATAGACTATAATGGGGTCTGCCGAGTTTCCACGTGAAAAATGCAGAGAGAAAAGTCTTGCTTGCAGGACTTTTCCCTCTGGATTTTTCAACTGGAATGGGAAAACGGCATCCTCGAGCGTTCACCGAGCACAGATGTGATCCCAGCCTGAGTTACAGGTGAGATAAGGACTCCTTCAGGTCCTTCATTGAATCCATCATGTACTTCTTTACCCAAATAACTACATCCCTAATGGTAGACTCATCAGATGGCTCCTTAGGGCGACACTGATGGGAGGTGTTAAAATCGTAGCTGTCAGGTAAAGGGATTTTGCACTGTCTGCAGGCGAGATGTTTACGCTTCTATGAGGTTTTTCTTCTAAAGGAGTCACCGCCACCAGACGCAGAAATAGATAACAAAATAAAATAGATAATTAATTTCAGATTCTTGGATAAAGCAGGGAAAAAAGGAAAACAATTTTTACCTTAGGATAATGAGAACAGAGCTAAATAACAATAAGGAAAGAATAACCTTTCCAAGAGACAAGCTCTTAACGCTTGTTAAAAAATTATAGCAAGGGAAGTACAATAGTAAACTTTTCTTCGACTCTCTGAAAACAAAGAGACCGGCCAATAGGAATCAAACTCTTTAACAGGAAGGTTAACCCCAGCCAGGGAGTACTTCCTGTGGAGGATCCACCTACTTCCTTTAATCCTCCTACTTTAGTCTCCATTTTTTTTTTTTTTAATTTAGATATCCAAAAACATATTCTTTGGCATATAGAGAATTTAATTCCAGGACCATCCTGATACAAAAAGGGGTTGTCCTAAGAGAAATATAAGCTATATAGAGGGATGCTGGCAGATCCCTTGACAGTATCTCTGGTGACATTTCCACTGTGAACGCCCCTTAGTACTGGCACAATGCCACTTCCAGTCAGTGCTGCTGAAGAATGGCAGCGTACCGAAGCCCCAGAATTAAAGAGGCGGCACCCCCAAAAGCCAGAAAAAGAAGCAGCAGGAAGAAAAAAGGGATCCCCAAAGGAGGAAAAACGGAGTCAGGCACTTACAGGAACGGGGAGGGGGTAAGTAGAAAAAGTAAAAAAGTAATCAATATGGGGAAGGAAGAATCTCCCCCCCCCCCCCCGACTGTCCCACCGCACAGGGCAGAAAAAAACACAATTGGGGGGAGGTGTTTTCTTCCTTATATTGAGGAGGGTCTTATTAATTTAACTGTTTACAGGTATTTTATTAAAAATTCCATTCTGTCCTACCAGGACTCAGGGGCAAAAAAACCCCATTATTGTGCTGCTGGTGGGACGAAAGGGAAACAGTATTTTTGCAGTATTCTATGTATAAAAAGGCTGTTATTTGAACTCAAGAAGAGATGTGTTTTGCGACTTGATTTAAAATTGTTCAATGATGAGATCTCTCTGATCGGTCCAGAGAGTGGGGACTGTATGGTGAAACCTAAGCATGGTTGGCAAAGATTATGGGGTTTCAGAAGTTCTTTTAAGTAGTTAGGGCCTAAGTTGTTTATGCATTTGAAGGTCAACAAGCAAACTTTAAGGTTTCTGCGGCAGATTCTCCAACGGACCCCATTATTGCTTGTATCAGAAAAGTGGACTTTTTCTCATTTATGGCTGATTGGTGCTTCCTGAGGTGTAGGGTCAGTGAGGTTTTGTCCTTCAGTGATTGATGTTTCTGCCACTGACATTCAAGTTTCTGCCCCCCCCCCCTTTTTAAAGCTTTTTGATGGAATGGTCAAAAGTAATAGCACCCCATGCCTCCCCTCCAATTTTCTAAATTACATTTATTATGAATTTTTCTTAATTTACTGTAATATATGTAGCTTACCACTGACGTTCCGGGGTCTCAGTCTAATCGATATCTGCACCCCAAAATGACACTGGAAGGAAGCCTGCACCCCAGCCCCATTATACTTACCTAATCCTCCTGTGGATATCTTGATCCGGGGATGTCATTGCTGGAAGGCCACCTCTTCATTGCGTGTGCCGACCACCCACGCATGCGCAATACAGTGGGCGGCTGGCACACGTCACACAGAGAAAGTGCCGGCTGGCGATGATGTCCCGGGTCCAGACCTGAAAGGAAGCAAAGGTAAGTGTAATCAGGCTGGGGAGTGAGTCAAAGAGGAGGTACCAGCCGTCACAAAGAGGAGGCACCTCCATAGAGTGGGCGGTGGGGAATCCTATCATCATGTAGCACCGTATAATATGGACTGCGCATGCGCAATCCATATTAAACTGTGCAGGGGCCACCATGCAGCATATTATACTGTGTGGAGGCCACTGTGGAGCATTATACTGTGCATGGGCCACTGTGGAGCATATTACACTGTGCAGGGGCCACTGTGGGGAATTATACAGTGCACGGGCCACTGTGGAGCATATTATACTGTGCAGGGGCCACTGTGGAGAGTATTATACTGTGCAGGGGCAACTGTGGAGAATATTATACTGTGCAGGGACCACTGTGGAGCATATTATACTTATACTGTAAGGGGGCCACTGTGGAGCATTATACTATGCAGGGGTCACTGTGGAGCATATTATACTGTGCGCGGACCACTGTGGAGCATTATATTGTGCAGGAGCCACTGTGGAGCGTATTACACCATGCAGGGGCCACTGTGGAGCATTATACCATGTAGGGGCCACTGTGGAGCATTATACCGTGCAGAGGCCACTGTACAGCATATTATACTGTGTGTGGGCCACTGTGGAGCATATTATACTGTGCGGGGACCAATGTGGAGCATTATAAAGTGTGGGGGCCACTAGGGAGCATTATACTGTGCGGGGGCCACTGTGGAGCATATTTTACTGTGCGGGGGCCACTGTGACACATTATACTGTTTATGTATGTAGATATATATATATATATATATATACACACACACTATACACCAAATGCCAAAAAAGCATCAAGAATTGATTGAAGCTTTCTCTGAGTGACTGTAATGATGATATACGGAGGTGATTACAATATTACAGCCAAAGGAGAAGGTTATTGAGGAGTGAGAACTAGGGTTCTAAATTGTTTTTGGGTAGTGGGCGGGCTAGCTAGGAAAACAGGGATGGGGAGTGAGTGAGAAAGGGAGCGGGAGGGAGTGAGAGAGTCAGGTAGTGTGAGGCATAAGAAAACACAGAACAGGAAGATGCAGATGTAAACAAATGCAGAGGATGCCAGGAGCTCCCAAAGAACCCAAGAAATCACTCAAAACACTGCTAAAGGTATTTGGGTGCACTTATTAACCTAATGATATCACTAACAGACTTTTTTTTGAAAAATTATTTTTTGCCCAGAAAACCCCTTTAACCTATCAATAGCACTAAAAAACCTTTTATGAAAACCCCTTTAAGGATTGAGTATTTTATTAGCTCTTTGCATTGGTTTTTGGCAGCTGGAGAATTGAATGTGAAGTCAATAGTGTGATGATGTGACAAAGTGACTGGATTTACTGTTAATTCTGAGATTTTCAGTCCTTTGAGGAATATCAGGTCAACCGTGTGGCCCTTCCTGTCACTTGATGAGTGGATTGCTTGAGAGAAGCCTAGATTGTCCATACTAGTAAGTACTTTATCTTTTACACAAATTTTGAAAGCAGTCATCTATCCAGGCATCTGGTTTAATATTAAAGGGGTTGTCCAGGATAAATTGATATTTTAACAATAAGCCCCCCCCCCCCCATGTCTCCACATTCAATTTTATAAGTAACATTTATTATACATTTTCTTAGTTTTACTGTAATAGATGTAGGTCATGTGACCTACATATATTATATTTTTGCCTTTCCACTGACGTTCTGGGGTGTCGGTCTAGGGGATATCCGCACCCCTAGACGTCACTGGAAAGAAGTCCCCCCCCCCCCCATTATACTTACCTGATACTCCTGTGGATATCCAGATTCCGGTGTAACAGGCCAGAGTATACCCACAGTCCAGACTATACCTGGGGTTAAAGGGGTCTAGGCTAGATTATACTCTGTGGACTAGGCCAATTTATACCCCTCAGGCCATAGTATACCCCCATCACTAGCATTGAGTGATATACACAAGAATTACTTAATTTTTTAACATTTTATTGGGGATTCAGCTTTGCCTGGTACTTTGTCTTAAGTGAGAAAGCTAACTGACTTAAATCTAAAAACATAGACTTTTATTACTTAAACCAGAAATACTTGACTGTTCATAATATAATACAAGTCATAATATCTTGAAACTTCAACTTATAAAGGTGGCTTTACATGGGGCGATTATTGGCCGAATGTTTATGGATCACCTGATCAGCGCATGATGTGTCATACACTGATCAGGTGACCCAGAGGACCTGCTGGGATAAGAGACAGTGTGAAATTCAAAAGCTGCAGCCAGAGAAGCGAGAAATGGCGGCTGGTAAAGACATGGAGGAGGGCCAGGACATGCTGGGTGGTGAGTATGTAGATTTATTTATTTTTCTCAGAGATTTTTCAATAGCGATAAGTCACTTATCGCTCAATGCAAGGGACAACTATCTGGGACAACACCCAATAGTCATCCCGTGTATTGACACCTCTACATTAGCAAGTCCTTGCTACAATATAAACGTTTAACCCCTTCCCGCCGGTGCCATTTTTTGAGTTTCGTTTTTAACTCCCCCCGCTTCCAAACCCCATAACTTTTTTATTTTTCCGTTCTCAGAGCCATCTAAGGGCTTAATGTTTGTGGGACAAATTGTTCTTCATGATGCTACCATTTATTATTCTGTACAATGTACTGGGAAGCTGGAAAAAAGTTCAGAATGGGGTGGATTTGAAGAAAAAGTGCATTTGTGCGACTTTCTTACGGGCTTCGTTTTTGCGGCGTTCACTCTGCAGCCAAATTGGCATGTCACCTGTAAACTATGTTTCGATACGTTTCCGGGGATACCAAATTTTATGTGGTTTTATTTACATTTTAATCCCTTAACAAAAATCTAAAACTTTGCAAAAAAAAAAAATTTTTGTAAAAGTTGTCTTTTTCTGACACCCATAACTTTTTTATATTTCCGTTTTTGGGGATGGATAGGGCATTAGTTATACCATTTTGGGGAATGTCTATTGTTTCGATCACTTTTTATTAAAATTTTTATCAGAAGCAAAACAGCGAAAAACTGGCTGTTTGGCACTTTTGATTTTTTTTTCCTGCTACAGCGTTTACCGTACGGGAAAAATATTTTTATAGATTTGTAGACCGGACATTTTTGGACACTAATGTGTATATGTTTCACAATAATATATTCCTTTTATATGTATTCTAATGAAAGTGGGATGATTTGAATTTTTATGGTTTTTTTTTTAAAGCTTTATTTATTTATTTATTTTACTATTTTATTAGCCCCCCTAGGGGGCTTGAACATGCAATCATTTGATTGCAAGTCCCATAGACTGCAATACAACTGTATTGCAGTCTATGGGATATTTGCTACGTAGCTATTGAGGCTGGTCATAGTCCAGCCTCAATAGCTACAACTGCATCTCAATAAATTAGAATATCATCAAAAAATTATTTTTTTTAGTAATTCAATTGAAAAAGTGAAACACATATATTATATTGAGTCATTACAAACAAATTGAACTTTTTCAAGTGTTTATTTATGTTAATGTTGATGGTTATGGCTTACAGCCAAGGAAAACACAACAGTCATTATCTCAGAAAATTAGAATAATAAACCCAAAACAGCTGCAAAGGCTTCCTAAGCATTTAAAAAGGTCCCTTAGTCTGGTTCAGTAGGCTACAATCATGGGGAAGACTGCTGACTTGACAGATGTCCAGAAGGTAGTCAATGACACACTCCACAAGGAGGGTGAGCCACAAAATGTCATTGCTAAAGAAGCTGGCTGTATCAAAGCATATTAATAGAAAGTTGAGTTGAAGGAAAAAGTGTGGTAGAAAAAGGTGCACAAGCAACCGGGATAACCGCAGCCTTGATAGGATTGTTAAGGTAAAGGCCATTCAAAAATTTTGGTGAAATTCACAAGGAGTGGACTGCTGCTGGAGTCAGTGCTTCAAGAGCCACCACACACAGACGTATCCAGGACATAGGCTACAAGTGTCGCATTCCATGTGTCAAGCCACTCATGACCAATAGACAACACCAGAAGCGTCTTACCTGGGCCAAGGAAAGAAAGAACTGGACTGTTGCTCAGTGGTCAAAGGTGTTGTTTTCAGATGAAAGTAAATTTTGCATTTCATTTGGAAATCAAGGTCCCAGAGTCTGGAGGAAGAGTGGAGAGGCACACAATTCAAGCTACTTGAGGTCTAGTGTGAAGTTTCCACAATCAGTGATGGTTTGGGGAGCCAGGTCATCTTCTGGTGTAGGTCCACTGTGTTTTTTCAAGACCAAAGTCAGCGCAGCAGTATACCAGGAAATTCTAGAGTACTTCATGCTTCCCTCTGCTGACAAGCTTTTTGGAGATGGAATTTTCATTTTCCACATTGCCAAAAGTTCCAATACCTGGTTTAGTAACCACAGTATCACTTTGCTTGATTGGCCAGCAAACTCGCCTGACCTTAATCCCATAGAGAATCTATGGGGTATTGTCAAGCGGAGGTTGAGAGACACCAGACCCAACAATGCAGAGGAGCTGAAGGCTGCTATTAAAGCAACCTGGGCTTCCATAACACCTCTGCAGTGCCACAGGCTGATCGCATTGATGCAGTCATTCATGCAAAAGAAGCCCTAACCAAGTATTGAGTGAATTTACTTTACATACTTTTCATTTGGCCAACATTTCTATGTTAAATATTTTTTTTACAGTTGGTCTTATATAATATTCTAATTTTCTGAGATAATGACTTTTGGGTTTTCCTTGACTGTAAGCCATAATCATCAACATTAACATAAATGTTTGTAATGACTCAATATATGTGTTTCACTTTTTCAACTGAATTAGTAAAAAAAAAAAACTTTTTGATGATATTCTAATTTATTGAGATGCACTTGTATAATGTAATGACAAAACTGGGAGCCTTCATAAGGTTCCCGATTGTCAGAAGAACAGGTTGGCTCCTGCAATTTCTTTGCGCGGGAGCCGGCCTGCATCAGGAAAGTTTCCGGCTGATAACAACATTAAAATGATCATGCTTGTTTTCCAGATACAGGTGCATCTCAATAAATTAGAATACAGTGCCTTGCGAAAGTATTCGGCCCCCTTGAACTTTTCAACCTTTTGCCACATTTCAGGCTTCAAATATAAGGATATAAAATTTTTATTTTTTGGTGAAAAATCAACAAGTGGGACACAATCGTGAAGTGGAACGAAATTTATTGGATATTTTAAACTTTTGTAAAAAATAAAAAACTGAAAAGTGGGGCGTGCCAAATTATTCGGCCCCCTTAAGTTAATACTTTGTAGCGCCACCTTTTGCTGCGTTTACAGCTGCAAGTCGCTTGGGGTATGTCTCTATCAGTTTTGCACATCGAGAGACTGAAATTCTTGCCCATTTTTCCTTGGAAAACAGCTCGAGCTCAGTGAGGTTGGATGGAGAGCGTTTGTGAACAGCAGTTTTCAGCTCTTTCCACAGATTCTCGATTGGATTCAGGTCTGGACTTTGACTTGGCCATTCTAACACCTGGATACATTTATTTGTGAACCATTCCATTGTAGATTTTGCTTTATGTTTGGGATCATTGTCTTGTTGGAAGATAACTCTCCGTCCCAGTCTCAGATCTTTTGCAGACTCCAACAGGTTTTCTTCCAGAATGGTCCTGAATAGTCCTGTATTTGGCTCCATCCACCTTCCCATCAATTTTAACCATCTTCCCTGTCCCTGCTGAAGAAAAGCAGGCCCAAACCATGATGCTGCCACCACCATGTTTGACAGTGGGGATGGTGTGTTCAGGGTGATGAGCTGTGTTGCTTTTACGCCAAACATATCGTTTTGCATTGTGGCCAAAATGTTCGATTTTGGTTTCATGTGACCAGAGCACCTTCTTCCACATGTTTGGTGTGTCTCCCAGGTGGCTTGTGGCTTTTTATGGATATCTTTGAGAAATGGCTTTCTTCTTGCCACTCTTCCATAAAGGCCAGATTTGTGCAGTGTACGACTGATTGTTGTCCTATGGACAGACTCTCCCACCTCAGCTGTAGATCTCTGCAGTTCATCCAAAGTGATCATGGGCCTCTTGGCTGCATCTCTGATCAGTCTTCTCCTTGTTTGAGATGAACGTTTAGAGGGACGGCCGGGTCTTGGTAGATTTGCAGTGGTCTGATACTCCTTCCATTTCAATATGATCACTTGCACAGTGCTCCTTGGGATGTTTAAAGTTTGGGAAATCTTTTTGTATCCAAATCCAGCTTTAAACTTCTCCACAACAGTATCACGGATCTGCCTGGTGTGTTCCTTGGTCTTCATGATGCTCTCTACGCTTTAAACAGAACCCTGAGACTATCACAGAGCAGGTGCATTTATACGGAGACTTGATTACACACAGGTGGATTATATTTATCATCATCAGTCATTTAGGACAACATTGGATCATTCAGAGATCCTTACTGAACTTCTGGAGTGAGTTTGCTGCACTGAAAGTAAAGGGGTTGAATAATATTGCACGCCCCACTTTTCAGTTTTTTATCTTTTACAAAAGTTTAAAATAACCAATAAATTTCGTTCCACTTCACAATTGTGTCCCACTTGTTGTTGATTCTTCACCAAAAAATTAAAATTTTATATCCTTATGTTTGAAGCCTGAAATGTGGCAAAAGGTTGAAAAGTTCAAGGGGGCCGAATACTTTCGCAAGGCACTGTATCTTTGAAATGTTGATTCATTTCAGTGATTCAATTCATATTCAGCGTCTTCCATGACTGTGTGTCCTACTGAACCAGACTGAGGGACCATTTAAAGGCTTAGGAAACCTTGGCAGGTGACACACTGAATTTACAATACTGAACTTTTTTACAATATTCAAATTTTCTTAGATTTGGGTTTTCATTACCTATAATCCATAATTAACATTTACAGAAATAAAACACTTGAACACTCTGTGTGTAAAGAATCTAAAAATTATAGGAGGTCACTTTTTTAATTCAATTGCTAAAATAAATAAACGTTTCAAAGATATTCTAATTTATTGAGGTGCACCTGTAAAGTGCATGTTCTGTTGTTGACTGCAGACTGAAGCTTGCAGGATATGTCAACCAATCCATGGAGTCACCGACGTTCGTGAAAATGATGATGTCGCAACTCAACAGATTCACTGTGGCCATGATCTCGGCATCAGTTGCCCAGACTACATCACAAGACATTCCAGAGATATTTGTTCACATATTCATTCACATTTTGGTACAAGAAGTCCTGTAGTTTTTTTTGTCAAGTCAGTTTTCATGTGTTGGATGACTTTATCGCTGAGAAGGGAGTGGTTGTCCTCTGTTCCTGTCAGGATGTAGCTGATGGCCCGGAAGTAGCAGTTCCCATCACCTTTGTTTTTTTTGTACGCTGTGGTTGTCCAAGGTCCAAGGTGCTAAGATACTTCCTTCCTGAACTTGGTATTGGGTGAAAGTCTTAGTTTGCTTGTGTTTCTGAGTCATTGGGACAATCATCATGGGACTGGGGAGGCGAAGAAGTAAATCTTAAGGTAAATCTTAAGGTTGCTGGCATGGTAGGTATTGCTCAATATCTTGCCAGTCTTATTGTTCTTAAGTTTTACTCGTCCCTTGGTCAAGGATTCCACAACTAAGTAGGGTCCAATCCAGCGTGATTCCATCTTTGAACCAATGCGATGAATATGGCACTGATTCTTGTTATAAATAATGGTACCAGCAGTGATTTCTTTGTTGCTATTGTGTCGGCAATCAAAGGCACACTTCTGGTATTCCTGGGCAGAGTGGATGTTGATACTGGTGGTTGGCCGGAGCTTTTTAAGAATGGTAGTCAGTGTATTTACCACATCAGGGTTGGCATCATCTGAAATGGGAATGAGGTCCACAGTGTCATTTTCTGGGAGACTGAGGTCCATAGGAAGCTTGGCCTTCCGTCCATACATGACCTCAAATGAAGTGCACTTTGGTTGAGGCACGCACACAGATGTGTAAACAAAACTCCAGGGATGAACTGATCCCAGTTGTTTCCTTAGTTATTGACAAGCTTACTAAGAAATTCTTTGAGTGTTCGATTGTCACATTCCTGCTAGCCATTTGTTTGTGGGTGGTAGGCAGATGAAATGCGGTGATATGTTTGAAAATGCTCCATCAGGTTGTTGATGATCAAGTTCACAAACTCTCAGCACTGGTCGCTAATAAGAGTGTCCATACAGCCAAGGCGGCAAATAACGGAGAACAAAAAAATTGCTACTGACTTTGGCACTCTTATCTAGAACAGCTCTTGCTTCAGTCCACTTGGAGAAATGATCAGTGGCAGCAACTATATATTTGTTGCCATTTGAGGTTTCCTGAAGAGGACCGATCATATTAATCCCGACTAAGCACCATACTTTTCCAGGCACTGGTATACTGTTGAGTGGTGGAGCTTCCTTGCTGATTTTGGGATTTATGACAAAACATTTTTGACAGGCTTTGACATGTTGGTGAATGTTGTTCTTCATTCCAGTAATAACGGTCAGAGATTTTGGCTAACGTTTTATCTTTGCCAAAATGGCCACCAGAAATTGGGTTGTCATGGCAGGTCTTCTGGATATTTGGCAGTTGGCTTTTGGTGAGAACCTCCTTTTCCCCATGGTAAAGAATCCCTCCGTCTACTCAATATGGTTTAGCTGTTTGTTTGAACTGGGACTTGGCATTTACACGTTTCTCTGGAGGTAGATCGTAGATCCACTGGGGGCATTTTTGTTGTGTTGCAATGTAGAATCTCAAAAGCTGGTCATACAGTTGGTCTTCCATGGTTGTCAAAACTGGAAAAAGTTTGGTGTTATAGAGAGCAGAGAGAAACGTACATAAAAAGTTACTATGCACTGATGGGACAGCGCCATCTACTGTCAGTTCAATGTAAGCACTGCACTGTATTTTTCAACAAGAGGAAGCGGTTTACTCTGCATCTGAGAGCTTATGGCAGCGCGGTATGCCCCCAATCCAGGCTATTAACCCTATACTAACCGTTCTATCTGCCTGCTAGTTTTGCAGTTTCCTTCAACTACCTGATAGTCTGAAACTTCTATGAGATTTCTCCTACTTGAGTGTGAGGAAGGCCACATAACATGGCTGAGACAGGGTGAGAAAACCAGTAAAGTGATAACATTATGGCCTGGAGGGATATAGTCTGGCCTAGGCTATTTTACACCCCCAGATATAAAGTTTATCCCTAGGGGTATACTGTGGCCTGTCCCAGACTATACCCGGGTTCCATGTTAGATGGGTGTATTCTGGCCTGGAGGGGTATAGTTTGGCCTAGGCTATTTTACAACTGGGGTATAGTTTAGCTGTAAGGGACTTGCTAGAGGAGCGATTCCCCAGTAGCTACTGGTGAACCCTGGGGGAAGGGGCACAACAAGACAGTGAGCCCTAAACTGAACCCCCCTACTGTCCCTGGCTACTTGCCTGAACTGTCCTAGGTGACAGCCAGCAACTGGGTGGTGATCCCTTCTTAATATAAGTGATAACACAGAACGCAGAAAGGACAAACAGCTACAAAAGGGAGGTCAGCTAGCCAAGGGGTCGGTAACAGCAAGCAACGAAAAATCAAAATCCAAGAGAATAGTCAAAGTTAAAGCCAGAGGTCAGGAATAAGAATACAGGTAACCAAACAGCAAGAGTAAATAGCCAGCACGCACAAGGCAATAGCAAGCGCTAATGTGAATGTGAGCAAACAATAAATAGGAAGGAAGAACCCGCCCCAGACTCATACCTCACAACTTTCAAAGGACAGAAAGAGGGACAAAATGTGCATCTATTTTTCCATGTGCCCCCACACAGTATAATGCTACTACAGTCACCCTAACATTATATGCCCCCACATTATAATGTTCCCCTCCAATTTCCCCACAGTATTAAGTCCCTCTCCTTGTGCCCCAGTTTAAACTGGCGGAAACTAGAGGGTGACATTAAACTATGGGGCAGGTGGAGGGTGACATTAAACAGTGGGGGTAGTTGGAGAGGGACAATAAACTGGGGGCAACTAGAGGCAGATATGTCCCCCTCCAGCTACCCCCCACGGTTTACTATCCTCCTCCAGTTGCCCCCAGTTTAATGTCACCCTCCATCTGTCCCCCAGTTTAATGTCCCCCTTTATCTGCTACCCTCCCCCATCTTAATGTCCCCCTTCATCTGTCACCAGTTAATGCCCCCCCTTCATCTGCCCCAGTTTAATTGCCCCCTCCATCTACCACCAGTTTAATGTCCCCCTTTTTCCGCCACCAGCTTTCTGTCCCCCCTTCACCTGCCCCCAGTTTAATGTCCCCCTTTATCTGCCACCAATTTAACCACTTCTATTCCAGGCACATTTTCAAGTTTTTTGTATGTGCGGATTTGGAGGGCTATAACATTTTTATCATTTGCGTTATTCAACTAATTTCTGCATCTTTTTTCGGTGACCCATAGGGATTTATTTTTATGTTGTTTTTATTTTTGGGTGTGTGTTAATTTTTTTATATCTGGGAAAATATAAACAAAAGAGGAGGGAAAATGGGTCTGTTTTTCACTTTTTTTATTTTTTTTTATTTAATAACAGAAAAGTGCTACTAAAAAACTTTATAAAATAGTTTTACCTCGCCGTTACGGTAATTTTTTTTTTTTTTTTATGGTGTTATCGGGGGGTGGGGCTATAACCTGTAATAAGGGCATTTTATTGGCGTATTATTTTATTTATTTTTTTTTCTACTTTTCTATACTTTTTTTTTTTTTTTACATTGTGTCCCCATAAGGCCATAATAGACCTTTGGGGACTTTTTTTTTTTCGGGAGGCTGATTTCCCCTGTAGCAGGGGCTGGTACATTTAGCCCCAGTTGCAGGAGGAATGCAGCCTCCTGCACGTTGCTTTCACATAACTATAGAGCTGATCTGGGTCCTGTAGGACCCAGCAGCTCTAACAGACGCTGATCCCACACATGACCGCCGGGTCGGAGGGGAGCCGCAAGATGGCGGCGCCCATAGCGCTGTATATAGCGCACATTGAGCACTGTATACACGACCATCAGGATGGCAGGGGAGGTAATAAACCTTCCCTGCCTTCTCTATGGGAGCTCCGGCTGAAGTTACAGCCGGCTCCCCGTTTCAGCAGCTGCCCGATTTTGTGCAGTTGCTGAATTCCTTCTGGACGTATATTGTCTATGGGCGGTACAGAAGCGGTTAATGTCCCTCCTTCATCTTTCACCAGCTTAATGCCCCCTCCATCTACCACCAGTTTAATGTCCCCCTTTTTCTGCCACCAGCTTAATGTCCCCCTGCATCTGCCTTCAGTTTAATTGCCCATTCATCTGCCCCCAGCCCATCTATTCCTGCGACCACTGCTCACCTATATGTGCCACTACTCTGCATCTGAGAGTTTATGGAAGAGTGAAGAAATCAGGCGATACCTTTTAGAGGCTAACTGAGTATATTTATAAGTAAGCTTTCAGGAGTACTCGCTCCCTTCATCAGACATGGTGTGATACAAGAACTGAAAATTAACAGATTTTTATACACATGGTTTTCAAAGCATTTTAGAGTCCTTAAAAAAATTGCAATCTAAGTAGAGAAGTTATTTACAACAGGTCAAAAAAAACAGTCTGGAAACTTGTGGTGCGTGACGGAGGGATCAGTAATTCTTGCTGTTATCTGTTTGCTATCAGGAGGTGATTTGTGACCCTCACAGGTCACACATAGTGTGATTTGAAGCTGGCATGAATATTGAGTTCAGTTCATGGTTCAAACATAGTGTGACATGAAGCTGGCATGAATATTAAGTCCAAATTGCAGAGTTTGAAATTTTTGCATAAATTTATACTCCATTTCTTTTCTTTTCTCCTGTGTCTTAAAATGTCCCATTAAAACCACAACCCGCAAATCTTCAATAGAGTGGTTTTCTCCGGAGAAATGTGCGGCCACTGGGAGATCGGTTCTGCTGTTATTAATGGTGGATCTGTGTGAGTTCATTCGTTGACTGAGTCTCTGCCCTGTTTCCCCCACATAGAGGCCTGTGGTGGGACATTGCACACACATTATGAGGTACACCACATTGGAAGACCTGCAGGAAAATGTCCCCCTAATTCTGTGCACCTGTTGTGACTGTGGGATAGGTACACTGTCAGCGGTGTGGATGTGCTTGCAGGTCATGCACCTTTTATGTAGGCAAGGTGAGGTGCCATTTTCAGTTGGGGCCTTCAGGGCACTCCGGACGATAATGCGCCTCAGGTTTGGTGGTTGTCGAAAGGAGAGGAGAGGGGGGACTGGAAATATGTCCTTGAGTCTGTTGTCCCTATGTAGTACAGGTTGGAGCTCCTTGGCAATCCTTCGTAGGATCTCCAGCTGTGGGTTGTAGGTGACAACTAGGGGCACTCGGGCTTCTTTCTGGGTCTCTCTATATGTGAGCAGACTGTCTCTGTTAATGGCTGCTGCTTTGTTTAATTGGTTGTCTGTCACTTTTGGTTTGTATCCCAATCTGAGAAATTTCAACCTCAGATCCAGGAGGTGCTTGTCCAGGTCTGTTTTGTCGGAGCAAATACGATTGTATCGTATAGCCTGGCTGTAGATTATAGATTGTCTTGTGTGCTTGGGGTGGAAGCTGTCGTTTCTCAGGTAGGCCGTTCTGTCTGTGGGTTTGTGGTATATCGATGTGAGTAGCCGGTGGTCTTTAATGTATATTGTGGTATCCAGAAAGTGAATTTCACTCCCTGAATAGCTAAGTTTAAGGTTGATGGTCGGGTGAAAGTCATTGAAGTCATTATGGAATTGAAGTAGGGCCTCCTCACCTGCAGTCCAGATGACAAGGATATCATCGATATAACGAAGGTAAATCATAGGTTTGGTGGTGCATGTTGATAAATATGTTCCTTCCATTTCTGCCATAAAGAGATTTGCATATTGGGGTGCACATCTGGTCCCCATTGAAGTTCCCATTCGCTGTAGATATAGATCCTCTCCAAAGGTAAAATGGTTGTGGCTAAGGATGAATTGTATGAGCTGCGTTACTGGTTCTGTTGGGAGGTTTTGTTTTGCCAGGTGTACCCGACATGCTGCAACTCCATCCTTGTGGGGAATGTTAGTATACAGGGATTCCACATCCATGGTGGCCAAAATGGTACCCTCAGGTAGAGGGCCCAGGGCATTCAGTTTGTTAAGAAGGTCAGTGGTGTCCTGGATATAGCTTGGAGTATCCCTGACAAGGGGTTTTAGGAGATTTTCCACCCAACCTGAGATGTTTTCTGTCAGTGTCCCAATGCCAGAAATGATAGGCCTCCCAGGGTTGCCATCTTTGTGTATCTTTGGGAGCATATAGAAGCAGCCCGGCCTGGGATCTTGGGGGATAAGTCCTTTTACCTGATTCTGGATCTGGACTGGAAACTCCTTGATCATACTCTTTAGTTCTTTCATATAGGCCTCTGTGGGATCACTTCCAAGTTTGGAGTAATGGATGGGATTTGACAGTTGCCTGTTTGCTTCCTGGATATAGTCTGAGGTATTCATTATGACTATTGCGCCCCCTTTGTCAGCTGGTTTTATTATTATATCCTGATTTTCTTTCAGTGATGTAATAGCCTTCTGTTCCTGCAGGGTTAGGTTATGCACCTGTTTCTTTTGTTTCTCTAGGATTTCTGATTTTACTTTGCTTCTGAAACAGTCAATATATTTATCCAGTGCTGCATTAGCTCCAGGGCGTGGGGTCCAGGTAGATTTTTTGGTAGGATTCCTTATGGGCTGTTCCATCTCAGAGTCACTGCTGTATGGAGGGTCTTTGTCATAAAAATATTCCCTTAATCTCATTTTTCTGAAAAACTCCTCCATATCATTGCAGAGTTGGATATGGTCAGTGTGTGCCGAGGGGCAGAAGGAGAGACCTTTGGAGAGAACTGACATTTCGGTGTATCTGAGAGTTTATGGCAGTGCAGTATACCCCCAATCCGGGCTATTAACTCTATACTAACCGTTCTGCCTGCTAGTTTTGCAGTTTCCTTCAACTATCTGATAGTCTGAAACTTCTATGAGATTTCTCCTACCTGAGTGTGAGGAAGGCCACATAACACGGCCAAAACGTTACTCTATACCCTGTTACGTGTGTAAATAAAACCACAGGAATTGCAGACATATACAGTCTGAAGTGTGAAGTCTTTTCCTCTACTATACTACTGGAGTGGGACCCTAACTTCACTACTTGATAGTGTGCTATCTACACCTCACTTTATTTACTGTTTTTTATGTTCCTTCATCTCCCTGGGCCTCTGGTTATTATGAAAAGACCCCAGAGTATAATAATAGTAGTATTTGTTGAGGTTTACGGAAACCTCAACAGCAGAAGGGAAAGCAGAGGCGGCCATGAGCAGGAGCAGGGATAGGTAAGTAAATAGGGCAAGTTACCTGTTGGGGCCCTATAAAAAAAAAAAAAAAAAAAAAAAAAAAAAAGGGGCATGGCCTACGACCTAATGTAGCAGGATGCGTGTTGCCTTAGCTCCTGCCCTGCCCACTTGAAAAGGGCCCGAAATAAGCCCTTGCTTCCCCCCCATGGGGAAAAAAAACAGCAAAGTCCTCCACTCCAGGGGCCCCTGCCTCCACCGATCGCTCTGGTCAGCCCAGGATAGCCTCCTACCTGTTCCCACCATCGGCTCCTATTCGGACCTCCACACGGCAGCGGCCATCTTCCCAGGCCGCACCAGCTTCTCTCCTGCCTCCCCCGGAGCTATTGGTGACTGCTCTGCTTCCTCTAAGCTGTTCCACCGCCTCTCCACTGCTTCCTACTTTTGCCATGACTACCCAGGTGGGTCCCCTGGGTGTTGCTCCTGCTGATATGGCTGGCGGGGTCCCTGTCTCCGCTCCCCCAGTGAGCAACATGGCGCCGCCGGCAGCGCTTCTCCCTGACGCTTCATAAGCTCTGTGGGGCTCCTGCACTGATCCAGCGCTCCAGCCCCCAGCCTCTCCCTATACTGACCGCCTCCTTGGTGCCTCCGGTCTCAGATCCCTGTGCTGGCTCTCCCACAGCCTCTGCCTCCACTCCTGCCTGCTCCTATGTTACAAGTGATCCCTGTACTGCCTGGGAAAGCTTCTCCAGCACACTCCCAGGGGGGTGAAGTGGATTTTGGGGCTACCACCTCAATGTCTCCATATGCAGCCCTGTCTCCTCCAGCACCTCTTCCTGCCTCTCAACCCCTGCTGATTGATCAGAGTGCTCTGCCTCCATCCTCTCTCCCGCCGAAATGGCTCCAGTTCCTCACTCGATCCTTGGTTACTGAAGTCACTGAGGCATGTTGGAAGGAAATCCGCACTGAAATAGCCGTGCTGAAATTTCTACGCTGCGGCAAGATCTTCGTCATATTGCATCTCGAGTAGACTCCCTGGAGGATGATCATGACCAGACACGGGCCTACATTTCTCGACTTCAGGACTCTGTTTTTTCTCAATGTCATTTGTCCAATGCTCTGTAACGTCATGTTGAGGATTTGGATAACAGGGGCAGGCGAAATAATATTAGAGTTAAGGGACTGCCTGAGGCTACTCGTGAGGAAGATTTACATGCTACTCTGGAGGTGATCTTTAATTCCATCCTCCAGGAGCCCCCTACCCATAAGATAAAGCTGGACCGTGCACACAGAGCATTGCGCCCTAAGGGCACTGGGCCTAACCCGCGGGACGTTATCTGTTGCGTCCATGACTTGGCCTTGAAGGAAGCGATCTTGTCCAAGGCCAGGACCCTCAGGGACATTAATTTCGATGGAGCCAAGATACAACTTTATCAAGACTTACCCTGGATTACTCTGCAGAAAAGGAGGCATCTGCGCCCCCTCCTCCAGCTGTTGCGTGAACGTCAGATACCGTATCGGTGGTGCTTCCCCTTTGCCCTGACCGCCAGGCACAATGGTCGTTCGGCTACCCTACGCTCTGAAGCGGACCTGCATTCATTCTGCTCAGTTCTGGACATTGCTCTCCCTCTGGACATGCCTGATTGGGAACTGGTTGTTCCCCCTCCACCTCCGCCTCCGTTGTGGTCTCAACAGAAGCCGAAAAGTCGCCATCTGCCCTCTACTGGTGCCGTCCCTGGGCGACAGAGGGTGGACCCGCCACCTCCGTGACTGCATTGACTCTCTTTTCTTCCCGTTTTGTTTTCCTTAGGTCCTGAATTGGAGCCTCCTCCTGCAGCTTCTGGTGGCTGCTAGGGGAGCTTTGCTGTTCCCTCTACGGGTCACTGTCATGTACCTGTTGTTTAAGAGTTATTTATATCTGTTGCCCACTCGCTGGTCCCTTCCTAATTTGTTTTTTTATTCAAGTGGTTTCCCGTTTTTCTTGGCAGGCAGGGTGGGAGATTATTTTCTCTCCTACCTTTATAGTTTTCCTCTTTAAATTCTGTTGAACTTTTCATTGTCCTTAACTGGTCTGTCTACTTATAGTCCACTCCTGCCTCCCCACTGTGGGGGCTGTTTCCAGTTAAGGGTTCCAATTTTGGACCCTTTTGGTTAGTTTGCCTACAGTTGCTCTGTTCTTTGCTGTTAGCCCCCGGTCAGGAGATTTAGACCTGCCCATGATACGATTTTTTTCTTGTACTGTTGTCTGATTGTTTTTTGTTTGTTCTTTCTCCTTCCCCCTCTTCTCAACCCTCTCTCTCTTTAGGTTAACGGTTTTTCCATCCCAGCGACTGACCAAAAGGACCCTCTGCATGAGTTTCTCCATGCTGTGTTCCCCTCCTCTAGGTCAGGTTAGATCTGCCTATGCCTATTCTCTTATTCATCTGCTGGTGCTGCTTTTGTTTTTTTCCTTATGGCTAAGTGTATTACTCTGAATGTTAAGGGCCTGGGCTCCAACTCTAAAAGGTGCATGGTCCTGCGTGAGCTCAGTTCCCTCCAGGTGGATGTGGCTTTCCTCCAGGAAACCCACTTTGATCACACTGGTTCCTTCAATTTTGCCCGTCACTATTTCCCTGTCGCCTATTCTGCCCACAATACACGGAGGAGAGGGAGTGTGGCTATCCTGCTCTCCCGTTCCTGTCCTATCTCCATTTCTGCTCCTCACCTTGACCCTGAGGGTTGCTACATAATTTTAGAGGGACTTCTTCACGGCCAGCCCATCGTTCTCTGTAACCTGTATGCCCCTACTCGTCCCAAATCTCTTTTCTTAGGAAAGTATTGCACCACCTACAGGCTTTCTCTGGCTCGGTGCTGCTACTGGGTGGTGACTTCAATATGGCCTTCTCTGAACGCGTGGACAAATTGTCCCTATCTGACGGGCCCACAAGCACCTCCCAGCTATGACTTGCCAGAGACTTCCGTTGTCTAATTAGGACTGCTGCCCTTTATGATCTCTAGAGTGTCCATAACTCCACTGCCTGGTCTTTTACTTTCTACTCCCACCCCCACAAGACGCACTCTAGAATAGATTATTTTTTCGGTAACACATTGGCTCTTAGACTATTAACTGATGCAGACATTGGCCCTATTTCCTGGTCTGATCATGCTCCTGTTATGATTTCGCTGTCCCCCGTCTCTGTTCTAACTAAACTTTGTCACTGGCGGTTGAATGAGTCCCTCCTCCACTTTCCAATGTCCTGTGCTACCCTCTGTGCCCGGCTCTTGGAGTACTTTAGTCACAATGTACACTCCATCTCTTCAGACTCCACCCTCTGGGAGGCCCATAAGGCCGTTATGAGGGGCAACTGTATAGACTTAGCTACTAAATTTAAAGATTGAAAGATCGACAGGCTAGAGAAGTCGCTCTGTTGACTCGGATTAGATCTCTATTGGATTGGTTGGCTCAGGCCCCTTCAGTCTCCGTCCTCCGCCAGTTGGTAGTTGGTAGACCTTCGTGACCTTGCTACCCAAGCAATCCAGCGCCTCCTACTTAATAGCCGCCAACATTATTATGAGAGGGGCAACAAAGCTGATGTTGCCAACCACTCTGCCATCCCCAACCTCCTTCTGAGCCTTGACGCCGAAAAGGCCTTTGACCGCCTCAATTGGTCGTTCATGTTTGCCACCCTTGAAAAATTTGGGTTTTCTGGAGCATTTCTTACGGCAGTTAGAAAGCTTTATTCTCGGCCCTCGGGGGGGGTCAAACTTTCTAACTCCTTTTCCTCCCCTTTCCCCATCCGCAATGGTACGCATCAGGGCTGCCCTTTGTCCCCTCTCATATTTGCTTTGTGTATCGAGCCCTTGGCTTCCCAGGTTTGGTCCAATCCTGACATCATTGGTGTGGCTGTTCGTCACAGGGACTTTAAGATAGGCCTGTTCGCAGATGATGTCCTTCTGACTCTCACTAATCCTCATACTTCCCTTCCTAACCTTCTTCAAGTGCTGAAGGAATATGGCGATCTCTCCGGATATAAAGTTAACCTAACTAAGCCAGAAGCATTGCCCCTTAATATTCCTGATCCCACCCTACAACTCCTCTGGTCTAACTTTGACTTTCAGAGGAAGGAGCGCTCCCTCCGTTATCTAGGCATTCAGTTGTCCCCCTCCTACTCCTCCCTCTTTTCAGTCAACTACCCTCGTTTGTTTAACAAACTTTGCTCTCTCCTGGACAAATGGCGCCCCCTCCACATATCACTCATAGGCCGCACCACGGCAGTTAAAATGACCCTCCTCCCGAAGCTACTCTATTTTCTTGAGACACTACCAGTGGCGATTCCCCGCTCTGAATTGCGGTCTCTTCAAAAATCAATTTTCCAGTTTCTTTGGAACGAGAAAGACATCGTATCCCTCGCTCGGTGATGATGTCTTGAAAGCAGCAGGGGGAACTGGCGGTCCCACATATTCTGCATTATTATTGGGCGACCCACTTACATGCTATCCCATTCTGGGCCGCAGCACAAGCCTGCCTTCACTAAGTGGGTTGAGATTGAGAAGCTCTGGCTAGCTCCAATCCACCCCAATGCGCTTCTGTGGTCTCACTCTCCCCCCCCCCCCCGTTGCCCCTCTCCTCGGACCTATCTGTTTCACCCGTGCCATATGGATGACTTTTTCCTCTAGCTTCCCTGCACTCGTCCATGATCTCTTTCCTATACAAACCGCGCCTCCCGGAGGGACTCACGGGGGCTATGATGCGACCCTGGAGTAGATTGGGCTTTTTCCACATTGCCGATTTGGTGGACCCAACGACTTTGGAGCTCAGGCCCTTTGATTATTTTACCTCTGTTCTACACTTACCCGCATCTGAATGGTTCCATTACCGGCAGATTGCTCATTTTGTACTTTCCCAGTTCGGCTCCCTAAAGGTTTCGCTCCCCACTGCTTTTGAGAGGGTTTGTCGAGCTGGCACCTCCACGAGAGGTTTGATATCGGGAATTTACCACCACTTATCCTTTCCAGAGGGGAGGCCCTCCCTTTCTCATAAATATATGGCTAAGTGGTCCGGGGCCCTGAATAGGCAGATCTCGCCCGGACAATGGCAGATTATCTGGTCTCAAGCAGCCAAGTCCTTGACATGTGTGACTTTTTGGGAGAGTCAGTATAAGCTGCTCATGCATTGGTATCACACTCCAGCCTTGCTTCATTCTCTAAACCCTAGCATTTCTTCCCATTGCTGGCGTTGCCGGGCGGGGGTGGGTACACTGTACCACATTTTCTGAGAGTGCCCACAGATTGGTTCTTTTTGGATAGAGGTTGAACGCCTCACTGATGCCATATTTGTGAAAGGTGTACCCTTGGATCCCCTCATTTACTTGCTTATCCTCCCCCCAAGTCATTTAGGCAAGATGGCCTCCAAATTATTTTTGTTCCTCTGCACTGCCACTAAAACATTAATTGCTCTCCATTGGAGGAAATCCTCCTCTCCTACTGGTCCTGAACTTATAGCTCGTATGAAGGCCGTCCGTAGCATAGAGTCCCTGACTGCCTCTCTTAATCATACGATGGAGGCTTTTTATGCTGTGTGGTCATCCTGGGATGCATATTGTATTCTGCAAGGTCTTTGACTCTGTTCCCCTTCTCTCCTCTCTCCTCTTCTCCTTTGTCTTGTCCCCCCAGTATCACTTCATTATATTCCACATACAGTGCCTTGCGAAAGTATTCGGCCCCCTTGAACTTTTCAACCTTTTGCCACATTTCAGGCTTCAAACATAAAGATATAAAATTTTAATTTTTTGGTGAAAAATCAACAACAAATGGGACACAATTGTGAAGTGGAACAAAATTTATTGGTTATTTTAAACTTTTGTAAAAAATAAAAAACTGAAAAGTGGGGCAATATTATTTGGCCCCCTTAAGTTAATACTTTGTAGCGCCACCTTTTGCTGGGATTACAGCTGCAAGTCGCTTGGGGTATGTCTCTATCAGTTTTGCACATCGAGAGACTGAAATTCTTGCCAATTCTTCCTTGGAAAACAGCTGGAGCTCAGTGAGGTTGGATGGAGAGAGTTTGTGAACAGCAGTTTCCAGCTCTTTCCACAGATTCTCGATTGGATTCAGGTCTGGACTTTGACTTGGCCATTCTAACACCTGGATACATTTATTTGTGAACCATTCCATTGTAGATTTTGCTTTATGTTTGGGATCATTGTCTTGTTGGAAGATAAATCTACATCCTAGTCTCAGGTCTTTTGCAGACTCCAACAGGTTTTCTTCCAGAATGGTGCTGTATTTGGTTCCATCCATCTTCCCATCAATTTTAACCATCTTCCCTGTCCCTGCTGAAGAAAAGCAGGCCCAAACCATGATGCTGCCACCACCATGTTTGACAGTGGGGATGGTGTGTTCAGGGTGATGAGCTGTGTTGCTTTTACGCCAAACATATCGTTTTGCATTGTGGCCAAAAAGTTCAATTTTCGTTTCATCTGACCAGAGCACCTTCTTCCACATGTTTGGTGTGTCTCCCAGGTGGCTTGTGGCAAACTTTAAACGAGACTTTTTATTTATATCTTTGAGAAATGGCTTTCTTCTTGCCACTCTTCCATAAAGGCCAGATTTGTGCAGTGTACGACTGATTGTTGTCCTATGGACAGACTCTCCCACCTCAGCTGTAGATCTCTGCAGTTCATCCAGAGTGATCATGGGCCTCTTGGCTGCATCTCTGATCAGTCTTCTCCTTGTTTGAGATGAACGTTTAGAGGGACGGCCGGGTCTTGGTAGATTTGCAGTGGTCTGATACTCCTTCCATTTCAATATGATCGCTTGCACAGTGCTCCTTGGGATGTTTAAAGTTTGGGAAATGTTTTTGTATCCGAATCCAGTTTTAAACTTCTCCACAACAGTATCACGGATCTGCCTGGTGTGTTCCTTGGTCTTCATGATGCTCTCTGTGCTTTAAACAGAACCCTGAGACTATCACAGAGCAGATGCATTTATATGGAGACTTGATTACACACAGGTGGATTATATTTATCATCATCAATCATTTAGGACAACATTGGATCATTCAGAGATGCTGCACTGAAAGTAAAGGGGCCAAATAATATTGCACGCCCTACTTTTCAGTTTTTTATTTTTTACAAAAGTTTAAAATAACCAATAAATTTCGTTCCACTTCACAATTGTGTCGCACTTGTTTTTGATTCTTCACCAAAAAATTTAAATTTTATATCTTTATGTTTGAAACCTGAAATGTGGCAAAAGGTTGAAAAGTTCAAGGGGGCCGAATACTTTCGCAAGGCACTGTATACGTTTATACAATGCACTGATGTCACACACACCCACATTATTTGCTCATAGTGCCCGGAATCGAGGTACTGCATGGCACATGCACACATCGCATTCTGGCCTTCAATGCATTGACACAGGCGCAGCACAAAGTTCCACCGTCATCTGTGCTCAAAACATTGCACCTGTGCAGCTCCCCCTCTAAATGTATACCATCTTGAAGTGCAGACTCCTTCATTCTTGACCACAGGTATGCCCCACCTTTTTTTTAGTGAACCTATTACTTGACTGTATTGATTGTACCTTGTTTCCCTGTCTTCCCCCTTCATCCTCTATACCCTGGCCTTTTGAATTATACATTCTTTTTCTTATTTGTTGACATATTCCTCTGATCCTGCTCCTTATTATGTTTTCCATTCTCCTATCTCTCTATTACATGACTATGCTCATTTTACTTCACCTTTCTATACCCAACTTCATATCCATGTCAAAATATATGTAATTATGTATTACTCTACATTGTATACAACTATTGGGCCACCATTCTTTATTATTATGCTTTGTATTCTATTCATATACCAACATGAACTATTATGATCACTCATTGGGTGTTGATCCTTTACAGATCTGACTTATTAAAAGTCAACTTCAACACAAATGTCATTTCCACATTGATCTGTCATAAGGATTATTGCTTTTTTCACAGCAATGGTTATGATCTATGTGATATTTTATGATCCTTATTCACTGATAAGTATGAAAAGCTATGCTGAATAAGCATCTAAAAAAAAAATTGTGTGCCATGGTTTCCTACTGCATGATTGTACGGGTTGGAGAACCCTTCCACTAAGCTCCATACGGAACGAGAGTGCGTTACCATTATTGATACAAACACATTATCTCAGAAGCATGTAGGAGTTCCAAATGACCAAATGTCCCATATACTGTGTGTACTTATTACTTGTCTTGGTAACCGTATAGTAATTATTAAAGTAAGTAAAATTATTAAAGTTACAGTTATGGCATTAAAGAGTGTTTGGTGCATTTTCCTTCAGAAAAAGCTACAGTACACCATCAGGTCTATGTGGGGGTTCTGGTCAGCAGACCTATAGTTGGCTGGGATCACACTATGTTAGTGGCACCACAAATACATGACTTAGAACTATGTATCCATGTATTCTTTTATCTCTTCTATTTCAATATTTGTGTGCAATTTTGACTAATAGAAGAGCAGACTGGCGCCCATGCTATGCTACCCTTACATAGAACAGGATTGTCTGATGATATATGCTCAGAGTTATAGCTAGCAAAAGGGGCGACGGCGGTGGCCCTGGGACAACTGACTTTATGAGGCCCAACCACAAATACAAGCTTCACTTGCAACTGTATTGGCATCTGCGAGCCAACAGTATAGTTGAAATACATAGCACAGAAGGAAGCCTCTGACTTCCTGCTCTAACTATTGTGCAATTTATAAGCTGCAAGCCAATTCAGGTATATGGCCTATGAGGTGCTCTGACTACAGTATAAACATCTGTGTCCTGACGCAGATGGACATGATAAAGTCACTGCATTGTGCCTTCCGTACCAGGACACAGAGCACTTTATCTGTGATCCTTGCTCATTGTAGGCTACACACCTGAAAAAAGCAAGATGGGCGGTGGCGGTGGTAGCTCCATGCATCAGGAGATCGAGGTAGGTGAGTATTTATTTATACATTTCATTATTTTTTTCACATAGTGGGGGCATTTTAATACAAGGGGCACTATTTATATAAAAGAAAAATTGTATGAATATACAATGCAATAATATTTGGAGGCATTGGGGGCAATATTTAAGTAAGGGGCATCAGGGGCATAATTAATACAATGGGCATTAGGGATTTTAATACAAGCGGCATTATTTATATGACTGGGCAATTGAGAGCAATATGAATAAATGGGACAAAACAGCATAAGGGCAGTATTAAAGGGGTTATCTGAGGAATAATAAAGCTTACCAGTGCATTCCTTTTGCTGGTTATGCTTTATTACTAATATACAACCCAGTCCACCGGAGCCCCATTTACTACTTTTGTGAAGGGCAGTTGGGGAGACCAGGACTCTTAAGTTGGGATGGCTACAGTGGAGGTAGAGGAACAAGAGTTACAGCCTCCACAGCTGCTCTCCATATAGGTGATAAATAAGGCTCCAAGCTTTACCTTTTCAGGGAACAGATTGGTAAGCTTTATTCCCCTTACGTCCAACAGCAGCACAATATGAGGTATCCCCAAAATGGTGTAACTAAAAAGTACACCTGGCCCCACAAAAAAAAGTTGCCCTTTGCATCCCCATACACAGAAATATAAAAAAAGTTACAGGTGTCAGAATACAGCGACTTTAAGAAAATTGTTTTTTTTTTACAAAGTTTTGGATTTTTGTTAAGGGGTTAATATTACCTCTCAAATAATAATGCCCCCCCTGTGTTCACTCAAATTAATAATGCCCCCTGTGTACCCCCTTAAATTATTAGTGCCACTTAAAATTGATTTTTCCATTATGCCAGATATAAACAATACATCTCTTAACATATGTATTGCCATCTAAGACCCCCTTGTATTAATAATGCCTCTTAATAACCCCTTTGTATTAAATGGGTTATCCAGTGAATAATCGTTGATTATGTAGATAATCTGTTTTCCCTTAGTCCGAACAGCAGCACAATATGGGGTATCACTGCCCCTGTGTGCTGGTAGGACAGGCGGAATTTTTAATTTACATAATTAATTAAATGATACTCCCCTATAAGAGGCCAAGGAGACCTCCCCTCACTGTGTTTTTTTCTGTCCTGTGTGTTGGACAGGTGGAGGGAGGCTCTTTGTCCTCCCATTTTTTCCTAAGGAGTTGGGGGTTAACTACATTTTTGTAAGTTTTTTTTTCCTCTTTCAGCTGTTCATCTTTTCCTAGGGAGTTTTTTTTTTACTCCTAAGGCTTCCTTGTTTGTGGCCATTCTGGGCTGGGTGTGCCTGCCCTTGTCTGATCTCCGGTGAGATGTTTGCAGCTGGGCAGGCTGTGCATTCAGTATGTGTCTGTTTCTGAACTTGGAGGCTGTATTGCAGGGTTAAAATAAACCTCTCTGCATCTCCTGCCTGGCTGAGCTCTTCAGCAGAGTTTATGCTTCAGGTGTTTGTGCTCAGTTTAAACTGATGACAGCGTCTCAGACACAAATTCCCTACATTGCCCTTCTGTTGCAGTTATGGTTCTATTCCAGTCTGCCACAAAGACACACCGCACTTCCTATAGCAGTGGAATTAAAGCGAAGAGGGAGAGAAAGGTTTTTTAATACCGGATTTTTGTCACTTCAAGTTCCGGAACCTTTTTTGCAGGTCCTGTTTCCTGGACCCCTTTTTTCTGTTAAACTTCTGTAGCCTTTTCAAAAAAAAAAAAAAAAAAAAAAAAAAGGGGTAGTAGTGGTATTAAAGACACTGTTGATAAGTATGGTCTTCTCCCTACTTATTTAAACCTTTTTCCTAAGTTTGTGTCTCTGATAGGCTGTACATTTTTGTTTGATACTGTTCTGACTGCTTTCGGTGGCAGTGGCGACTTAATGAGGAAAAGGTCCTCTAAGATGAAGCATTTCGCTTGTATGGAGTGCGACATCCCTCTGCTTGATGGTACAATTACATCCGCTTTCGCCAATGCCGTGGGACCCCATCTGAGGATTCGTCCATTCGTGACGTAATTGTGTGGGTCAGAGCAGGATAAGAAATCCGGAATGTGATTTCTCAAGAAGCTTCGTACTGAGAGACATCCTCAGTCAGTTCCATCAGAAGAGGAATTTCACATACTCAATGTGATGCACTCGTGTGATGTTGACACTGCACTAAATCCCAGCAGGCTTCTTGGCAAGTATGCCTAGGCTGCTGAAGTCCATCTGGTCAGGCGACCGTGATGTTGAACTTGGGGAAGCTTCTAGTTCCACCTATAGGGGGCCAAGGGCCTTCCAAGTGGACGCAACACTGGATAAAGCTTTGACATGCTCAGGCTTCTGTGGACATCGCCTCCAATGAGGTAGCGAATAAGAGAGTATCTAGCAGAAGTGTCCATATACCAGGTCAAGATGCCTGCCAGATCTAGGGCCTTCTCTACAGCTGCTAGAAGGCCATTATGGTTGAAAACCGGGAGCAGACAATGCGCCAAGTAGAACGATGCCCCTAACCTTGAGCTGGGTAAACATTTTAGAAGAGGCCTGGACGACATCATAGAAGGCCTTGTGATTAAAAGGTTAAGTGCCTTCCGCAGTCCTTTAAAAGGAGCAGGACCTTCTGGCCAGGGCAGAAGTTATCAGTGCAGCCGCCTCAATCTACGTTCTAATATCAGAGGCGTGCTAGATATCAGTCCAGAGGGGCTGGACGTAAGTTCCCCAAGGAGGGGACAGAAAGAAGCCTGGCTTTGACGCCAACTTTTCGCCTCCTGTGGCGGCAAGTACTCCTGTTGGAGGATGTCTCTCCCATTTTTTCTCTCCTGCTGCAGGTACAGCGGGGTTATGCGGACGAATTCTTTGCCCACCACAAGACAGATTCTCACAACCCGTTCTTTCCTGCACTGGAGCAGGTTATACTGGAAAATTCCATTCTGGAATACCTGGGCAAGGGGGCCTTGGGAAGGTCCCCCCCTCTGAACAAGGTTTGGGGTCTACTCTCTCTCCAGACTTCCCGCTACCAATATATGTTATAGTCCTAATATATCGAAGTCTCTTCATAAGGAAGAGCGTTTCCAAAGGGACACTGGGAAGTTGGTCACATCCTTGCTCCAAAGCAATGTTCTTGTCACTCTCGACCTAAAGGATGCGTACTTACAAGTTCCAGTTATCCTCCTCACAGAGGGTATCTGAGAATTGCTGTTTCTATTGCCGCCCATAGGTGACATTTCCAGTTTGCGGCCCTGCCCTTCGGCATTTCCTCAGCTCCCCACACCTTTACCTAGGTGATGGCTCCAGAAACAACTACACTCAGACCTCTAGGTCTGTTCATAGTGCCGTATTGGACGACTGGCTAATAAAAGCCTAGTCAGAAACCATCCTGCTCCAGCACCTGCAGACAACTGTGTCTTTTTTTTTCCAGCATCCAGGCTAATAACCGGGAGAAGTCAGAGGTGATTCAAAAATCTGCAAGGAGACTATATTTTTTTCCCCATGTTTGCGTGGGTTTCCTCCGGGGTCTCCGGATTCCTCCCACACTCCTAAGACATACTGATAGGGAATGTGGATTGTAAGTCCTATATGGGACAGTGCCATATATCTGTCAATGTCCGTGAGGGTGCTGCAGAATATGATGGCGCTATACAGGTTATCATATCTTCTCAAGATGCATCGGATGTTCATCAGAACAATTTTGAGAGTTTCTGGCCTCATGTCAGCCCTTGCCAATTCAGTTCCTTGGACATTATGGCATATAGTCGGTAGTACTAGGGGTCTGAAATCATAGCCCTCTGAATCTTGACAAGAGGATCAGACTTTCTCCCAGAACCCGTCTTTCTCTCAATTGGTGATACACCTGAAATTCGGATGTCCACGGTCCAACCTCTTTGGACCCTGTTGACCGATGCATCCTTTTCAGGATGAGGAGCCCATCTGTATGAGAAAACCGTACAAGGAGTCTGGAGCAGGCTAGAAAATATGACATCATCCATCTGGAGGGAACTCAGAGCAGTTCACCTGGCACTCCTCCATTCTTCTTCTCATCTCAGAGGAAGAGCTGTCAAGATCCGATCCGTCAAGATGGTGACTGTAATAAACAGGAAGGCATCAGATAATTCTCCCTTCTCAGGGAGGCAGGTCTGATTTTCACCTGGGCAGAGAAAGATCTGACCCATCTCTCTGCAGTTCACATCAAGGGCTCCTTGAACATAATAGCGGATCAGTTGAGTCGGGGTCTTACCGTATGAGGAGAATGGTCTCTCAATCAAGAGTGTTCCACCAGATCACCCTGAAGTGGGGTCTTCCAGAAGTAAACCTTATGTTGACCAGACTCAATCCCAAGGTAGAGACGTTCTGCTCACTACATCAGGAGGACTATCCCTTGGCAGTGGATGCCCTGTCCATCCCTTGGAGGTTCAGGCTGGCGTACATCTTTCTTCCACTTTCCATGATACCAAGGGTATTGATGAAAGTCAGACAAGACCAAGCCTATGTGATAACCAAAAAGGGCTTGGTGTTCCCAACTTATGCTCATGAGTCGAGGGATCTATTAGAGGCTTCCCCCAATCGAGAACCTGGTTTCCCAAGGAACTTAGAAGTGCCAGGATCTGAGGAGATTCAACCTGACAGCCTGAAGGTTGCTCAGTCCCTAGTGGACTGTCAGAAGTCGTCCTGAAGACCTTTTTTTCTGTGCAAGAGCAGAATCCACCAATAAAAGATACCTAAGGATAGGTATTGTCTTCAAGGAGTGGTTCTCCAGACGGGAAGTGAATAGTTTGAATCCTTCTACGCTTGGATAAGAGCCTTTCCCTTGCCACATTGAAGGTACAGGTTTCAGCCCTATCTACCTGCTTAAGCAAAAGATTGGTCTCAGAACCCTGTAATTCCCAGAATTTCTTAAGGGTGCTATGAGACTTAGGTAAGTAGTTGCAGCTCCCGTTCCACTCTGGGATCTATCCACAGTTCTTTCTGGCCTTTGCGGCCCGACATTGGAACCATTTGAGAAGGTGGATCTTAAGTTTCTGGCTTGCAAACCACCTTTTTGCTAGCTATCACCTCAGCTAAAAGAATACCAGAGTTGCAGGCTTCTTTTCTGAAGAGCCATATTTTTATTTTTTTTTTTCTCATTTGGGTCCAGCTTAGATTTCTTCCTAGGTTTAACCCTAAGGTGCCCTCTCGGGCTAATATTAACCAGGTGGTCTCCTTACCAGTTTTCTTTCCCAGCTCCTTCCTCTAAGGAAGGGGGAAAACTTCATACTCTGGATATAGTATGGTGTCTCCAAAATGTATCTTCTGCGTACATAATCCTTAAGAAGATTGGGAAACCCTCTTAATTTAAATTTATTTTGCTCGGGTTATCGCCCGAGTTTATCAAAGGGCTGTGTCAGCCTCCTGGACTGAGAGTTGGTCTTGCTTTTTGAGCAGTTTGTTCAGCCGTTTTTGGTCACCACCAACTAACCTTTGTTAAACACTATCAGTTAGATGTCCGTAGTTCAGAGGCTACTGCCTTTGGACATTCATACGGTACTGTAGTGAGTGAGAACCCTCCCTAGGGGATCTACTTGCTACGTCCCCATATTGTGCTGCTGTTGGACGTAAGGGGAATCGTTGATTATGTAGATAATCTGTTTTCCCTTAGTCCAAACAGCAGCACAAGCTTTCCCCCCCCTTTAGGAAGGATTGTTGTTTTTTTCTTTTATTCTTTATAACTAACACAGTGAGGGGAGGTCTCCTTGGCAATTCACAGAAATTTATTATTTGCCCCTGATGAATCTTGTAGAGGAAACGCGTTGGAAAGTTGAGGAGTTAGATTTTTAAAGTCAGTTACAGGGTTGAAACAGGGTTGATTCCCTCTGAATCCTGTTGGCGTGGCATTAGGCCAGTAGTCTCAGGATAGATGAGAAGTACTGGTTTCTATGGATTATTTCATCTGAGACAATATTGTGGCAAATTGATTCAACCTGTAGCTTGTCTACATTTTTGAGGCAGTTCAGTTATATTCCATAGGTCTAAGTGAAGATATTTATGAGACCACTCTGTATAGGAGATTGAGGTTTCATCACAGTGATAAATAATTGATCTATGATTTAAAGCACTGTTAGTGTATAGTTGTTTATGGATCTGCTCTGTTTTGATGGCATTAGCAGATTTTAATACTATTAGCCCTGTTAGGGTTGGGATATTCATTTTTAAATAAATATTAATAAAAGTGATGTTTTAGGCATTATATCTCCAAATAACTTTTTTGTCTTTAATGGTAAACACTTCCACCAGCTCAGGGGCACTGCCATGGGTAATCCATGTGCACCTACGTATGCAAACTTGCTCCTGGGCTGGTGGGAGGAGACAATGGTGTTTACAGAAGAAAGAGACGATTTTGTTACTAGAATTGAACTGTGGGCATGGTACATTGATGATATCCTGGTTTTGTGGAGAGGTAGTGCAGAGTCTCTCTCAGCATTAGTAGGGACTTTAAACGTGAATAAAATTGGTTTATCTTTCACGTTTGAAGTTGGAGGCTCTACCCTCCCATTCCTGGATGTATTGATTTCTAAGGGATGTGGAGGCATACTGAATACTAAAGTGTTCAGGAAAGCAACAGCTACTAATTCCTTTCTTCAATGGAGGAGTAATCATCCATATTCATTGAAGAGGGGAATTCCTCGTGGCCAATATCTGAGACTTAGAAGAAACTGTTCGGGGGGACAGGACTTTGTGGACCAAGCTGCTGATCTTAGATCAAGGTTTATTAGACGTAGTTATCCTGATAGAATTTTGAGAGAAGCATATAGGTCTTCCCTGAATTGTGATCGCACTCAATTATTGAGACCCAAAAAAATAGAACAAACTAGTTCAGAAAAAATTGTTCGTTTAATTGGAACTTTTGATAACGGGGCATCACAAGTACGAGAGGTCTTACAACGTCATTGGGACATTTTAACTATGGACCCTGATATCAAGGCAGTTGTAAGTGAAAGACCACAGATCACATTCAGAAGAGGAAGATCTTTGAAAGATCGCCTAGTTCACAGCCATTTAGATGTACAAAAAACTACATCTTGGCTATCTCCACCAAAAGGTTGTTTTAAGTGTAGTGGTTGCTCTTCATGTCCATTTTTACTAGCAGGACGGGAATTTTTTTCAGAAAATTTAAAAGCTATTTTTGAAATAAAACATTTCATATCCTGTCGGTCAAGGGGAGTGATCTATAAGATCACATGCCGGTGTAAATTGGAATATGTTGGAAAAACTAATCGAGAGTTGAGGAAAAGAATTGGGGAGCATCTTGGGGATATACGGAATGAACGGGATACCCCAGTGGCAAGACATGTCAACTCGTGCCACGGGGTAATGTAAATTGCCTGCGGTTTACAGATATTGATTTGGTAAAACCCCATCCAAGAGGGGGTGATTGGCATAAGATGACATTACAGTGCGAGACAAAATGGATATTTAAATTAAAAACTGAGATTCCAAATGGGCTTAATGAGCGGCTTAATTTTTGCTGTTTCATTTCATCCCCCCTCTCGTTCCCTTCTTTTCCTCCTCTCTTCTTCCACTGAGTAAGATAGATCAGACCGTGTGGGATATTTTTGTGAATAGGGCATATTTCAACAGCATATATAAAATTATTTGTGTATAGAGAGAAAAGTCTCTCTTGAAAGATCTTTCAGAGTATATATACCTCGGGGTCATTTATGATTACAGCAGTATTTTTTGTTTTTTGTATGTTTTGTGCCTTTATTTGACCGGTTGCCCCTTTAACTCTGGGCATTTCTGCTCTTGGTCATTATTATTTCTGATTTAATTGAGCCTTTAATGTCCTGGGGCTGTTGTACTTGGATGGTAGGCTGATTGGGCCTCTCCAGGTCTTCTTTCCGTCTTATACCTGTGTGGTTTATTGTTATCTAGAAATTGGCTGGCTGTTTGATCACTGCGGTATTTTTATGGGCCTCATTTGAACTATTTTGGCTAATAGAGGATATTTTAATCTTCCCTGTAGCTTTTGCGCATTGAGGGGCCTATCTAGAAGCTTGCCCCACTGCGCATGCTCGTTTTCTATGTATTATACCGGAGATCGGGAGGATATGCGCATGCGCGATGTATTGGCTTCGCGCATGTGCGGTATATTTGGCCGGAGATCGGGAAGATATGCGCATGCGCAAGGTTTTTATTCCGCGCATGCGCATTATGTTATATAACTCTACTAGTATAACGGGATGACGGTGTTTTACGTATGAAGTCATCAGTATGCGCTGCTTTTAGCGCGATATTCAAACATCAGTCCATTACTATATAAGTTGCCCTGATATGTTGGGATCTTGCTACCATCGTCACTACATGGAGTCAGTGAGCGTTTTTCCTCCATTGTGGGGTTTTATTTGCTTTGCTTTACCACTGTAGGCAGCATTTATTTATATGTATTTGACCAAGAATTTTGGAATTTATGAGTAGTCTAGTAAATCCCCTGATGATTGGTACGTTACTGTACCAGGAAACGCGTGGGACTAGGGATTTATAGGGTCAATTTAAGGACAGCTTGGTACTGCCCTTGTTAGGGCAGGAGTCCATTTGGGTGTAAGGGAAAGTCTTAGGGGGAGGAATAGGGACTGCAATTCTTCCTCCTGTGATGCACCATCACCTACTGGGTTACTCCTGTCTTCAGATTTTGGTAAGATCATTTCATTATTTAATTGTGTGGCTGCCATGATATACAACTTAATATGGTGGTGATTTCATGTGTATTCGCTATAATGTTGGACTCCATAGAGTGGCTAAATTAATTATGATGTTTGATATTTTTTGGAACCTTTTTAATATTTATTATTAAATGTTAACTTTTATTAGTATTTTCATCAGTGCGTTTGGATAATTTATTTTCTGTTGCAATTGGTGGATTGTTTTGTCATTTGACATAATACTCTACACCTCTGCTCCTTTTTGCTTTTGTGCTATGTAAGTAAGCATAATAAATAAATAATACCCCTCTAATAAGGCTCATTATCCCTCTATTTGACAATCAGAGAGCAAAAGTGCAGTATGTTCTCTGACTGATAGGAGAGGGGATAACATGGAAAGGTTATGCACAGATGATGATGATGATGATGATTTAGCATCGTCTGCAACTCCTCTTCTTCTTCCTACCGTAGCTCTTAAGATGCTACCTGAGGCGAGGGGGTGGGGGGGGGGGACACTTTAGAGCCCTATACAGTCATATGAAAAAGTTTGGGCACCCCTATTAATCTTAATCATTTTTAGTTCTAAATATTTGGGTGTTTGCAACAGCCATTTCAATTTGATATATCTAATAACTGATGGACACAGTAATATTTCAGGATTGAAATGAGGTTTATTGTACTAACAGAAAATGTGCAATATGCATTAAACCAAAATTTGACCGGTGCAAAAGTATGGGCACCTCAACAGAAAAGTTACAATATTTTGTAGATCCTCCTTTTGCAAAAATAACAGCCTCTAGTCGCTTCCTGTAGCTTTTAATCAGTTCCTGGATCCTGGATGAAGGTATTTTTGACCATTCCTCTTTACAAAACAATTCCAGTTCAGTTAAGTTTGATGGTCGCTGAGCATGGACAGCCCGCTTCAAATTATCCCACAGATGTTCAATGATATTCAGGTCTGGGGACTGGGATGGCCATTCCAGAACATTGTAATTGTTCCTCTGCATGAATGCCTGAGTAGATTTGGAGCTGTGTTTTGGATCATTGTCTTGTTGAAATATCCATCCCCGGCGTAACTTCAAATTCGTCACTGATTCTTGTACATTATTCTCAAGAATCTGCTGATACTGAGTTGAATCCATGCGACCCTCAACTTTAACAAGATTCCCGGGGCCGGCATTGGCCACACAGCCCCAAAGCATGATGGAACCTCCACCAAATTTTACAGTGGGTAGCAAGTGTTTTTCTTGGAATGCTGTGTTTTTTTGACGCCATGCATAACGCCTTTTTGTATGACCAAACAACTCAATCTTTGTTTCATCAGTCCACAGGACCTTCTTCCAAAATGAAGCTGGCTTGTCCAAATGTGATTTTGCATACCTCAGGCGACTCTGTTTGTGGCGTGCTTTCAGAAACTGCTTCTTTCGCATCACTCTCCCATACAGCTTCTCCTTGTGCAAAGTGTGCTGTATTGTTGACCGATGCACAGTGACACCATCTGCAACAAGATGATGCTGCAGCTCTTTGGAGGTGGTCTGTGGATTGTCCTTTACTGTTCTCACCATTCTTCTTCTCTGCCTTTCTGATATTTTTCTTGGCCTTCCACTTCTGGGCTTAACAAGAACTGTTCCTGTGGTCTTCCATTTCCTTACTATGTTCCTCACAGTGGAAACTGACAGGTTAAATCTCTGAGACAACTTTTTGTATCCTTCCCCTGAACAACTATGTTGAACAATCTTTGTTTTCAGATCATTTGAGAGTTGTTTTGAGGAGCCCATGATGCCACTCTTCAGAGGAGATTCAAATAGGAGAACAACTTGCAATTGGCCACCTTAAATACCTTTTCTCATGATTGGATACACCTGGCTATGAAGTTCAAAGCTCAGTGAGGTTACAAAACCAATTTTGTGCTTCAGTAAGTCAGTAAAAAGTAGTTAGGAGTATTCAAATCAATAAAATGATAAGGGTACCCAAATTTTTGCACCGGTCAAATTTTGGTTTAGTTCATATTGCACATTTTCTGTTAGTACAATAAACCTCATTTCAATCCTGAAATATTACTGTGTCCATCAGTTATTAGATATATCAAATTGAAATGGCTGTTGCAAACACCCAAATATTTAGAACTAAAAATGGTTAAGATTAATAGGGGTGCCCAAACTTTTTCATATGACTGTATCTCAGGATTGGTTAGGGATGAGAATCTCATCTTTAAAATGATACCAAGATCTTCAAGAAAACCCTTACAGATTCGGAGCGAATCGCTGTTAAAAACGCTGTCGGGAATTAAGATCTGCAATGGGATTCTCGTCTTTAAAATGAATCCAAACTCATATTCATAGCCCTAACCAATCCTGAGATATCGGCATTTGTAGTAAGGACGTATTAGAAATGTCCTCAGCTAAAAAAGTGCCACCCTGGGAGGATGTATAGGTACGTGGCTGGCAGGGAAAGAGTTAAAGGGGTTGTCCGGGATAACTATAAAACCCTACACTAATCTAAACACCCTCCTACTTTCTAAATTACATAATTAATCAAAAATGTATATTTACCCATATCCCTGGGGCGTTCATGTGACCGCCCCAGGGACATTTTCTGATTATCTGGTGACAATCCGTTTCCCCATTTCCGGAAACGGATTGTCACTACTACTCCCCCCCCCCCATCCACTCCATCATACTTACCTATCTTCTTCCTGTCTAGACTTCCTTCTGCGGGGAACGGCTCCTCCTCCTTCCTTGACGTCAGCCTGCGCATGCACAACAGAGCCAGGGTCCTGGCTTAGCGCTGAAGCCGACACTACATCTCTATTGTGCAAGCTGGGAGCCTGCACAATAGACCTGTATTGAAGGCTATGGCACAGTGCTGCGCGCTTGCAGTCAATAAAGAGGAGGAGCTGTTCCCCGCAGAAGGAAGACAGGAAGAAGACAGGTAACGTATAATAGGGTACGGGGGCGGGCTGAGTGATGTTAGGGTGTTAGAGAGGGAGGGGGGAGGAGTGAAGTAGATAGTGTGAGAGCCTACAATTACCAGAATGCATTGCATCAGCTAAAGCAGCAGGAAGCTACAACATGTAAACAAATGCAGAAGAGGCTAGGCGCTCCCAGAGAAACCCAGAAATCACTCAAAACACTGCTAAAGGTATTTGGGAGCACTTATTAATCCATTAATAGCACTAACAGACCTTTTTTTAAAAAAAAAAAATATATATTTTTGCCCGGAAAACCCCTTTAACTATTGTGGAGTTCTGAGCACGGTTGGAGCTATATTTCAATATGGCATGTAATGTGTTACATATACAGTACAGTAGCATAACAGTCTGTTATAGGCAAAGCATTGCATCACATCTGTATGCTAATCATTGTGATGTAATGTTATGCCTCATTACTGTGGCAACAACACATGCTGGCACTTCTTAGAAGAAAACATGAAACTGATATATTTTGTATCGTGACTGCCGTTTCTGCTGAGAGCCATAAATCAAGGCATCAGAGAACAAATGGTGGGATGGACTCGGGAAGACACAGTTAGGTAGGTCGAGGCTCCTTAAGAATAATTTTAGAGAAATAGGCTCCAAACTGAAGGGAGGGTCCTCCAAGGTTGTTTACTCTTGAATACTGCTGGTGCCATGTGCAACACAGGAAAGCCTGCGGGAGCTTAGGGTGGCTCAAGTCTTGGTGCAGTGAAGAAGGGTTTGGGTTTGTAGACCACTGGGCTGACTTTTAATGGGGTTATAAGATCTTTTCCACAGATAACTTGCATCTGAATGGAAGGGGATCTGCTTTGCTGGGGGATAGATTTCTATAAGGGGTGGTGGAGCATATAACCGGTTGACGACCGCCTGTAAATTTACAGCCAGCGGTCCTGGTCTCTGAAATCCGCTGAATTGTAAATTTACGGCCAGCACTTCAGATACACTGTGAGAGGGAGTGGGAGCGGGTGTTAGCTGTAACTGACAGCTAACACTCTGCTACATAACCCTCGGTTGGACCTGATTTCCGATCGGGGGTTTTAACCCCTTGGATATCAAACATGAGGTGTTCTGCCATGTTGCTGCCCCCCACGGCACCACCCAGGGTTGCCGATATCTATTTTTTGCAGCCCGGGGTCTGGCCAGTGACTGGATTGAGCCCCCACTACCTGGTTGATCCTGTCGGGACCTCTGGAAGTCAGTCTATGCGTCTGCATAGACTGACTTCCTCTATAGACTGCAATACACGTGTATGCTCGTGTATTGCAGTCTTTAATACTGAACCAGCGATCAGAGCATCACTGGTTCAGGTGTCCTTATAGGACAAGTAAAAAATGGTTAAAAAATAATATATAGTGTGTAAAAAAAAAAAAATTTATAAAGTTATAAAGCCCCAAAAATTCCCTTTTCCTGTATAAAATGAATTATATAAAAAAAACCTAAAAATTAAGAAAAACAATACATATTTGGTATCGCCACGTCCATAACAACCTGTACAATAAAACTGAAACAATATTTAATGTACACGCTGAACATTGGAAAAAAAAAAACCGAAAAAAAAATAGCCAATAATAATTGCTTCTGATATCTCGCTTACAAAAAAAATGTTATAAAAAGTGAACAAAAATTCATATGTACCTCAAAACAATACCAATAAAAATCACATTTCCTTCCACAAAAAAGAAGCCCTCAACCAACTCTGTCAACCAAAAAATAAAAATGTTACGCATCTCAGAAGATGTTGATGCAAAACAATTGATTTATGTCCACAAATAGGTTTTTGTTCTGCAGAATTAGTAATGCATAAAAAAACAATATAAATGAGGTATCGCCGTAATCGCACTGACCCACAGAATAAAGGTATTATGTTACTTATACTGTACGCTGCACGGCAAAAAAATTAAAAGGATTCAAAGCAATGCCAGAAATGATGTTTTTTTTTTTTTTAATACACCCAGAAAGAGTTAATATAGTTTATTCAATAAGTTATAGACATCCAAAAAAAATGGTGTCATTAAAAAATGCATCTCATACCGCAAAAAAATCAGCCCTCATATGGCTACATCACCAGGAAAATAAAACAGATATAGCTTGTACAATTCAGGAGACACTCCAATTTTAGAGCTTACAAGGGAAAATAAACTAACCCCCCAGAGTGACCCCCCCCCCAATCATAGGAGCTACTGGGGATATAGTAGGGAATTTGATGTTCCCCATGTACTCCGCACAGCTGTCATATTCACTCTTCACCATCCGCTGTACATTCACACCTGGGATACTAATACTTATTACACCCTCTGATAAATTCTTTGAGGGGTGCAGTTTTCAAAATGGGGTCACTCTTTAGGGGGTTCCACTTTTCTGGTATCTTAGAGGCTCTGCAAACATGACATGGCGTCCAGATATCAAACATCTGAATCTGCGCTTCAAAAGCCACATAGCGCTCCTTGACATCTGCCCCCTGCTGTGTGCCCAAACTGCACGTTATGCCCACATGTATGACACTGGTGTACCCAGGATAACATACTTAATGTCATATTTGGGTATAAACTGTTTGGGCACAGCCTGGCACAGAATAGAATGAGCGATATTTGGTTTTTGGTGCACAGATTTAGAAGTTTAGCTTTAGGACATCATGACACTTTTGCAGAGCTCCTGAAATGCCAGTAAAGTGGAATCCCCTAATATGTGTCCCCATTTTAGAAACTACACCCCCCGAAGGAATTTATCCAGGGGTGCAGTGAGCATTTTTAACCTCCAAGTGTTGCTATCATTTATTCTCCAGAAATGAATACGCAGCTGATTGTGAAAGGTGAAAATGGCAATTTTTCAAGGAATATGTAATTTCAATGCATAATACGTTGTGCTCGGCTTGTATCAGATATGAACGCTCCAAAAGCTGTTGTGCCCGGGATACCCGCTTAACAGTTTTTGGAGTGTGTGTCTCTGCTGACAAGTTGGGCAAAAAATATCCTGGCAATGAAATGGCAAATCTCTGGAAAAATTGCAATTTTCCCTTTTCATTATCAGCTGCGCATTCATTTATTGAAATTAAATGAATGCAATACTCAAGGGTTAAAAATGCTCGCTACCCCACTTGATAAATCCCTTCAGTGATGTACAGTGGGGGAAAAAAGTATTTAGTCAGCCACCAATTGTGCAAGTTCTCCCACTTAAAAAGATGAGAGAGGCCTGTAATTGTCATCATAGGTAGACCTCAATTACAGGCCTCATCTTTTTAAGTGGGAGAACTTGCACAATTGGTGGCTGACTAAATACTTTTTTTCCCCACTGTAGTTTCCAAAATGGAGTGACAAGACTGCGGATTTCTCTTTACTGTCAATTCAGGGGCTCTGCAAAAGTGGTATGACATCCAAAAACCAAACTATACTCCAAAAACCAAAATAGCGCTCCTTCCATTCTGTGCCCAAACAGCAGTTTATACCCACATATGGCATTAAGTATGCTATCCTAGCGTGATGATTCTGCTTAAATATGGCTATAACTCAAAGCTGTATTTTGGTCTCTGGGTAGTGTATCTCTTTACTCATAATGTGCGCAGCTATAAGCCTAGGTGTATATTGGCAGTAGTAGCAACATTGTAACAATGGGGCTTTGTAGCCATCCCAGCAGGGCTCCATTGAATTCCTACACAGCCCTGAGTGATCAAACAAACATGCATTGATCAGTCTGCACTGGTAGATCAGATATGGCTGATAACATAGTATCATTTCACTTGGTTTCAGCTCCTTACAAAAAGTCTTGACTTGAGTGCGTTAGTCAATCAGACTTGCTGTCGCCGGTGACCTCATTCTGGGAGGTGGCATAAAGGGTATATAAGTTGAGATAAGAGGTCAGTGGGAGGAGATTGTGCTGGGACTACAAGAGAACACTGAGGAGATTACAGACGGACTTCCACTGAGAGAGACTATTGGATTATACTGTGAGGAGCATGCAAGCTGAGATGCTGGAGCTATTGCCGCTGCCTCCACTGGTTATTCACACATGACAGAGCATGTGTGAGTGTTGGATTATAGAGCCACATCCAGGAGATGCGTGGTAAAGTAATTATTTCAATTTTTATTTTTATTATACTGCATCTTGTGATTAGTAACTGTTAATGCTTGCATATATCTATGCATATATGTTCTGAACTGCATGTGTTAGATGTTAATACCGACCCATTTAGGGGTTAATAAATATATAAAATTTAGAAAGCTTGTCTTGTATTTATCCTGTGAACCCGGCACTCACTGGCGGTGAGTGTGGTTTTTTTATGAAAGAAGACTCAGGTGTGGGCCAACGCGGTGTTGGCGCACTGAGGATCTTTCACACCTGGGTACACCAGTGTCATACATGTGAGTATAAACTGCCATTTGGGCACACAATAGGGTCCAGATGTGAAAAAGCGCTATGTGGCTTTTGGAGCGTAGATTTAGATTGTTGGATTGTTGACACCATGTCATATTTGCAGAGTCCCTAAAATTGCCCCTACAAAATGGGGTCACCTCTTGGGGAATTCCAATTTACTGGCACTTCCAGGCATCTGCAAAAACATGTTGTCCAGAAGGTCCCTCTAAATCTGTACTCCAAAAGCTACAAAGCGCAGTGCTCCTTCCCTTCTGAGCCCTGCTGTGTGCCCAAGCAGCAGTTTACACCCACATATATAAATTTTTTTTGTGCCGGGATAGCCCACTCCACCTGCTCTATTCCAAGCCCCGCCATGTACCCATACAGCAGATTACGACCACATATGGGGTATTGCTGTGTTCAGGAGCAATTGTTTAATAAACTGTGGGGATCTTTTACTCCTTTAACCCCTTGTGAAAATGAAAACTTTGGGGATTAAGTGATGTTTTAGTAATTTTTCATTTACACATCCCAATGTTAATAAAATCTGTGAAATGGCTGTGGGGTCAAAATGCTCACTATGCCCCTTGATAAATTCTATCAGGGGTGTAGTTTCCAAAATGTGGTTACTTTAGGGTGCTTTCCAATGTTTTGGTACTCTAGGGGCTCTGCAAATAAGACATGGTACCTGAAAACTATTCCAGGAAAATCTGCTTTTCAAATGCCAAGTGTCGCTCCTTCTCTTCCGTGTGCTGCTGTGTGCCCAAAAATCAGCTTACACCCACATGTGGGGTATTTCTGTGCTCAGGAGAAATTGCACAACAAACTGTGAGATGTATTTTCTCCTTCAACCCTTTGTGAATGTGTTAATTTTAAGGAATAATGAATGTATTATTGGATAAAAATGAAATGTCTATATTTCACCTCCATATTGTTTTAATTCCCATGAAATGCTTAAAGGGTTAACAAACTTCCCAAATGCTGTTTAGAATTATTTAAGGGGTGCAGTTTTGAAAATGGGGTGATTTATGGGGGTTTCTAATATACAATCCTTTATAATCCTCTTCAGAACTGAAGTGGTCTCTAAAAAATGAGTTTAGGAAATTTTCTTGTAAATCTGGAAAATCGCCGTTACACTTGTAAGCCTTCTAACTTCCAAAATAAATTAATGGACGATTAAAGATGATGCCGATATAAACCAGAGATATGGTAGGTAATATTTATTCATGTCTTTTGGTGGTATGACTATCTGAAAAGCAGAGCATTTCACATTTTGAAACACGCACATGCCTCATAACACCAACTCTGGGCGAACGTAGCTTGCATAACAGGACGATCGCCACCTACCGATGCACTTCACCTTGTCCTCGGACATCCCGGCCCTGGACGCCTCCATCACCGCTTCAATGCGGAAAGAATGGGTGCCAAACTCCACACTCGGAAAACCCAACGTAGACAAACATCGCTTAAAAACCGACTGAAATTGATACCGAGTAAGAGGGGACCCATCAGGATGTACTAAAAAATTCTCAACAGAGGGCAAAAAAGATAAGTATCTCAAAACAACAGCATGCAAGCACGCCGGGCACCCCGTGGCACGCAGTGACAACCACATTCCCTTTCCCAGAACATCCGTCTTAGATCTACGCACCCGGACCTGGATCACCCTATTCGCTACCTGCACGTCATGGAACTCCAACCCCCCTTGCTTGTGTCGTGATGGGGCCACCAACTCCCCCCCCGCAATGCCCCACAAAAAAGCCAAGCAAAACGTGGACGAAAACAGGGCTACCTTGAAAGGTGAATCGCCAGTCTGACTGATCACCTTCACTAGTCATATCAACATGTCGTGCGTGACCGGGTGCCTAAGGTCCTTTTGCCCACCTTCCTTCTTCAAACCTTTCAAGACCTGCCGCACAACGAAGCAATGTGTCACGTCCGAAAAACCGGTCAGCTTGAGAAAAAAATCCCACGCCCGCCAACCGTCGCTGAGCAACCTCCGCCGATACGCCTTTACCGCGCAACCAACTCAGATACGCTAGTGTAGCACGCAACAAAGCTGTAGCCTCCCCCAAATTAGCTGCCTTCCCCGCAAATGCAAACCATTCTTACCACGCCTTACCATGACCATTCCATGTAGCAGGAGCCACCAACGCCTGCACCAAAGGCATTAAACGTTCGTCACTAAGTCCCATAGTAGGGACGGGCAGCAAGTACCCTCCGAATCCGCCTCCAGACACAGCTCTCGGAATTCCTGCCAATTGAAACGTGATAAAGCATCAGCCGTCACATTACACACACCCGGCACATGCCATGCCTGGAACCAGATATTCCATTCCAGGCACAGCAGCACCAAATAGCACAACAGTGGCAGAACAGGTAAGGATGAAGAAGTCAGGTGGCTAATGCAATGTACTACATTCATATTGTCTGTCCAAAAACAGATCTTTTTATCTCGCAACTGCTCCCCCCACACCTCCACCTCTACTAAGATGGGGAACAGTTCCAAGAGAGTCAAGTTCTTGCACCAGCCCTCCTCTCTCCACACTGAAGGCCACTCTTGTGCGCACCATTGGCGCCCAAGAATGGCTCCGAAACCTGCACTCCCCGCTGCGTCTGTAAACAGGGAGATTTCTGCATTAGACACCTCTTCTTTTTGCCAACAAGTACGACCATTCTAATCCCCGCAAAAAAGATAGCCATACCTGCAAATCTGCCCAAAGGGGCCTGGTAATCCTTATGCAATGATAGGGGTGCTTAGCACCCCTGGTGGCCAAGGATAATTGCCTAGAGAACACCCGGCCTATCGGCATAACCCTACACGCAAAAACCAATAACCCCAAAAGCAATTGCATTTGTCTCAGTGTAACCTTAGCAACTGACATGAAGCCCTGTACCAACCCCACTAATTTATCCAATTTGTCCTTTGGCAACCTGTAGACCATGCCCACCGTGTCAAATTCGATGCCCAGAAACGACAGTGTTGTAACCGGGCCTTCAGTCTTTTCTTCCGAAAGGGGGACCCCAAACTTGTCCATCATATAACGAAATGTGTTTAGCAAATAGCTGCATTTCGAATAAATGGAATGAAATGGAACAGCCCATAGGAAGGCAAGTGTCATAGTAGTACCAGTAAGTGGTAGCAATCCGGGTATGTACCGGCAGTAAGCGAAACGTGGACTCGATGTCCGATTTTGCTAACAGCGCCCCCCGACCGGTGCGGCAGACTAGTGCCACCACCTTATCAAAAGAAATGTATGTCACTGTAGCGTCCTCTTGTGGTATCCCATCATTAACCGAATCACCTTTTGAAAATGACAAATGGTGTAGCAGCCGGAACTTGCCTTCCTCTTTTTTAGGTACTACTCCTAAAAGGGACACCCGCAGATTGGAAAAAGGAGGGGAACTAAAGGGGCCGTGAATTCTACCTAAAGACACTTCCTTACCCACTTTTTCCCGCAACACTTCCGGGAGTTCCCTAGCTGATAGCAAAGTTATCAGACATAAACGGCAGTCTACTCAACTTAAACGGGATAAAGAACCCAAAAGAAAATCCAAAATGCAATTGCGATGCCGCATCCTTATCCGGATATGTATCTAACCAGGGGCCCATCTCTATTGCGCTCACCAGTATCTTTACCCTCCCCGGGCTATTTGGCCTGATTCTTTGCTTACCGCGTACACTTGGCGGCGGCGTGGGAACCACCACCTGTGGAACATTTGTGTTTAAATTTACAAAGTCCAAAGAACCGGCAATGGCCTTCGTTAAAGAGCCAGCAGGTTCCTGGACGCCGAACGGCCACTGATCCCACGGAACCGCTGGGACCGGCGGCCCCTGATTGAAAGGGCGCAGTTTTCTGCACCAGCATCAGTCCAATCCAAACATCAGTGGCCTTAACAGCCCACAAAATGTCTGGCTGAAGAGCTAGGCGCTGCCTGAACTCTTCATCGTAATGCCACCATGCGCTACCCCCATGCGACCTGTATGCGCAATATATCGTATCCATATATAAATAGGTCGGAACAGCGTTTTGGATGTCGCTGCCCCATAACGCACCCCAACACCGAAAAAGCCTGCAACCAGTTAATTAATAGTTTTAGCTACCCGGGGTCTGCGGTCTACTGTACGTCCAGTAATAATATGCTGTTCCCTATCTATGGTATGTTGGTCAGGCAAGATCAATGACCAAATGTCTACATACTGGTTACCATATATCTTGTTTCTAACTTCCTCGTCCAAGTGGGCCCCCAAAGGGCTGACCCCACAGAAGAAAGCCTCCCTGTGTAGTCCAGCCCCCGAGGGAACCACCTTGGTCTTTTTCTCAGACAGAGCCTTTTCCAACTGCGCCAGAATAGCCTTAAGGGTAGGGAGCAGTTCAGGCTTCTCCCCCACCCCCCAGGCCCCAGCAAAGTCAAACTCACCAGAAGTTGATGTAGCAGGAGGATCCACAGAAGTAACAGTTGCGGAAGCAGCTCCTGGAACTGCGCTGGCCCAACTGGCCCCGGCTCTTGCAGCCGCTCAGGCTCCTGCCTCTTCCTAGATCTCTGAGCAGACCTGACAGAGCCCCTAGAGCTGCAGGATGTCTCCTCGGAACTCGATGGCTATCTCCACAAGGAAGAACAAGACTGCTTCGCCCTGCTCACTCTCCTGGCGGACCGCATGCGATGCCAGCTCCTATTCCTCCTAGCCTTTGAGGACTTATGACGTCTCCTCCTGAATCCATCCCCGGATGAAGAGGATGAAGACGCTCGTTCCCTCTGCCTCCGTACAGATGCACGTGAAGGGTCACTATATACTGAGACTTGCTTCTGGGGGGTGCTGATAATACATCAAAGCAGAAAGCTTTAAAGGCGGGGGGAAAGCGGTTAGATTCGTGGGTGGCTGAATCGCACCTACTGCTGAGGCCTCAACCTGTGAACTACTAGAAAAGGCTGCAGGCAAAATTGCTTGTGATGGTGGGGGTGTGGGAGGGGGGGGAACCCACAGGAACCACGACGGGGGCCACCTGATGATTACCCATGGTCGCAGTGTCAGTTACACGCTGCCTGATATCTAAAATGGTCGCCTCCAGGGAAGAGGAAGGGTGGGAGGGGGGATCGAAAACGGCGGGAGGGAAGGCTTAGCCTGCCACTGTACCTTGCCGGCAGGCACGCCTGTGACCTCCCCACCGCGCCTCCTGACAGAGTGGGAGGGGCTAGGACTCAGGCGCCGAGAGCGCCTGGAAGTACGCCGATAAGCCATCGGCACTAGATCAAGGGCCAGGGCCGACGTCTCCCGCATGCTCAATACCAGGCGCGCCAGGAAAAAAATCCTCTTCCTTCTCAAAACCCGCACGGAGTGCGGCAATAAGTGAACTCTCATCGGTCATTACTCATGCAGGACACAAGGACAACGCGTACACCTTCGTGCCAGAGTAGCCGGTAAGAGGGAGAGGAGGGGCCAAATACACTCCTTTAAGCGCCTGGCACATACCAATTGTCCTGCCAACCGCAGGGGTGTTTACACTACTGCATACCCGCAGCAATAAGAAACCCAGAAAAGAAAAGGAATGCTATACCCCTTGTTACAGATTACATGCCATCAAGCAGTCCCTGGCATCCTCCCTTTTGTCCGGTGCCTGCAATGTTGACTAATGGGTGGAGACTGTTCTTTTTTTTCCTGTAGGATGTACAGTAGAGGGATTACATTGCTGATGCTGCAGTTGTCCCTGCTCACAAATTTGATGGCTTTTTCAAAAGGCCTGAGAAGTTAATACACTTGAGCCTCCAATAACATATCTCAAATTAACACATTGTGCCTGTGGTCTGCTGCATGCAATAATCATTCACTGTCTTCTGCTGCTCACACAAACGCTCCAACATGTATAAGGTGGAGTTCCACTGAGTTGGAATATTGCAGGTAAGACGGTGCAAAGGCAGAATGTTTTGTCGCTGCAAATTGAGCAGGGTGTTTTTTGCGTCAAAAGAATGGTTGAAATGCACAGAGAATTTTCTGGCCATGAGGAGTACCTATTTTCAGCCTCTATACAGGTTCAAAAAGTGGCAAACCACCAAATTGAGGACATGCGCAATACAGGAACAATGTGTTATTTGTCCTAACTGAAGCGGAGAAAGAATATTGGTGCCATTGTCGCAGGCAACGCTGCCCAGTTGCAATTGGCAAGCAGCCCCTCTGCTGTGTGGCTTCTTTGATCCAGACTTAATTGCAAAACTGCATGGCAGTGCTTCACCTTACACCCATGAAATGAGGCTGGAGCAGGAGGAAGAGAAGTGGAAGCAATGGCTTGGTGAAGTTGGTTGCGAGAGAGGAGGATCCAGAGGAGGTGGATGGGCCCTGCATGGTGTTGGAACTGGGCCTGCACAATCAGGGTGAAATTAGCACCTGCCCTTACTGCGTTTCTGGATTGTTGCTGCTGCCACTCAAAACACTGACCCATAATTGCTGCTCCATGTGTTGACAGTGGCGTGACCCTTTCCCCAGACTGACGTATCCAAGGAAAGGCCCACGTTCTCTGACATATGGCAATATAAAGCAGGGACAGCTTTCATAGAAAAATAATGGCGGCTAGGTATCCTCCATCGAGGTTGAGTGCATGCCATCAGTTGTCGAAACACAATGGAATGCATTAAGTGGTACAGCAAGCAACTGCACCACCAGCAGCTTGGTCAGGTGCAAGTTAAGTTACACAACTGTCAGATGACTGGGTGCATATTGCTGTCTCCTGGCCATACATTTCCTAAGGTTGGTGTGAAAGAGGAGGAGGCGTAGGGGAAACAGTTGGTGACGGTGAGGATAACAATGACTATGTACTAGGTGTAGATATGTCCTGCCCACAAGGAAGATCATGGGGACGAGTAGGAGAACAGCCTTGCTCACTTCCCCTGCCAGTGCCACTGCTACTATCAAGTCTATTTTTCCAAATACATTTCCTGTCAAACACGTGGCGGCTGCTATTTCTTATAGAGCTACCATTTTTGTTCATCCAAAGTGAATGCCATTTGTTCAGTTTCAATAAAAAAAAAAAAACAATTTGGAATATTCCAATTCACCCATGCCACCTGTTCTTACTATTTGTTCTCTGCATCAAACCTTTTTCAGTTTTCATTCGTCTTCACCCAGACATTAGGGGAGTGTGGGTCCGCGACAGGGAGTTCAAACTCTCACTCTTTGCTGATGATATTCTTCTTACCCTTACTTGGGTCAACATGACCCTAACAAATTTTGTAGGTTGCCAGGCTACAAGGTCAACACCTCCAAAACAGAGGCTCTCTTCCCTGAATATACCACCAAGTGAATTTGCAAAGTTAAAAAGTAATCTGTTAAAAAGTGGAATCTCTGCCACTGTCCTTACTCCTCCCTTAAATACCTGGGATTTCACCTGACCCCAAATTACTCCACATTATATTCCCATAACTTCCTTCCATTGTATAGACAAATCCCCTTCTTATTAGCTAAACTGTCAGGCCTTCCACTATCCCTGCTTGGTCGCAAATCAGCTGTTAAAATGTCAATCCTTCCTAAACTTTTATATCAGTTTGAAACCATACTAGTTCCATCTCCCCTTATAGACTGTAATCTGTCCTTTTTAGATTTATTTGGGTTCAGAGGAGACACCATATTAAGAATACTGTGATGATGATGATAATGAGTAGGGAATTGGGGAACATGGGAGTCTTAAATATTATTCTGTATTAGTGGGATACCCAATTTTATAGAATCCCTGCATGGGCGACCTTCTGAGCCTATACAAAATGGATGAAAATTGAGAAACTGTGGTTGGCCCCAGTCCATCCCAATTCGTGGCAATTGCTGAGCTTTCCAGACACATGTACATGACCCGCTGAAAGACCTATCTGGGCAAGGCTATCTTAGATGACTCTTGGCGAAGGGCAGCAGTGTCTTCCTTGTGATATGTTTAAAAGAATTTCAATATAAATTGTTGCTCCATTGGTATCATAATCCAGAGCTCCTACACCGCCTAAATCAGAACCTCCCAACCACCTGCTGGAGGTGTGGGTTTGCTGAGTATTCCTTATTCCACATATTCTGGACATGCTCCCGAGTGCAACCATTCTGGGTAGCGGTCTGTTCACTGATCCGGCAAGTATTGGACTTAGACCTTCCACTGGACCCCAAGATGTACCTGTTTAATTTACTTCTCCGATTGGTAGTTAAAAAGACCCTGAAAATACTACTCCTACTACTGACAGCAACCAAATTCCTTATAGCTCGCCAGTGGTGACAGACAGCCCTCCCTCTGACCTTGACCTCTACACTAGAATATGTAACGTTTAAACTATGGAACACCTCACCGCCTCCATCCAGGACAATTGGAGGCTTTACACACAGTATGATCTCTTTGCAGATCGAAGATTGTGAGTTTTTTGAGGATCCTTGTGGGTGAAATTGCATAAGTGTGTGACTCCTGATAAAATAATTTTTGCAAAATCCATAGACCCACTGAGGAGTTAGAGGATCAGTTGTAAAAGCAAACTGAGTGGGTGGCACAGATGAGATGGGAGATTTTAACTACCCGGATATTTCCTGGGGCTCATGGTTCTGCATCATCGTCTGCAAAGGGGAGGAAATTCAACTTATTCCAGGACAATTTTATGGTCCGGCTTGTAGAAGATCCAACTAGAGGGGATGCTCTGCTAGATCTGATCATTTCTAATAAAGGGACTTGTTGGAAATGTCACTGTTGGCAAAAACTTCGGTAATAGTGAGCAGATTCCACCAAAATTGTTAAAAAAAACAAACAAAGGTTGGCAGAGCAAAATCCCTCAATTTTAAAAAGTCCAATTTTCCCAGGTTAAGGGCTGAGGTTCATGATATAGACTGGGAGCAGCTATTGTCAAATTAGATTAAGGGGAAGGCATTTAAATCTACGTTGAATAAGTATATAGCAAAATGTATATCTATAGGGAACAAGTATAAATGTCTTTAAATTAATTCCCCCATGGCTTACAAGTACGGTTAAAAGTCGGTAAAGAACAAAAAACAGGCATTTAGAAATATAAATGCGAAGGGTCAGCTGTAGCCTTTGAGAATTACAAAGTGCATAATAAAATCTGTAAAAGGGAAATAAAATCAGCTAAAGTACATAATGAAAGGCAGGTGGCTATGGAAAGCAAAACTAACCCCAAAAAATCTTTTGAAAACTATGTTTATTAAACTTTTTCAATTTAAATACAAAAATTTATACATTCCAGTGTTTCATAGAGGTGGTTCTAACCACTGTCTGCATCAAGACCAGCAGGAGACTGATGTCCAAGGCATGAATGAGGTTATCAGGTAGGCCTAGTCCCAATATTATGTTGAGGGCATGCTCCAAAGAGCCAACATATAATATTACATTATAGTTAGAGATGAGCGAATCAAAGCTGACGAAGTGGAATTCCATCCGAATTTCAGGAAATCTTCAATTCGCATCGATTCCGGATTTCCTCATGCTTCGATGTATCGAATCGCACAGCTCCAATCGGGGGTTTTAACCCCTTGGATGCCGCGTTCACAGTTGACCGCGGCATCCAAGGGGTTCTGCCATGCTACCTGTCCCCCTTGGCACCCCCCGTGGTGATTAAATATAAAAAAAATACTGATACTCACTTGTCCTGGGCTCAGCATTAACTCCGGAGACAGTGACTGAGGTCCTGCTCCCCAGGCTTCACTGCTGGGGTCCAGCAGTGACGTCTGGGGAGAAGGACTTAAGTCGCAAGGAAGAAGAGGAGCAAGGAGGATGCTCAGACAGCTGGATTCCCTGGAGAGGTGAGGTTAAGGTGAGTATAAGTTTTTGTTATTTTTAATCACTTCCCCATGGCCTCTGATTATTATACTGAGGGGACCCCAGAGTATAATAATAGCACCAGCCTTAAGGGGGGGGGGGGTCTTTTTTTTTTTTTTTACATTTTTTTCTTTTTGTCCCCATAGGGGATTGAAGCAGCGATATTCTGATCACGCCTTCAATAGTTATACGCTGCAATACACTTGTATTGCAGTGTATAGGAGGCTGTCAGCCTGTGTAGACGCATAGGCTGACAGTCTCCATTCAAGGCAGGATCAACCAGGTATGCAGAAGGACAGCGATGGGGCAGACCCGGGTCACTGGTCAGACCCCGGGCTGCCGAATAGGAGCAGCAGCACCCCCCGAAAACATCGCGGGGGGATCGATCAGCACCCCAATATATAATAAAACCCCTGAGATGCTGCGGTCATGTTTGACCGCGGCATCTCAGGAGTTAACACCAGCTCCGACCGGGGGTGTTAGAGTGTCAGCTGTTACATACGGCTTTCTGTGTGTGCACCATGCTTCCGCCGTGGTTTGCGGGAAGTCCTTCCCAGCAGCGCCTTACTCTTAGGGCGGATGTCGGGAAGGGGTTAACGTGATTCGCCGCAAATTAATTTGGATCGACTAAAATTGTTTTCAGACAGCCTTATCACAACTCCTAATGTAAACACTTCCGTAGTTAGATTCCCTAAAATGTACCCTCTGTTCACACTCCCACATTACCTCAAAGGATATGATGCTGTATTAGACTAACTTTATATGTCCAGGCACCATCTGCACGTTAAAGGACACGACTGGTGACGGCTCATACAGCTTTATATATGTGTAGTGACAGTAACCTCTATTACAAAATTGTCCGACCCTTGTATAAGCAATGCTACCTCCGATTGCCGCCCCTGCTACCTCTTGTGTCACCCCCTCTACCTCATAGATTGTAAGCTCTTGCGAGCATGGCCCTCAGTCCCATTGTGTGAATTGACTATTTCTTTGTAATGTATCTTTTTTGTCAGTACTTGAACCCTACAAATTGTACAGTGCTGCGGAATATGTTGGCGCTATATAAATAAAATGTATTATTATTATTATTATTATTATTATTATTATTATTATTAATTGTTTTGCAAACTTCGTAGAATCGGTCAAATCGAATTTTTGTAAAATTTGCTCATCTCTATAGGCAAGTCAAACCCCATCAATAAATGTCCACTTAAACATATGTAACCCCCACAGGGGACACTTTGTGTGTTGTGGATGCTATGAGAAGAACGCAATCAAGCATTCCTCTATATCTTCCAGAGATGAACAGTGCCACCTACAGGAATTCCTCTTTAACACACAGCACAGGCTGTATGACATCATGGGGGCAGGAGGCGGGGCAGACACAGGAAGGAAAGCAGGAGAGGGAAGAGAATGGAGTATGGGAGACATCTTTACCAGAGAGAGAGGAAAGTGAGAGGCTTGTGTGTCTTCAGAGACTGACTGATCCAGCTGCAGAGTCATCTGTGCATCTGATGGAGAGAGAGGTGACTACTGTTCCAGCATCTCGTCTGCAGACCAACCAGAACTGTGAGAGACTACAGTTGCATCCACACAGAAGGAGACAGCCGGCACCTCCATGCTCCCTTCCTCTCCTTAATGTGAATGCTCCTGCATGGATTCCTGTGAGATAAAAATCCAAGGGAAGTGAGTACCTCCAGGAACTTTGTTGTGGTTGTTCCAGTATTAGTGACTGAACTGTTGCTGTGTGGAGTTCTAAGGTTTATACCATTTATGTGCACCAATGATTGGGCCCCAACGATTGAACTGTGACAATACAGGGTGGCCACCCCCTTCAGTACTGCAGATAGCTAGATAGAGAGTGAGTCACTTACAGACATTCTGCGATAAGTGTGGCCTGTCATTTGCAGCAAGACCACAAGGGGGAGTATTGGCACTATAATTGTTTATATTTCTGCATTACTATTAAATTTTAGTATTTTGTGTAAGCTGGTTGCATACCTGTGTCATCCTCAAACTGGGGGAGTGTGTACTAAGCTCGGGCAAGGGTTTCCCAAGTCAGCCCCTAGCAAAAGTACTACAACTGCCTGCATTCCCGGAGAGCTTCAAGCAAGATTTGGGTGGAGGCACTGCGCTATAGAGAGGTGAGAACAAGCACGTACACCCCAGGCAAGGCGGGTGGCAAAAGGGGTGTTACACATAAAATATTGGGAGGCGTGGCCTGACGCTGAAGAGACCGGACGAAAGTACCCTTGCAGTTGCCCCCACAATAATATGTCCCTCTCCTACCAAACAAAGATTAAAAAAAAAAAAAAACACAAATACTCACCTTTCTTCACTCCCCTGCTGTTCTGGTCCAGAGTCTTCAGGGAGCTGCAGGCGTGATGTACGTGACATCCTCATATCATGCCTGCATCTCCTGGGAAGAGAGAGGATGAATGGCAAAGCAGCTTCTTTCATTCTCGGTATAGTCTTGTAAGCCATGCACCCAATCAGTCTAAAAGCAGGAGAGTAGCAGTCTTGGTCAGGAATTCAGTTCCTATACAGGTTGATACTATGACAGTGGATCCCTAGGGGAGGTATATTGTTATTCTATGCCGCCTCTAAGGCCAACAACTATGTCTTGTTAATTCCTATGCCCCCAATGACTCCCTGGTTGCTTTTTTTTCATGAGCTGTGCGATGTGTTAGAACAGTTAGATTATTCTCAGATGATTTGGTGCAGAGACTTTAATTTCACCTTTAATGCAGTACTAGACCGCTTATCCTCCTCCTCTGTGGATAAATTCTCCTCTAAGTCCAAGGGAGGTGTTCATAGAGCCCTTCAGTCTCTAAATGTCAAATATGCCTGGCGTGAATTTAACGGGAATAGGAGAGGTTACACCTATTTCTCCCCAGACCATCACCATTACGCCAGGATCAATAGAATTTTCCTCTCTACCTCAATGCTTCCTAACCTTACTTATGCTCGACATGTGTCTTGTGCTTGGTCAGACCACAGCCTAGTCCTGATTGACATTAACTTCCAAACTCCTACTGCTACCCCATCCCTGATGGTGCTTAAACAAGTCCCTGCTGACCCTGGCATCAGGCAGCGAATTTCGGATGCTTTTACTGAGTTCTTCGCACATAACAATGCCTCGGATACTGATCCAGCTATTAACTATTTTCAGCTCCATCCCTCTCGCTACCTGATTAAATGTACCACGGATGACAAACTACAACTTAAAGGGGTTTTCCCATCTCCCTGTTTCAGCAACTTTGCCTGCTGTCTCTTCTTCTCACTTCCTGTATTCATTATCAAGCAGTCAAAACCACCTACCCCCAGCTTGCTGAACAGGATGCTATGAAGTATCACAATACTTATTAGGATTACTAGAAATCTAATATAAATGCAGATCAAATAATATGCACATTCTTCTAGAGAATGGACTCAGTGTTATCTGTGTGTTTACATAGAGAGATAGCAGACACTGCTTTATCAGCAAACTGCAATTAGCTGAACTGCAGAGCTGTAGATAACAGTGAAAGCAGTGAGTGAAGTCATCTGTCCTGTCTTATCACACAGGTCCGGTTCTATGGAAACGCTGTGCAAGCAATGGTAGGAGTAATTTCACATAGCAGGAAAACAAAGCAGCTTTGCTAAAGCAATATATTCTTCAATTTACATAAGCTAGCAGTATAGATAGGATCCTTGAGATGGGAATACCCCTATAACTTCGTTTTCACACAAGATGGAAAAAGGCTAAATTTTACAAATATACAAACAAACCCGATAAACTGTTGGTTTCTAAACTAAGAGCCCACCAGAAGTTAAAAGTGATACAGTATATCAAATACAGGATCCAGTTTGTAGGATTACATCCAATACTAATTCCATATATACACAATTCCACTAGTTTTACCAGAAACTGTACTCTGAACCTACCTATGCCCACCCTCTGGAGATCGCCTCTTTTCTCCGTTCCCTCCACCTCCCTACCATAACAGCTACCCAAGCCTCCTCTCTGAACAAACTTATAACTAAAGAGGAATTAGACTCTGCCATTGACGCTCTCAGCAACGGTAAAGCCTGGGCCAGATGGCTTCTCATCCCTATATTATAAAAAATGTAAATCCTTTCTCTTGCCACACCTTTTGCAAAAGTTTAATCACGTCCTGCAGGGTAGTAAATTTCCCCAGGACATGCTGAGCGCATCCATAACGGTTATCCCTAAACCGGGAAAAGACAATTCTACCTTTGCTAATTAATTATAGACCTATATCACTTCTAAACTTAGACATTAAGATTTTCTCCTCTATCCTGGCCTCTCGACTGAACAATTTGCTTCCATCCTTAGTCCACTCTGATCAAGTAGATTGGGTAGACAAGCCTCAAATAATGTTAGGAAACTCTGTAACATTGTACACTGGGCCAACCATCGCCGTGAACCCATCTTATTATTAAACTTAGACATTGAAAAAGCTTTTGATAGCTTATCATGGAGCTGCCTTGCTCAGGTTCTTCGGTTTATCGGTATAACTGGTCAATTTCAACGGGACTTCTGAGCACTTATTTGCGACCCCATTGCCTATTTGAAGCTTACAGACTACTTGATGCCTTTTATTCACCGTGGCACCCGATAGGGTTGTCCCTTGTCTCCCGCACTATTTGCTCTCGCCATCGAGCCATTAGCAATAGCCAAATGCTCTAACCCTGATATAGAAAGGGTACAGATTGGAGACCATGAATACAAAACTAATCTTTTTGCGGATGACAACACTCCCAAATCTGCTCAATACCCTTTCACATTTCACACAACTCTGTGGCCTCAAACTTAATACCTCCAAATTGGAAATCCTACATTGTAACGTCCCTCAAGCTACCAAAAAGCTGATAGCTTTAAACTTTGGTTTCCAGATTCAGAATAAGTATCTGTCATACTTAGGTGTAAACCTCTGCAGCTCTTTAGATACCCATTTTAAATGGAATTATGGCACGCTGATCCCAAAGCTTCTGAAGGACCTCGTTGATTGGCACTGTCCCACCCTCTCCTGGGTCAGTAGGATAAATACAATTAAAATGGTAACTTTGCCACAAATTCTATATTATTTCTGCACCCTCCAGCAAGGCTTTTACAATTATGAGCTATCTATAATGATATAGACTACCTACAGTGGGTAGCCTTGGAGTCGACCTTACCTGTCCCAATTTCGCTACAGGCCCTTCTATGGTCCTCACAATCAACCTTCCATCCAATTCAAGTAGCTGCTAAGGTGACTAACTACATGCTGCAAACCCCTTTTTCCTCCTGGCCTATCTCCTGAGGTGTTCACATGGTGGAGGCACGTTAAGTTCAGACTCTTTAACGACTTCCTTTGTGAATACTTCATTCATGCCCATTCCTCGCCTCCATCCGAGGCTTTCCGAACTTGTCAGATCTTGATCACTTTCACTAATTTTAAAAGAATGTATGTCTATAGGGCGACAGAGGTTTTCTTTCCTTTATATATAGTGAGTTGAATGCTCCACTTCCTGCCCTCAAACTAGACTTTATGATGTTCTGGGAATGGGACTTAGAGACCAACCTAACAATAGTCCAATGGACCGATTTTTGCACGTTCATTAGCAAAGGCAGTTGGCAAGTCACCCTTATGTAACGCTCTCTCTAAATCCTCCATAGAACCTAAATGGTTTCCTCTAGATTACATAGCTCCTATCCTGCGGTTTCACCCCTCTGTTTCCGGGGTTGTGGATTCTTCTGGCTATCTATTCAGCTTATGGTTCTGCGACTTTTAGGACACTTAATACCACTAACTGAATTGGTTTTCCTACTTGGCCTTAACCCAAAATGACATAATAGTACATCATGGGATGTTGTACCTTCCTGCAAAATGACGTACTAGTTTGTCAAGTTAACGTCACCCACTTAGAAGCAATAGCTGACACCCGCTTGTAACACCCGTGGCCGGAGCTGAGCTCCGATCGTGGATGTTAACCACTTAGATGCTGTGATCAATCATGACTGTGGCATCTAAGGGTATGCCCTAGCAACCTGATACCTCTACGGCCCCCTCTCTGTCTCCGGGGGAAAGGGGTATGACCCTTATTCGGCAGCCCGGGGCCTGTTCCATGGCCCCGGGTCTTAGATCATCTCCTGCTGTCTTCTGATCCTGTGATTGATTACACTGGCCTGTCAGCCAATGCATAAGCATAGGCTGACAGCCATTATACACTCCAATACTTCTGTATTGGAGTGTATAACACTGAACCAGCGATCAAAAGATCGTTGTTCATGTCCCCTATTGAGACAAATAAAAAAAAAAAGTTAAAAATTTTTTTTTACAAGTATATAAAAATAAATAACCACCCCCAATAAAATGTCCCTTTTTCGCCTTATACAGTACAAAAACAGACAAGACAGTATAAAACACTACATATTTGGTATCACCACGTCTGTAACAAACTGTACAATAAAACAAAACTATTAGTTAACCCGAACGGTAAACACTGGGGAAAAAAAATGGAGATAAAATGCTAGAAGTAACAATTTTTGTCATCTTGTCTCAGATAATATGAAATAAAAAGTGTTCAAATGTCATATATAGCCCAAAATGGTACCAATAAAAAGTACAGCTTTTCCCGCCAAAAAGCCCTCAACCAGCTCCATCAATAGAAAAATATAAATGTTATGCCTCTCAGAAGATGGCGATGGAAAAATAATAGATTTTTTTTCCCCATGTGGATTTTTACTCTGCAAAATTAGTAACACATACTAACAAACTATATAAATTTGGAATTGCCGTGATCGTACTGACCCATATAATAAATGTAACATATTATTTATGCTGTATGGTGAAGGGCAAAAAATGTAAAATGTTAAAAAGAAATGCCAGAATTGATTTTTTTTAAATCCACCCAGAAATAGTTAATAAAATTTTGTTAATAAGTTGTAGACACCCCAAAATGGTGTCATTAGAAAATTCTTATCCTGCAAAAAACAAGCCCTTGTATGGCTACATCACAAGAAAAAAAAAAAAAAAATATAACTTTATAGTACAAATGACAAAACAACAAAAATGAAGTTTATGCCCACATGTATGACACTGGTGTACTCAAGATAATGTACTTAATGTCATATGTGGGTATAAACTGCTGTTTGGACACAACCGGGCACAGGACGGAAGGAGTGTTATTTTGGTTTTTGGAGCACACATTTAGACGGATTGGTTTTAGGATGCCATGACACTTTTTCAGAGCCCCTGAAATACCAATAGAGTGGAATCCCCTGACATGTGACCCCATTTTGGAAACTACACCCCTGAAGCAATTTATCCAGGGGTATAATGAATATTTTAAACCCCAAGTGTTGCATTAATTTATCTTCCAGACATGAATGCACAGCTGATGGTGAAAGGAGAAAATTGCAATTTTTCCAGTAATATGTCATTTCAGTGTGTAATATGTTGCACCCGGCTTGTATCAGAGACAAACGCTCCACATGCTGTTGTGTCTGCAATACCCACTTACCAGTTTTTGAAGTGTGCGTCTCTGTTGACACAAGTTGGATGCAACATATCAGGCACTGAAATGGCAATTGAAAAATTGCAATTATCACTTTTCATTATCCTCTGCACATTTATTTCTGGCAATTTAATTAATGCAACACTCAAAAAATAAAAATGCCTGCTACACCGCTTGATAAATCCACATGTCTGCGGATTCCACTTTTTTGGCAATTCAGGGACTCTGCAGCAGTGGCATGATGTCCAAAAACCAAACTGTGTTCCAAAAACCACATGGCACTCCTTCCCTTCTGTGCCCGGCTGTGCCAAAACAGCAGTTTTTCCCCACATATGACATTAAGTACGTTATCCTGGGTACAACAATGTCATCCATGTCGGCATACACTGCCATTTGGGCACACAGCAGGGCGCAGATGTGAAGGAGCGCTGTGTGCTTTTGGACCGCAGATTTAAATTGCTGGTGTTTGGACGCCATGTCACATTTGCAGAGACCCTAAAATTTCCCCTACAAAATGGGGTCACTTTTTGGGGAATTCCAATTTACAGGCACCTCTATGACTCTGCAAAAACAACATGGTGTCCAGAAAGTCTCTCTTAATCTATACTCCAAAAGTTAAAAAGCACACTGCTCCTTCCCTTCTGAGTCCTGCTGTGTACCCAAACAGCAGTTTTGCACCCACATATACAAGTTCTTTGTAACCAATATAACCCACTTAATAGTTTTAGGAATGCATGTCTCTAATGACACAAAGTGGGCACAATGTATTGGGCACTGAAATGGCATATTTCTTTAAAAATTGTAATTTTCACTTTGTGCATTAATTTTTGGGAAGCATTTTTGTGCTCAAAATTATAATACACCTTGGGAAATTCATTGAGGGATGTAGTTTCTAAAATGGGGTAACTTTTGAGGGGTTTCCATTGTACTGGTATTTAAGCGGTCCTGAAACTATGACATGGCACCTGAAAACTATTCCAGCAAAATCAGTCCTCCAAAATCCAAATATCGCACTTTCTATTCCGAGCCTCACCATGTACCCTTTCAACATTTTACGAACACATATGGGGTATTCCTGTGTTCAGGAGAAATTGTGTAATAAACTGTGTGGGTCTTTTTGTTCTTTAACCCCTTGTAAAAATGAAAAATTTGGGCTAAATAGACAGTTTGGAAAAAAAAATTAATTCAAGAGAAATTGTTCAATAACTTGTTGGGTGCTTTTTCTCCTTTAACCCTTTGGGAAAATGAAAACTTTGGGGATAAAGTGACGTTTTAGTAATTTTTCATTTACACATCTCAAAGTTAATAAAATCTGTGAAACAGCTGTGGGGTCAATATACTCACTATGCACTTTGATAAATTCCTTGAGGGGTATAGTTTACAAAATGGAGTCATTTTTGGGAGGTTTCCATTGTATTGTACTCCAGGGGCTCTGCAAACACATGCCACCTGAAAACTATTCCTGTAAAATATGCTTTTCAAATACTCAGTGTCACTCCTTCTCTCCCGTGTGCTGCTGTGTATTCAAACATCAGTTTACACGCTCATGTGGGGTATTTCTGTGCTCGGGAGAAATTGTGTGAATGTGTTAATTTTAGGACTAATTGAACGCATTATTGAAAAAAAAATTAAAAGTCTAAATTTCACTTTCATATTATTTTAATTCCCGTGAAATGTTTAAAGGTTTAACAAACTTCCCAAATGTTGTTTTCAATTATTTGAGGGGTGCAGTTATGAAAATGGGGTTATTTATAGGGGTTTCTAATATATAATCTGGAAAAGCGCTGTTACACATGCAAGCCTTCTAATGTCTAAAATAAATTATAGGATGATTGTGAGATATGTACAGAGAATAATCCACCCCATAAAGATTATAGCAGAATATAGAATAGCAGTATACAGGTCCTGTAATATGACATTAGAGTGGGACCATCTATCTCAGGGGAGTGTTTCTGGTAGGACACTTAGTGTAGTGCACCTCAGATAACAAGAAGGGAGGTCCTAATCTCCATGTCTGATGCATGTCCCTTATTATTGCAGATGAATGTTTAAATAAAGAATATAACCCCCCCCCCAACCACACCAGTGTCAACTCATTAGGTGTGCAACACGATTATAAAATGATGCCGATATAAAGCAGAGATATGGTAGATAATATTTATGTATGTGGATGGTATGACTGAAAAGCAGATCATTTCACATTTTGAAAACTGTGAATTTTTCCAAATTTCCATCACATTTCCTATTAGCAAACATTATAGGTTCTGCGATCCAGTAGTCAAGCTAACCTCCGCACCAGTAAGATTGCAAAGATAAGTAAGCAGAAACAATTGAAGTCACAGAAACGAGAATGGAAAATTGGTCATCAGGGTCCAAGAAAAAGCAGAGCTACTTAATGGATTCTTTAGCTCTGTATATACAGAAGAACAGGTAATAGTTGATATAGGTGTCACCAATGCTGGTAATACATTGACCCATATAATAAACTGGATAAACATTGAAAAAGGTCCAAGCTAAGCTAAACAAATTAGTAGTAAGTAGTTAAAGAACACAGTTCAGTCATTGCTGTACCCCAATTCTTAATTTTTAGGAATTCTCTAGTGACTGGTACAGTGCCAAGGGACTAGCACAAGGCTAATGTGAGGCCTATTTTTAAAAAGGCCTTTAGGTCTCACCAGATAATTACAGACTAGTGAGTTTAACATCCATTGTGGGAAACAGTTGAGGGGCTCTTAAGCGGCTATATACAGGAGTATGTGACTATACATAATATTATAAGTGACAGACAGCATAGTTTTACTAAGGACAGACGTTGTCAGACTAATCTGATTTGTATTTATGAAGAGGTGAGTAGAAGGGGAGGCTGTAGATATAGTGTTCCAGGGCTTTGCAAAGGTGTTTGACACTGTCCCTCAGACATTTAATGGGTAGAATCAGGTCCATTGGCTTGGAAAATCTAGTTTGCATTTGGATTGAAAACTGGTTAACCTTTTAGCGGCACAGGACGTAATAATAGGTCTTGGCCGCCAGTGCCCTATTGCAAATGGACATACAATTACATCCTGTGCCGAATGTAATTGACAGCTAACACCCACTCTTTCACCCCTCCCCGGGTTTGTCCGCGGCACCTAAGGGATTTCCAATAAGTTAATATACCCCATGGTTGATCCTGTTGAATTCAACGGAAGTCAGCCTTCCTCCATACACTGCTATACCACTGAATACAGTGCATACCAGTGAACCAGCAATCAGAGCAAAGATGGTTTAGGTCCCCAGTGGGACATCCAAAAAATGTAAAAAAAAAAGTGCGAAAAAAAAATAAAGTGTGTTAAAAAAAAAATTAATAAATCAATAAAGCCCCAAAATGCCCTTATCCTATATAAAATAAATTATATTAAAATAAAACCTAAGGGGGGCGGAGCCTAGGTGTGGAACGGAATGGCCGCTTAGCTGCAGAGCTCTCGGCCTGAGTCTCTACAAGCGACAGGTTTAGCGACATACTCGGGGGGCTAACCGCATCCAATTTAGACACATAGAAGTATCCTACCTTCAGGGATGCCACGAAAACGGAAATCGGCGGTGAAACTGCTGAAGATTTCTGACTTCTACCTCCCCCACGGGGGAGGAGAAGAACAAAATGGCGAAGGCCCGCGCTTGGACGCGGCTTCTAGAGCCTCGACTCCCTCTAAAGATCCTCCGGAGGAGACGCTCATGCTCTCCGCTCAAAGGAGAGCGCTGTCGGCCCCTTCTCTACCACAGCTGCTGGACGGTGTGGACAAGGAGATGCCTGGGCCTACATAAACCACGGGCCTCCGCAAAAAGACGCTGCAGGGCCTATAGCTTAATCCAGCCTGGAGACAAATTACTCACCTACAGCTACTCCGGTCAAGCAGAGACCCAGGCTCCAGGAAATCGACTCTCAGGAGGAGGAGGTGAGCGGCAAGATACAGCCTACTTCTCTATCTACTTATTTTTTTGCAGATATCCCTGCAACAGAGAATTGACTTACTGAGGCCTCCATGAAAAATATGCTTATGGCCTTCTGTAAATCACTAACAACAGATATGTCTCTCATGGTTAAACCGCTAGATAGAGATATCATGTCGAATCCAAAATGGCGGAATTTGCGACATCACACAATGCGCTTATAGATGCTCACTATGAGGTGGAGAGAGATGTGTCTTTTCTGAAAGCCAAAATAGCCAATTTAGAAGACCGTTCTAGAAGAAATAATCTAAAGTTTAGAGGGATTCCAGAGTCAGTATCTACGAGTAATTTAACTGCATTCCTTCAGGATCTGATACGAGTGTTATTACCGAACCTCACGGAGATGGACTTAACTATTGATAGAGCTCATAGAGTTCCCAGACCATCCCATTTAGACGAAGCAATACCTAGAGATGTTCTAGCAAAGATTCATTTCTATCGCACTAAAGATCTGGTTCTGTCGACTTCCAGGAAGGCGGGTCGCTTACCTGAACCATACCATAAAATAGCCATTTACTCGGACCTATCAGCCACGACGCTACAATTAAGGCGACAATTCATCCCTATTACCACAGCTCTACGCCAACACCATATCTTGTACAAATGGGGATTCCCGGTCCGCGTGATCATCTCTAGGGACAATATAGTACATATCAAAACTCTAGAGGAAGGAAAAAGCTTGCTAGCCACATGGAACATTTCGATTGTCGATCCACCTCCTAAACAAACACCTGGTCCAGTGTCTGATGGTTGGCGCCAAGCGAAGACCCGAAAACGTCCACCTAAAGAGCTACACAGCTAGAGACTCACCTTTTCTTGGATTCCGTATGTCCACTGTTGGTGAACTTATCCCCCCAGGATTACGACAGCTGCTGGTCCGCTGTACCACGTTCCTTTCAGTTTTTTTCTCGATTTTGCTCAGATGGTTTATCCATAGGTTCTGTAACTTGCATGGTTTGTTTCTTCTTTGGTTTCGGCACATAGGGCGAAGTGAATACAAAGGGTGGAGACAACTTCACTTCATACGAACTTTGACTCCCCCTGGTAGAATTGGTTGTGGTAAGACTTTTATAAACGTACGTTATGGTACTTAAAATTGTGTCCATGAATGTTAGGGGTTTGAACTCCCCTCAGAAAAGAGCCAATTTATGGCATAAGGCCTGAGCTCAAAGCTGTGACATTCTTGCAATACAAGAGACACACCTTTTAAAGGCAGATGCTAATCGCGTTCAACACCCAGCGTATCCACAGGTGTTCCATGCTCACTATTCCTCAAAGCGTAGAGGTACATTGATTGGGATTAGAGACTCAGTAGCGTTCCAATTATTGTCGCAATATGCCGACCTGGGGGGGCGATTTATAATACTAGTATGCATTCTTAATGTCACCTACACATTGGTATCAGTTTATGCCCCAAATAAGAAACAAATGGCATTCCTGGGGAGACTTGTAAGGGCGGTAGAAAAGAGGAAACAGGGATGTTTGATATTAATGGGAGACTTTAATATGGCTCCAGACCCGCTAGTAGATACCACTTCTGGCAGGGTGACACGTCACCCCTCTTTCTCGCAAGCTATATGGAGCCACGAATTATTTGATGTCTGGCGTATTCTCCATAATACCGAAAAAGATTATACGTATTATTCTACTGTGCATAATAGCTACTCACGAATAGACTTATTCCTAATAGAGCAGTCTAGCATTCCCCTTATTAAGAAATCTGAGATTTCACAAATAAACATGGTCGGACCATGCAGCGATAACCATGTCTATAGCAGAAAAATACGAATGCGCAAGAGCGTATGTATGGAGGTGTAATGAATTTTTAATGTCACAGCGAAAATTAAAAGCAACGTTAGAGAATGATTTGAAGGAATTCTTTCAAATTAATGCCCCCTCTGCCTCTGGCCCTGATATACTGTGGAACTCTCATAAAGCTTTTATTAGAGGAACGTTTATCCGACTGGGGCATATCGAAAAGAAAAATAGAATGGCAGAAATAGACCGATTGCTTCATTAGATAAGAACTATTGACACTAGCAACAAACAATCTCCTTCTTCCTCAAATGCAGCAAAATTAATAGCATTACGTCATCAGTTGACCGCTTGCTTACTGCATAAATATGAGAAAAACCTGAAGAGGGTTAGAGCTATGTACTATTCTCAATCTAACAAGGCAGGCAAACTCCTGGCATCTAAGCTGAAATAAAAACATGCGAAATCTAGAATCCCATTTATTCACAGTCAGGACGGTACATACAAAATTTATGACCCGAGGGGCATCGCTAACGCCTTTAGAACTTTCTACGAAAGCCTATATAACTTGGCAGACAACTCCTCTGTGGTCCCCCCAACAAACTATGACATTGAGCAATTCCTTAGAGCTGCTCAGCTACCAACACTCACTGAGTCACAGCTGGACTCCTTGAATGCACCTATTACCTCGGCGGAGTTGTCGGCCATTGTTAAGTCACTGCCATCTCGCAAGTCTCCAGACCCTGACGGCCTTACTAATGACTATTCTAAATGTTTCTTCCCAGTCCTGATGAACCCGCTGCTGGCATTTTTGACGGCTGTGGTTGATTCTGGCACTATTCCAAAAGAGAATCAGGAAGCCCTGGTAGTTACGCTGCCGAAGCCTGGCAAACCCGCCACCAACCCCCAAAATTTCCGACCCATATCTCTATTGAACTCAGATTTAAAGATTGATGCCAAATTAATAGCGAATAGATTGGCAGCCTGTCTTCCAAGTTTAATAAATCATGATCAGGTGGAGTTTGTTAAGGGGAGACAGTCATACGATAACACTAGACGCATCTTAAACCTCATACATCACATTGACTCTAAGAAGGAAGGAACGGTGATCCTCTCATTGGACGCAGAGAAGGCGTTCGATCGCATTTGCTGGTCGTATGCCTTCTTGGTGCTTAGAAATATGGGGTTCTCTGGAGCTATTATAAGAGCGATTGGGGCGTTATATTCTGCACCTTCTGCGAGAGTGTTCACCAACGGAGTAGTATCAGACTCTTTCCTGATAACGAACGGGACCAGACAGGGATGCCCCCTGTTGCCCCTGAGATTTGTTCTTTCTATAGAACCATTAGCTCAAGTACTTAGATTAGATCCGGGAGTGGGAGGTATTGACATAAGAGACAAAACTAACCTTATATCACTCTACGCTGATGATATTATTCTCACTCTGTCTAAACCGCAAACATCTATTCCTCGCCTTATGGATACTATTAACGATTTCGGGCGATTATCGTATTATAAATTAAACATGGCCAAATCACAGGCACTGCCTCTGAATGTTCCCCAACACATGCTCCAACACTTGCAATCTAATTATAATTTTGACTGGAGGGAGGACAGCGTTCAATATTTGGGGATACAGATGACAGCGTCCCCAGGGTCCCTCTATAAAAGTAACTATACCCCAATGTTAAAAATACTGCAAGAAGAAACTGAGAGAATGTCTAAAATAGATGTCTCCTGGATAGGACGGGTAGCTGCTTTTAAGATGTTGCTATTGCCTAGACTCTTATACCTGTTCCGCACGCTCCCAATATTCATTCCTGTTTCCTTCTTTGAAACAACACAAAGGGTGATCTCGAAATTTATATGGAATGGAAACAGACCTAGAATTAATAAAAGCTTTCTATTCAAACAGCGGGAGGCAGGAGGACTAGGGGTACCAGTAGTGAGGAACTATTATATAGCATCGCTGGTCACTCAATGCGCAAGGTGGAAATCAATGGATACTTCGGTTCCATGGCTGCACATAGAGCAGGCATTTATATGCCCCCTAAAATTAGAAGATGCGCTATGGTTGCCCTTTTGGAACATCTCGGCCCCTGGATCCTTCTCTCCGGTCATGTGTGCCTCGTTATCAGCATGGAAGCTACTTCATGGGAAAGCAAACCCTACGAAGTATTTTCATATTACAGAAATGCCCTTATCATTGATGGCCTGGGTGATTGGTGACTTAGAGGTCTCGGATTGGGAATCGAGGGGGAACACGCAGATTTCTCAATTATATTCTGACTCTAACCAGCTTGTACCGTTTGAGGAACTAAGACGACAGTACGGGATTCATATTGGCGATTTCCTTAAATACTTTCGAATCTGGCACTTTGTGTCCAAACACTCTACGACGTCAATACCCCATAATAACTCACTTTTTACCTGGCTGTCGACCAACATGAGGGGACTGCGATTTTTATATGAAAAAATGGATGAAATATCGACCTTCACTAGATCTACCCCGTTTCGCTGTTGGGAGAGAGACTTGGGGATAGCCATTACCCCAGACGAATGGCAACAAACAATTAGATTGATCCATTTGTCTTTGAAATGCAGCACCCACAGAGACGGCCATGAAAATCATCTTAAGATGGTATAGGACCCCGTCTACATTACACTTAGCATATCCTTCCGTGTCTGGGAATTGTTGGAGAGGATGTGGAAGTAGAGGGACACTTCTCTACATTCTGGGAAACTGCCCCAAGATTCGCAGCTACTGGAATCAAGTCTTTGAGTTGCTCTCGGAGCTGTTTGGCCTTCAGCTCCCCTATGCCGTACCTATGGCTATCCTGTTGTTTGGGATTCCCAGTGAGCTGAACAGGTATAAACAGCTCATCTGTAAAATCTTGACTATAGCCAAATTAATGTTGGTGCAAAGATGGCGGACGGTGGCTCCTCTGACACTGTCGGCTCTGGTCTCAGCCATGAACAGCACATACTCCTATGAAAGGGTGATCGCAATAGGAAATAACTCTTTTCATGGCTTTGAAAAAATGTGGGATGCGTGGACCCACTCTCGATTCGCCATGTAGAGAACCTAAATTGTCACAAGAAGGGCAATCGCGGGGGAGCAGTGGGTATGGGGATGGATATCAAACTTGCTAACCCCGTCAAAAAACGGAGTAGGGAAGGAGTGCAAGGCGCAGCAGGGGTGTGGCGAATACCATGTGCATGAACATACAACCCGTGAATAAATAAAGGTCCCATACAGTGAGATTTCCCCTGAATAATTCATGATAGCCCTATGAATGTGCCAAAATGTTAGTGTTACTGTTTACTCTATAAGTAATCTTTCTTATTTGTTTCAGTGATATACGGTTTACAGAATGTGAATTGATAAGAAATATACTCTATTATATGTCAAATGTATACTGCACTGTATATCAATGCTGTTCTCTCTTTTATTCTCTGAAAATTTTGAATAAAAATTATTGAAACTAAAATAAAAACCTAAAAATTAACAAAAACAATACATGTTTGTTATTACCACGTCTGGTACAATAAAACTGAAATATTATTTAACCTGCACGGAGAATGTAATAAAAAAAAAAAAAAAAAAAAAAAAAAAAAAAAAAAGAAGCCAGAAATAATGATGTTTTGCCATCTTGCCTCACAAAATATTCTATAAAAAGTCATGAAAGTCATATGCTCCCCAAAAAAGTAACAATAAAAAAAAAAAAATCACAGCTTGCCCCACAAAAAATAATCCCTCAACCAACTGTCACCCAAAAAATAAAAATGTTAGGCATTTCAGAAGATAGTGATGCAAAAATAATTATGTCCCTAAATGGGTTTTGTTCTGTAAAATTAGTATTGCATAAAAAAACAATATAAAATAGGTATCGCTGAAATCGTACCGACCCGTAGAATACAAGTAACATGTTACTTATACGGTATGCTACACGAAAAATAAGGTAAAAAGCAATGCCAGAATTGGTGGTTTTTTTTTTTGTTTTGTTTTTTTTTAATCCACCAGGAAAGAGTTAATAAAATTTAGTTAATACGTCAATGGTGTCATTATAAAATGCATCTCGACCTGCAAAAAAACAGCCCTCAATGGCTACATCACCAGAAAAATAAAAAAAATAGCTTGCACAATTTTAAGACAAAAAAAACCCAAATCACCAAATCATTGAAATAAAACTGCCTGCGGTAGGAAGGGAATGTATAAGCTATGCAATCGTATATCAGGGTACACCCCAGATTTAAAGCTTATGAGAGAAAAGACACCAGAAGTGACCCCTTGATAAATTCTTTGATGGATGCAGTAAATTTCTAAATCTGCTCCTTCACATCTGCGCGCTGCTGTGTACCCAAACAGCACTTTATGCCCACATGTATAACACTGTTGTAACCTGGATAACATACTTAATTTCATATGTGGGTATAAAAACTACTGTTTGGGCACACAACCGGGCACAGAAGGGAAGGAGTGCTATTTGTTTTTTGGAGCAGATACAGTGGGGAAAAAAAGTATTTAGTCAGCCACCAATTGTGCAAGTTCTCCCACTTAAAAAGATGAGAAGCGCCTGTAATTGTCATCATAGGTAGACCTCAACTATAAGAGACAAAATGAGAAAACAAATCCAGAAAATCACATTGTCTGATTTTTAAAGAATGTATTTGCAAATTATGGTGGAAAATAAGTACTTGGTCAATAACAAAAGTTCATCTTAAAACTTTATTATATATTCTTTGTTGGCAATGACAGAGGTCAAACATTTTCTGTCACAGAAAGTCTTCACAAGGTTGGCACACACTGTTGCTGGTATGTTGCCCATTCCTCCATGCAAATCTTCTCTAGAGCAGTGATGTTTTGGGGCTGTCGCTGGGCAACACGGACTTTCAACTATCTCCAAAGGTTTTCTATGGGGTTGAGATCTGGAGACTGACTAGGCCACTCCAGGAACTTGAAATGCTTCTTACGAAGCCACTCCTTCGTTGTCCTGGCGGTGTGCTTGGGATCATTGTCATGGTGAAAGACCCAGCCACGTTTCATCTTCAGTGCCCTTGCTGATGGGAGGTTTGCACTCAAAATCTCACGATACATGGCCCCATTCATTCTTTCATGTACACGGATCAGTCGTCCTGGTCCCTTTGCAGAGAAACAGCCCCAAAGCATGATGTTGCCACCCCCATGCTTCACAGTAGGTATGGTGTTCTTTGGATGCAAGTCAGCATTCACTCTTCTCCAAACACGACGAGTTGTGTTTCTATCAAACAGTTCTACTTTGGTTTCATCTGACCATATGACATTCTTCCAATACTCTTTTGGAACATCCAAATGCTCTCTAGCAAACTTCAGACAGGCCTGGATATGTACTGGCTTAAGCAGGGGGACACGTCTGGCACTGCAGGATCTGAGTTCCTGGCGGCGTAGTGTGTTACTGACGATAGCCTTTGTTACGTTAGTCCCAATTTTCTGCAGGTCATTCACTAGGTCCCCCCGTGTGGTTCTGGGATTTTTGTTCATCATTCTTGTGATCATTTTGACCCACGGGGTGAGATCTTGCATGGAGCCCCTGATCGAGGGAGATTATCAGTGGTCTTGTATGTTTTCTATGTTCTAATTATTTCTCCCACAGTTGATTTCTTCACACCAAGCTGCTTGCCTATTGCAGATTTAGTCTTCCCAGCCTGGTGCAGGTCTACAATTTTGTTTCTGGTGTCTTTCCACAGCTCTTTGGTCTTCACCATAGTGGAGTTTGGAGTGTGACTGTTTGAGGTTGTGGACAAGTGTCTTTTATACTGATAATTTCAAACAGGTGCCATTACTACAGGTAATGAGTGGAGGACAGAGGAGCCTCTTAAAGAAGAACTTACAGGTCTGTGAGAGCCAGAAATCTTGCTTGTTTGTAGGTGACCAAATACTTATTTTGCACCATAATTTGCAAATAAATTCTTAAAAAATCAGACCATGTGATTTTCTAGATATGTTTTCTCAATTTGTCTTTCATAGTTGAGGTCTACCTATTATGTCAATTACAGGCCGGCCTCATCTTTTTAAGTGGGAGAACTTGCACAATTGGTGGCTGACTAAATACTTTTTTTCTCCACTGTATTTAGATTTTGGACGCCATGCCATGCAGAGCTCCTGAAATGGCAGCAAAGTGAAATCCCATGACAGGTGATCCATTTTGGAAACTATACCCCTGAAGCAATTTATCCAGGGGTATAGTGAACACTCTCAACCTCAAAGTGTTGCATTTATTTATTTTCCAGACATGATTGTGCAGGTGATGGTGAAAGGAGAAAATGGCAATTTGTCCAGGAATACGTCATTTGCGTACGATGTTGTGTCTGGCTTGTATGAATGCTCCAAAAGCTGTTGTGCCTGGGATAACCACAGTTTTCAGAGTGTGTTTCTCTGCTGTCACAAGCTGGGTGCAACATATTGGGCACTGAAATGGCGTATCTCTGGAAAAATAGCAATTTTCACTTTTCACTATCAGCTGAAAATTAAATTAATGCAACGCTCAAGGGTTAAAAATGCTTTACTGGCAACTCAGTGGCTCTGCAAACGTGGCATGATGTCCAAAAATCAAACTGTTCCAAAAAACAAAATAGTGCTCCTTCCCTTCTGTGCCCAGCTGTGTGCCCAAATAGCAGTTTATACCCACATATGGCATTGTTAAGTGTGTTATCCTGGGTACAATAGTTTCATACATGTGGGCATAAACTACAGTTTGGGCACACAGATCTGAAGCACAGATTTAGATTGTTGGTTTTTGGACACCATATCCATGTCATGTCACCATGTCATACTCGCAGAGAACCAAAAATTGCCCCTACAAAATGGAGTCATATCTTGTGGAATTCCAATTTTCTGGTACCTCAGGGGCTCTGCAAAAACAACATGGCATCCAGAAAGTCCCTCTGAATCTATACTTTTTGTATCTGGAATTACCCACTTAAAAATTTTAGGAGTGTATGTCTCTGATGACACAAATTGGGTACAACGTATTGTCACTGAAATAGCATATTTCTTTAAAAATATAAATTTTCACTTTGTACATTAATTTTTGGGAAGTACTCTTGAGAAATTCCTTGAGGGGTTTAGTTTCTAAAATGGGGTCACTTGGGGGGGAAGTTTCCATTACACTGGTACTTTAGGGGTTCTTCATATGTGACATTACATTCTAAAACTATTCCAGCAAAATCTTATTCCGAGCCCTGCCATGTACAAGACTTTACATCCACATATAGGGTATTTCCATATTCAGGAGGAAACATGTAATGTACTTTGCGGTGCTTTTTGTTCTTTAACCCCTTGTAAAAATGAAACATTTGGAGCTAAATGGACGCTTTATTGGAAAAAAAGTAAATGTTTATTTTTACGTCCCAATGCTTAGAAAATCTGTGAAACAGCTGTGGAGTCAAAATGCTCACTATACAGCTTGATAAATTCTATGAGGGGTGTAGTTTCCAAAATGGGGTCACTTTTTGGGGGTTTCCATTGTACTGGTACTTTAGGGGCTCTGCAAATATGACATGGCACCCGAAAACTGTTCTAGCAAAATCTTTCCTCCAAAAGCCAAATAGCACTATTTTCATTATGAGCTCCATCACGTACCCATACAGCAGTTTCCGACCACATATGGGGTATTCCCATGTTCAAGAGAAATTGTTTAACAAACTTTGGGGAGCTTTTTCTCCTTTATCCTCTTGTGAAAATGAAAAATTTGGGACTAAATTGATGGTTTATTTGAAAAAAAGTAATTTTTCATTTTCATGTCCCAATATTAATAAAATCTGTAAAAGCTGTGGGGTCAAACAGCACACTATACCCCTTGATAAATTCCTTGAGGGGTTTCCAAAATGGGGTCACTTTTGGAGCGGTTCCATTGTATTGGTACTTTAGGGGTTCTGCAAATGTGACATGGCGCGCGAAGACTATTCCAGCATAATCTGCATTCCAAAAGCCAAATAGCGCACTTTCCATTCTCAGCCCCGCCACGTACCCATACAGTAGATTACGACCAGGGGTATTGGCATGTTCAGGTTCAATTGTTTAACAAACTGTGGGATGCTTTTTCTCCTTTAACCCCTTGTGAAAATAAAATGATGTTTTAGTAATTTTTCATTTACATATTCCACTATGGCCCCCATACAGTATAATATGCTATACAGTAGCCCCTGCACAGAATAGTGCTCCATAGTGGCCCCCGTACAGTATAATATGCTCCACAATAGCCCCTGCACAGTATTATGCTAAAAAGTGGCCCCTGCACAGTATAATTCTAAATAGTGACCACTGCACAGTATAAAGCTCCACAGTGGCCCTTGCACAGAATAATGCTCAACAGTGCCCCCCGTACAGTATAATATGCTCCACAGTAGCCCCTGCACAGTATAATGCTAAACAGTGGCCCATGCACAGTATAAGGCTAAATAGTGACCACAGCACAGTATAAAGCTCCACAGTGGCCCCTGCACAGTATAATATGCTCTACAGTAGCCCCTGCACAGAATAATGCTCCACAGTGGCCACTGCACAGGATAATGCTCCACAGTGGCTCCTGCACAGTATAATATGCTCCACAGTGGCCCCTGAACAGAATAATGCTCCACAGTGGCCCCTACACAGTATAATGCTCCACTATGGCCCCCATACAGTATAATATGCTCTACAGTAGCCCCTGCACAAAATAATGCTCCACAGTAGCCCCGTACAGTATAATATGCTCCACAATAGCCCCTGCACAGTATTATGCTAAAAAGTAGCCCCTGCACAGTATAATATGCTGTGCAGTGGCCCCTGCACAGAGTAATGCTCAACAGTGGCCTCCATACAGTATAATATGCTCCACAGTAGCCCCTGCACAGTATAATGCTAAATAGTGTCCACTGCACAGTATAAAGCTCCACAGTGGCCCCTGCACAGTATAATATGCTCTACAGTAGCCCCTGCATAGAATAATGCTCCACAGTGGCCCCTGCACAGGATAATGCTCCACAGTGGCTCCTGCACAGTATAATAAGCTCCACAGTGGCCCCTGCACAGAATAATGCTCTGCAGTGGCCCCTGCACAATATAATCCTCCACAGTGGCCCCCATACAGTATAATATGCTCCACAGTAGCCCCTGCACAGTATAGTGCTAAACAGTGGCCCTTGCACAGTATAATGCTAAATAGTGACCACTGCACAGTATAAAGCTCCACATTGGCCCCTGCACAGTATAATATGCTCTACAGTAGTCCCTGCACAGAATAATGTTTCACAGTGGCCCCTGCACAGTATAATGCTAAATAGTGAGCACTGCACAGTATAAAGCTCCATATTTCCAAACACACGTCTCTTTATTCATATATCAACCAAAAAACACGACGCTAAAGGCATTTGTCCTTCCTCTCTCTCTGTACCCCTGGCTGTGATGCAGTAGCTCCTCCCCTCCCTCTCTAGTTCACTTCTTGTTTTTGTTGTAACATGTCTCCTCAGCTCCTGGAAATGCATCATCATTTTTCACCTACTGATGCTACTGCTGCTACTACTACTGCTGTTATATGAGGTTTTACAACATTTACCTGGATTAAAGCATCTGGAATCTTATCTACGCCTCCTCAGTTGAGTTGAACACTAGCTGACAATATTTCTGGTGCAAGTTACTGGTTAGTATAGAGACTACAGGACACTCTCACAGCCTTACACTTGCAGTCAAGTTATTGAGTCAGAATAAATATAGTTCCCTTATGTCCTACAGCAGCACAATATGGGGTATTTCTGCCCCTGTGTGTTGATAATACAGGCGGAATTTTTAATGAGCATAATTTATGCATGACTATGTTACCCTATAAGAGGGCAAAAGGGACCTCCCCCCCCCTTGTGTTTTTTTCTGTCATGTGTGGTGGGACAGGTGGAGGGAATTCTTTTGTCCTCCCATATTTTGTTTTTTCCCCCTAAAGTTTGTTAACTTCCTTTGGGGAGTCATCTTTACAACTCTTCTTTCTTCCACTGGACGCTTCTGTGAAAAAGAAGGGGGGGTTTTATTTAGGCAGTTTTTTTATTCCTAGCCAAGCTTTCAACCTTCACTCTGAAAAGGCTGATTTCAGTAGTACATACAGCGGTAGTTGCATGCTGCATGTTCAAAGACCTGTAGTGAAGGCCACTTGTGCGGCCTTGATGTGGTGCATTACAGTTTCACTTACCTTACAAGTTCCGGAACCTTTGTTTATGTTCCAGTTTTTCCGGGGACTGAATTCTCGGATGGATTTTTTTGCGGCTTAGTTTTTCCTCCTTTTTGCAAGTTTATATTTGCTGAGCCTCTTTTCTGGCATTGGTATGTATATTTTTTAGCTTAATTCTGTGTACAAGGAATTAAGGTTTGCAAAATTTGCGGGGGGGGGAAGGAGGGTTTTTTGTGTGCACTACTTGCTCATTCCTCCTCCCCTCCTATAGAAGCCTTCATCTCAAATGTAGGAGATGGCTTGTCTCTTAGTGAGGAAAGCCTCAGTACTGCACTTGGATTACTGTTCTTGCTGCTGCAGCTCTGGGCAGCACAGTGACTCAGTGGTTAGCACTGCAGTGCTAGAGTCCTGGGTTCAGATCCTGCAAGGAGTTTTGAAAAAAAAAAAAAAAAAAGGGGTCTAGTTTGTGTGCATTGTCACACACTGTGGGCATGGAATTACTTGCTTTACTCAGTACGTGGACCCCCATCTGAAGTACCGTCTATACGAGACATTGTTGTATGTGTCAAGGATTACATGCAGGATTCCATGAAGGAGAGCCGGGACTCCATTTCTCAGATTTCGGAAAAGTCCCTATCTGAAAAACATACTCTTTCACTAGTCGCTAAGAGGACTTCCAGGTGATTGATGAGACTCTCATTGGATGAAGATACCTTGGAGAATTCCAGCAGACCTCTCTTTCCTCTAGAGAAGATAAATAGGCTGCTGAAGTCCCTGGGGGACCGAGATGTTGACGGGGAAGCCTCCACTTCCACCAATAGGGGACCTAGGGCCTTCCAAGTGGTCGTAACACTGATAAGCTCATGCTATTGGAGTGGAAACATCCTGAAAGAGCCACTATTTTATCAGGAGGTTAAGGCCTTATTTCCTATTGTGGAATCCCAGCTGGACTGATGGGGTCCCCCACCTAAAGTCGAAATGGCAGTAGCCAAATTGTCCCGCCGTACGGTGGTCCCGGCGGATGATGGCTTCAACCTCCAGGAACCTATAGATAGGCGCATGGAGGGCACCCTCAAAAAAGCTCATTCTGCGGCCTCAGCTCAGACCTCGGTGGCCATTGCCTCTAATGAGGTATCAAACACGTTGCGCTTTGATCTAGCCCAACTGGTGAGAGACACCAACTCTGGAGTCTACAGAGATTAACTCTAATCATTCTTGAGGTCAGTCTCCTTGTTTGCAGATTACCTATCCGAGGCCTCCCAACATCAGCCTCAGTCTAGACCTCAGTTCTAGAGGCATCCTACCAGTCTAGGGGTTCTGGACAGAAGTTCCCCAAAGATGGGGACAAGAAGAAGCCTAACTTCTGACACCAGCTGTTTTCTTCCTGTGGCAGAGACTCCTGTTGGGAACGACTCTCCCAATTTTTTCACCTTCTGGCAGGAGAAGATTCAAGACCCTTGGGTCTTGCAAGTAGTACAGCGGGATATGCGATCGATTTTCTTCATCCGCTCAAGTCTGATTTATTATGACCCGCTCCCTTCCTGCGGCTCGGCAGGTTATACTGGTAAGTTCCATTCGTGATTATATTTACAAGGGAAGCTTGAAAGAGGTTCCCCTCTAAAGAAGGGTTCAGTGTTTACTCTCCGTTTTTTTCTGGTACTAAAAGCATCAGGCGACTGGAGGATGGTTATAGAGCTAAGATATCTGAATCTCTTCATAAGGATAAATCATTTTGGAATGGAGACCGTGAAATCCGTCACATCCTTTCTACAGCAGGGAAAGGACTTGTCAGCCTAGATCTAATGGATGCCTATCTAAACATTCCAGTTTATCCTCCGCACAGAAGGTATCAGAATCGCTGTCTCAGTTTCCAGCCACAGGAAGCATCTTCAGTTTGCGGCTCTACCTTTTGGCATCCCTTTAGCTCCCCACACCTTCACCAAGATGGTAGCTCCAGTAGAAGCCGCACTCAGACTTCAAGGTCTTTTCATAGTGCCATATTTGGACAACTGGCTAATAAAAGCTCAGTCAAAATCCATCCTGCTCCAGTATTTGCAGATAGCCATGTCCTTTCTTCAACACCTAGGTTGGCTAATAAATTGGGGAAAGTCAGAGGTGATTCCCTCTACTCAGAGAAAGTTCCTGGGGTTTCTCCTGGACTCAGTCTGCATGAAAATTTTCTTAACTCCTGCAAGGAAAGAAAGGTTAACCACAGCGGTCCGGTATCTTCTCAGAACACACCTGGTGTCTATCAGGACAACTATGAGAGTCCTTGCCCTAATGTTATCCTCAGCCATGGCAGTCCTTTGGGCTTTATGGCATATGCGTCCTCTTCAGATGGAAGCTCTAAAGGCCTGGAATCATACTCATCTCTCTCGACAAGAGGATCAGACTTTTCCCACTACCTGTCTTTCCCTCAGATGGTGGATACACCTGAAAAATGGGATGTCCACGGTCCAACCTTGTTAGACCCTGTTGACTACAGGATAAGGGATAAGGAGCCCACCTGTACGAGAAGACTGTACAAGGAGTCTGGAGCAGGCTAGAAAAGAGGACATCATCCAACTGGAAGGAGCTCAAAACAGTTTACCTGGCACTACTTCATTTCTCTCCTCAGAGGAAGAGCGGTCAGGATCCGGTCCGACAGTATGACGTCCGTAATGTACCTGAACAAACAGGGAGGTACCAGATCACTATCTCTCTTCAGGCAAACAGGTCTGACTTACCTGGGCAGAGGAAATTCTGACCGACTTATCCGCGGTTCACATTAGGGTCTCCTTGAACATAGTAGCAGATCAGAGTCTGGGTCTCACCGTATCAGGAGAATGGTTTCTCAATCCAGAGAACTTCCATCAGATTACCCTGAAATGGGGTCTTCCAGAAGTAGACCTTATGACGACCAGACTGAACACCAAGGTGGAGATGTTCTGCTCACTGTATCAGGAGGACTATCCCTTGGCAGTGGATGCTCTGTACATCCCTTAGAGGTCCAGGCTGGCATACATCTTCCCTCCACTTTCCATGATTCCAAGGGTATTGATGAAAGTCTGACAGGACCAAGTCTCTGTGATTTTTACCATTCTGGACAAAAAGAGCTTGGTTTTCCCAGCTCATGTACATGAGTCGAGGGATCTATTGGGGGCTTCCCCCCACCCAGAACCTGGTTTTCCAAGGAACACAGAAGTACCAGGATCTGAGATTCAATCTGACAGCCTGGAGGTTGACCAGCCCTTATGGAGATCCAGAGGGCTGTCAGAAGCCGTCTTGAAGACTCTTTCCTGCATCAGAGCAGAGTCTACCAATGAGAGCTACCTAAGGATAGGTAATGTCTTCAAAGAATGGTGCTCCAAACCGGAATTTAACAATTCGAATCCTACAATGGGAGAGATTCTAAAACTTTCTTCAGGACGGCTTGGATAAGGGCCTTTCCCCTGCCACACTCAAGGTTCAGGTTTCAGCCCTATCCGCCTGTTTAGGCAGACGATTGTCTCAGAATCCCTTAATCTCTAGGTTCCTTAAGGGTGCTATGAGACTTAGACCAGTGGTTTCAACTCCTGTTCCCCAGTGGGATCTTGCTACAGTTCTCTCGGGTCTTTGTGGTCCTCCATTTGAGCCGTTAGAGGACGTGGATCTTAAGTATTTAGCCTTTAAAACCACCGTTTTGTTAGCCATCACTTCAGCAAAGAGAGTGGGTGAGCTCCAGGCTTTTTCTTCCGAGGAACCATATACTTTGTGCTTGAGAATAGGGTCCAGCTCAGGTTTCTCCCTGGCTTTAACCCTAAGGTGCCTTCTCGTGCCAATATCAGCAGATGCTTTCCTTACCAGTGTTTTTTTTTTTCCAGCTCCTTCCTCTGAGGAAGAGGAAGGACTTCACAAATTTGATGTAGTAAGGTGTCTTCAGACCTACCTTCTACGTACACGATCTTTCAGGAAATCCGAGAATCTCCTTATTAATAAATATGGTAGAGACAAAGGTCTTAGAGCTCCCAAACCTACCTTATCTAGATGGCTCAAGGAATCAATTAAAACTTCTTTTTCTGCTCAGGGGTTAACTCCACCTGAATTCTTTACAGCCCACTCAACTAGGGCTGTGTCAACCTCTTGGGCTGAGAGCCGTGCGGCACCTCTTGATCAGATTTGTGCAGCTGCTTCTTGGTCATCTCAGCTGACCTTTGTAAAACATTTCCGGCTAAATGTCCGGAGTTCAGAGGAAACTGCCTTTGGACGGTCAGTCCTAGGAACTGTACAGCGAGGAAACCCTCCCTAGGGGAATTACTTGCTACATCCCCATATTGTGCTGCTGTAGGACGTAAGGGAATTGTTGATTATGATGTTAATCTGTTTTCCCTTAGTCCTAACAGCAGCACAAGCTTCCCTCCCTAACTTAGGATTTTTACTTTATAACTTACACAAGGGGGGGGGGGGATGTCGCTTTTGCCCTCTTATAGTGTACCATAGTCAAGCATAAATTATGCTAATTAAAAATTCCACCTGTCCTATCAACACACAGGGGCAGAAATACCCCATATTGTGCTGCTATTAGGACTAAGGGAAAACAGATTAACATCATAATCAACAATTTGTTATGAATAACAAAATAAAAAATAAATCTCAACAAATATCAGACATAGATAATATAGTCACTAATTAAAATAGTCATATATTCACTACATAAAGTAGTCATACCTTTCTAAGTAGAAAAAGACAGCTTGGCTCAAGGACAGACGTACCTACAGTGCTGGCCAAAAGTATTGGCACCCCTGCAATTCTGTCAGATAATACTCAATTTCTTCCAGAAAATGATTGCAATCACAAATGCTTTGGTAATAATATCTTCATTTAATTTGTCTTCAATGGAAAACCACAAAAAGAATTGTCAAAAAGCCAAATTGGATATAATTCCACACCAAACATAAAAAAGGCGGTGGACAAAAGTATTGGCACCCTTTGAAAAATCATGTGATGCTTCTCTAATTTGTGTAATTAACAGCACCTGTTACTTACCTGTGGCCCATAACAGGTGGTGGCAATAACTAAATCACACTTGCAGCCAGTTGAAATGGATTAAAGTTGACTCAACCTCTGTCCTGTGTCCTTGTGTGTACCACATTGAGCATGGAGAAAAGAAAGAAGACCTAAGAACTGTCTGAGGACTTGAGAAGCAAAATTGTGAGGAAGCATGAGCAATCTCAAGGCTACAAGTCCATCTCCAAAGACCTGAATGTTCCTGTGTCTACCGTGCGCAGTGTCATCAAGAAGTTTTAAGCCCATGGCATTGTGGCTAACCTCCCTAGATGTGGACGGAAAAGAAAAATTGACGAGAGATTTCAACGAAAGATTGTGCGGATGGTGGCTAAAGAACCTCGACTAATATCCAAACAAGTTCTAGCTGCCCTGCAGTCCGAGGGTACAACAGTGTCAACCCGTACTATCCGTCGGCATCTGAATGAAAAGGGACTCTGTGGTAGGATACCCAGGAAGACCCCACTTCTGACCCAGAGACATAAAAAAGCCAGGCTGGAGTTTGCCAAAACTTACCTGAGAAAGCCAAAAACTTTTTGGAAGAATGTTCTCTGGTCAGATGAGACAAAAGTAGAGCTTTTTGGGAAAAGTCATCAACATAGAGTTTACAGGAAAAAAAAAAAAAGAGGCCTTCAAAGAAAAGAACACGGTCCCTACAGTCAAACATGGCGGAGGTTCCCTGATGTTTTGGGGTTGCTTTGCTGCCTCTGGCACTGGACTGCTTGACCGTGTGCATGGCATTATGAAGTCTGAAAACTACCAACAAATTTTGCAGCATAATGTAGGGCCCAGTGTGAGAAAGCTGGGTCTCCCTCAGAGGTCATGGGTCTTCCAGCAGGACAATGACCCAAAACACACTTCAAAAAGCACTAGAAAATGGTTTGAGAGAAAGCACTGGGGACTTCTAAAGTGGCCAGCAATGAGTCCAGACCTGAATCCCATAGAACACCTGTGGAGAGATCTCAAAATGGCAGTTTGGAGAAGGCACCCTTCAAATCTCAGGGACCTGGAGAAATTTGCCAAAGAAGAATGGTCTAAAATTCCAGCAGAGCATTGTAAGAAACTCATTGATGGTTACCGGAAGCGGTTGTTCGCAGTTATTTTGTCTAAAGGTTGTGCTACCAAGTATTAGGCTGAGGGTGCCAATACTTTTGTCCGGCCTATTTTTGGAGTTTTGTGTAAAATGATCAATGATTTGACTTTTTTTTTCCATTCTCTTTTGTGTTTTTTCATTGCAAGCAAAATAAATGAAGATATTATTACCAAAGCATTTGTGATTGCAATCATTTTCTGGAAGAAATTGAGTATTATCTGACAGAATTGCAGGGGTGCCAATACTTTTGGCCAGCACTGTATGTACCTGAATGAAGACCATGTGCAGCGTCTCTTAAATAGGACAGAGCATGCATGTGAGTACTCTCCACGCATGTCCAGATATTACAAAACTTGTCCCATGTAAACTACATAAAAATACAATAATTAAAGGGAGTCTATCATTAAAAAAAAAACACTTTTAAGCTAATGGCACGGTGGAATGGCCTTTAAAAAGGCCATTCTTCTCCTACCTTTAATTGTTGTCTTCTCCCATCTGTTTCTGTAAAAATCCATTTCTTCAATTATGGAAATGATCCTCACGGAGCACCCGGGGCGTTCCTCTGTGGCAGCGAGCACCCATCGTGTCATCGCTTGTCATCACCCATTAGTCTGTTGTGGTGACTCCCATCTTGGTCTTCTCTGTATCTTCTTTCTTCTACTTCCTCTGACACATAATATATTTACATTTCAACGAATATTCCTACAAATTAAAGGGATTGTGATGGGCACCAGGTTTGCCCTAAGCTTTGCAAACCTTTTTATGTAAAAATTTGAGGAACTATTTATTTTCAGTTCACAACAATGGGCCCAACATATTTTCTACAGAAGATATATAGATGATCTCCTATTCATATGGGTGGGATCATCAGAAACATTCACCGCTTATCTTAACCACTTCCGTACCGCCCATAGACTATATACGTCCAAGTGGTGGTTGTCTAGTTCTGCAAGGATGTACCGGTACGTCCCCCCAATGTACTGAGCTCGGAGGTCCTTCTGTCAATAGACAGCGGAGACCTTAAAGCTTTGCCCAGAGACCACTCTGTGTGGTCTCCAGGTCTGTGATCGCTGTGACACAACGTCACAGCGATCGCAATGACAGTCAGCACATGAGCCGATTGCTCCGCTGTGCCCCCACCTCCCTCCTGTACTTAGCTCTGAAGTCCTGCTGTTATCACAGAGCAGGGACCTCAGAGCTTTGCCCGGAGACCACTCTGTGTGGCTTCTGGGCATGAGATCGCTGTGACAGCCAGTCACTGCGATCACATTGACTGGCGCATTAGCAGAATATGCTCCTCTGCGCCCTTCCCCCTTCCCTCCATCCCCCTTGCACACAGCTCTGAAATCTCTGCCGTCAATAGACAGTAGGGATCTCAGAGCTTTGCCCGGAGACCACACAGTGGTCTCCGGGCATGTGATCGCTGTGACAGCCAGTCACAGAGGTCACAATGAAGTTTGTCACATAGTGACAAACTTCATTGGCTGAACACCGATCTCATTCTCCTTAGCCAAGCAGAGAGGGAGATCGGCACTTCTGCCTCCACCCCCAGCAATACTCCGTGGTCAGCTGTGAGAAGACACCACCCTGATTGGGCATAGTGGTCTCTTGGGCATGTGAGCACTGTGACAGTCTGTCATAGTGCTCACAAAAAGTAAGTAATAAAAAGATAAAAAGTGGCTACCAATCTCCCTCTCCTCAGATCCTGACAGAGGGAGATTGGTAAGTAAAAATCACTACACACACACACACACACACACACACACACACACACACACACACACACACACCCCCCCCCCCCCCCCTTGAATGCCCCCCACTCTCTTCTATCATATCTATCTATCTTTTATTTATTTTTTATTCATCTATCTACATAAATTTATATTTTTTATGACCCATAAATAAAAGATTATTATTCCACTTTTAGGATGCAGACAGATGCGGTCAGAGCCGCTGCATGTATCTGCACCCTAAAATACATTTGTCATATAAAAGCAAATTTTTTTGTGCTATATACATGAAGGTTATTGTCATACTTTTAGGTTGCAGACATGCAGTGGCTCTGGACGCACGTAGAATAGGGAAGAAATGTATTGATTATAGTCTACAACTTGTTACTGGTCATCTGGTGTGCAATCAGAGCCGCTGAATGTTTCTGCACCCTAAAATACATTTGTCATATAAAGGCAGATTTTTTTTGTGCTATATACATGATGAAGGTTATTGTCATTATTGTTATTGTATGGTGTCAGCAATCCAGCTATGGAAAATTTGGCCTCCGGATGCCAGTTTGCGCACCATTCATTGCAGGCTCTGCTGTAGGCCCAGCAAGTAAGGAATGCACCTACATTATGTATCTATGAAAACGGCATAAGTTGCTAAATATATTATCAGGTGTGTTTCTCAAGTAGCACTCACCAGATTTTAAAAATAGTCACCTGAATTCACATATTTGGGAAAAAAATGTCGTTTTCATTTTTTTTTCCACAAAATTCATTGAAAAGTCTGGAAAAAAAACAGAGGTCCAGTATCTTTTATATGTCCTTTATTGAATACCTTGGGGGGTCTAATTTATTGAGTGGAGTCATTTTGGGGGTGTTCATACTGTTTGGGCCTTCACAGCAGCTGTAATGATAGTATGGTGTCAGAAAACCAGCTATGGAAAATTTGGCCTTCAAAAGCCAGTTTGCGCACCATTCATTGCAGGCTCTGCTGTGGGCCCACATAATGGAGAAAATACTCAAATGTGCTATCTGTACAAACAGAATAAATAAAATATATTTTAGAATATATATATATATTTATTATAATTTATTTTTTTGAGGTTATGTGTTTAAATGTAGGAAAAAACATTTTTTTTTTTTTTACTTTTTTTGCCCTTTTCCCTCTATATTTTTGTAAAAAGTAAAATGTATTGCTTATTTTGTTATAAAATGTGAAAGCCCATTATGTTCCGAGAAAAAGGAAACCAAATACATGTAGGTTGGCACAGTAATAGAAACACAATTTTCAGTTAAACTGGAACATGGCTAAAACTTGAAAATGTGCCTGGTCTAGAAGGGGGGTAAAGCATCTGGTATGGAAGTGGTTAATAACAATAATTGGGGCTTGAAATTTATTGGAAAGAATGACCCCAATGAGAATATTTTGATTTGGTTCTAATGGGGAGAAGTGATAAGATACAAACGAAAACTTATGACAAAAAAGTTGACTGTAATAGCCTTCTGAACTATCACAGTCTACACTTCTAGAAATGGAAAGACAATATACCTTTGTAACATCTCTGCCTGTTCAGGTATCATCCTCCGCCCGCACGCGGTGGCGCAGGAGGCGTGCTCAGTTTGATTTCTTGTTTAAGATTCTTGTTGCTCAGTCTGAATACTGTCCTAGACTATGTAATTGATTTTCTACCACACCTGTCTCAGCACCTTGATTTTCTTCTGCTCCACTAATAGTTCATCTCAGCCTTGCCTGTGTGATTGACAGCCTGTCTACCAATCCAGTCTGGGGCGGGTCCTGACTTTCTATAAACAGGTTGTCAGCCCTCACATGCTCGCTGGCTATTGATTCTGTTTTGTGACTTGTCCCTGCTAGCTCCTTTTCTGCTATTCCCTGAATTCCTATTTCTGACCTCTGGCTATGTTTTTTGACTATTCTCTTGGATTGTGATTTTGTACTGCATTGCTCAACTGTTACCGACCCCTTGGCTTGCTCACTCTGCTTCTGTGTTGTGTTGTCTTGCGCTGTTCTGTGTGACACTTATATTAGGTAGGGACTGATCGACCGGTTGCTGGCTGTCGCCTAGGACAGATCGGGCAAGTTAGCCAGGGACAGTGGGGGGTTCAGCTTTAGGGCTCACTGTCTTTTTGTGCCCCTCCCCCCAGGGTTCTGCAGCGGCACTGGGGAATTGCTCAACTGGCAATTCCCTTACAACCTTTTAGTCAATTTAAAAGAATAAGAAGGAATTGTACTAATGAAAAAAACTTTATTGTTCAAAGCAAAATTATGTCCAGTAGATTAGAAGAAAAACATTATCCAAAGCCCACTGGTCTACAGCCAAATTGGTTCAGACATGAAAACAGTTTATCTTAACTAATTTTGGGGTGCTGAGATCGAGAATAATGCTCAAATTTTGAAATTGGCTCTAATTTTCATGATAGGGAGGTGCTTTACTACAGCCTTTAATACAATACTGGGAAAAGTTTGCATCATCAGTATTGCATCATCTACTAGAATTGCATCATCTCAGAATGACCAATAGAAAGATGCCAATAAAGGCCAGGTGATGCAAACCTAAATATTCTCCCTCTATCAGCCAGCACTTGCTACAGTTTGGCTTATATAATTCAGTCTATATACATTCAGCGATGCCTCAGACTTGCATTAATAAAGCAGATAATTTCTGGTATATATGTGGAGAAGTGACTTTTGCGTCACAAAAGCGAAGTTTGACTCCCATGGTTAGGAAGCCTACCACCTGCATTTCAGCTGCAAAATAGGAGATCAGGACAAGAGTTGGGCTCCACACACATGCTGTAATAGATGTTCATCAAACCTCACACAGTGGTTGAACAGGAAAAGACAATCTATGCCTTTTGGAGTGTCAATGGTCTGGAGAGAGCCAACTGACCATAATGTCAATTTCTACTTCTGCATAGTGCCTCCAATTGGGAAAGGAATTTTGAATAAAAAGAAGTGGACTTTACAGTATCCAAATATTCCATCTACGATACGCCCAGTAACTCATTCAGAAGAATTGCCAGTTCCAAAAGCACCAGAAACAATCTCACTCGATTCCACTGAGGAAGAAAAAGAAGAAGCATGTGGTCATGAACCATCTACCTCGCACGATCAAGATTTTTTTTTCATCAATCTCCACCAAACCACACCTTATATCACAAAGTGAACTGAAGGATCTTGTTAGAGATCTAGATCTGCCCAAGAGTAAGGAAGAGCTCTTAGGTTCCAGAGATCAACAGTGGAATCTGCTAGCAGATGATGTTCGGATTTCTTTGTTCCGGGACCATCAAAAGCATCTTGTCCAATTCTTCTTCAAGGAGGGTGTTCTTGTTGCATGCAATAACCTCTGCAGTTTAATGGAAGCTCTCAACATCAGCTATAACCCAGATGAGTGGAGGCTATTTATCGATTCATCCAAGCTGAGTCTTAAAGCTGTCTTGCTGCACAATGGCAATGCACTACCATCTATACAATTTACATAACAGTAAAATGAGAACTCTTCGATATCATAGAAACTAGAGCCAATTGACAGTTTTCCTTGTGATATTTGAATTCAGCATATGAAAATCATTAAGAAATGGCTCATTTTATTTCTGAACCAAACAACTTTTCAAAATTGGTAGACTTGTGTAGTAAAAGCAGCACAAGAGAAAAAATTACACCCAGGTTGAGTGTTTAAACCCTAAAAGACAGAAGGTAACCGATAAGTTCAAACACAATTTCATTACAACGTACTGTATAATGGAGCACATAGATCTATAAGATCAATATTACAAAGAAATTGGAATATACTTTACTTTTACATGACCAGTTTCTTAAAACCACTACCAAAGGGTCCTGGAATGACCTTTAGACGATCAAGATCCTTGAAAAACCTGATAGCACCTAGCCGAATAAGAAATACAGTAAAACAACAAGTCAAGATACACTAAAACAAAAATTAGTGAACGGGAGCTACAAATGTGGACACAGAAAATGTAAGTGTTGCAAGAACATCGCCCACTGTACAACTGAAATAACTAGTTTTTCGACTGGAGAAAAATTTTATATTAAAACTAGATTTGGGTGTGGATCCTCATATGTTATTTATGTTATTTAATGTTCTTGTAACTTACAATATGTAGGCCGTACAATCATGATTATAAGAGAGAGGCTCAATAAACATCGATGTAATGTTTTGAATGGTTATGAGAAACACAGTGTCTCACGACATGCCAAAATGATGCATAATTGTGAATTTAAAGAATTTGTAGTTACTGCTTTAAAACAAATTCTGTTAAATCACCCCAATAGGTTTGACACATTAAAAAAGATGTTCTGGATTTACAAATTAAACACCTTAATTCCAGATGGTTTGAATGAGGCACTAGAGGATGTAACAAACTAATCATCCTAATATCTGTTCCCATAAGAAAAATCTTTTTTTTTTTTTCTCATTTTAATAGGACTATATCCATAAATTTAATAAATACAGATAAAAACTTATTTTGATTGGTATTTTTTGATATTCTAAAGAATGTTATAAACTCCTCATCTTGTACTTCGCTAGGCCTGTTTATATAACCATTAGTTCACAAGAAAGTTCCTCTCAATATATATTTAATATATATAATTTTTTTATTGATATTAGGATATTTTTGCATTTCATTGGTATTATGTATCTATTCCTTTTGGTCACCATAATACTATATAACATTTGGTCACCATACTTATATCAGACCTTTTATATATATTATCGCTATATTGCTATTTGGTACCAATTATTTTATGAACTGGTTTTATGAATTAGTTTTTCTCTTCTGAATAGCCATTATTATATGTATATTTACTTACTGCATTGTAATCACTGAGTTCCGCTGTAAATAGACGTTATAAGACACCTGATTGCAACAATGTTATTCAATAAGCTTATTTGCGCATGCACAAAGAATTCCCTCCGGAGAGAGACGATTCTTTCCGAGGGGACTTCGGTATTGCGCAATTGCACTTCACTTTAGGCATAGGGAAGTTGCAATGTCTATTCACAATATGCCTTTAGCTCCAGCGGAACAGGAGGTAGTTTTATTACTTTCCCAATAACAATATATCCATTTTATGTCTTTTAATTATTGTATTTTAATGTAGTTTACATGGGGCAAGTTTTGTAATATCTGTACATGCGTGGAGAGTACTCACATGCATGCTCTGTCCTATTTAAGAGACGCTGCACATGGTCTTCATTCAGGTACACAGGTACTTCTGTCCTTTTCTACTTAGAAAGGTATGACTACTTTATGTAGTGAATATATGGCTATTTTATTTGGTGAATATATAATCTAATGTCTGATATTTGTTTTATTTGTTGAGATTTATTTTTTTTATTTTTTTTTAACTTGAAATTTATTAAGGTTTTTCCATAAAAATATAAAATATGACAGTGCAAAACAAAGCATAGTAAAATACAGTACATTATAAATGGTAATTGTTGGGAAAGGAAGGAAGGGAAAATGGAGAGGAGGTGAAGGAGAGGTAGGATGAAGCGTAGTAAATGGTGATGAGGTGAGAAGAGAGGATTTTGTCGGAGGAAAGGGAGAGAGAGAGGAAAGGGGTAGGGAAGGGAAGGGAAATAAAAGGAATGGAACAAATTGGAGGGACATAGGTCAAATAAGAAACATACAATGAACACATAAACAAGGTAAAAAACCTATAACAGTAATCCAGTAGAAAAAAAATCAGTCTCCTCTTAAAGCACTGAGCAGGTAGTTAGTTACAGTTCTGATAGTCAGTAGTCAATTCATCAACAAACAAAATTACTTTACAAAGCCTTGTGGCCTCAGTGAAATAAAAATAACAGGTCATACACAATGAACATTCAGCAGTCAAACCCGGACCAAGTGATCCACTTACTCCATAGTCCTTTAAAAGAACTAGTGTTACCTAATCTACACGATATCATATGTTCCATGTTACAATTAAATGTAACTGCTGAGGTAATCTCAGGGATACACAGGAGGTTTGGGCTCTTCTACAATTGGGCCACCTTGGATCTAGTGACCGTTAACATGTGAAAAATAATGCATTGGTCAGCAATGGGCAGTGAGTCAATATCTAACGACAATAAAGCCACGTGTGGACCCCAGGGGAATGAATATTGAACAACTGATAAATTTTGTTCCAAAATTGTGTAAGACAGGGACAGGACCACCAAATATGTATGAGGGAGCCAGTTGCCGAGTCGCATCCAGCAAGTTTCAGAAACATTGAGGAAAATATGAGCTAGTCTGGTCAGGTTGTAGTACCATCTATACAACAATTTTTGAGAAGATTCTAGGTGATCAATACAGTGAGACACCTTTGAAAGTAATGGAAATACTGCATCCCATTGAGCATCTGTAAATGTCCGATTAAAATCTAATTCCCATTTGGACCTAAAACCAAGAGTGGTCATTATAGCTTTATAGGCGTTGGAAATTCCTTTAGTCATCCTAGTGGGGTTAGAAAAATATAAGGCAAATGGGGAGCTAAGGGGATCGTTGGAGCAAACAACTCCATGTAAGAGGTGGCGTATTTGTAAATATTTATAAAAGTCACGTGTAGATATGCGGTATTGGTCACAGATATACAGTGGGGAAAAAAAAAGTATTTAGTCAGCCACCAATTGTGCAAGTTCTCCAACGTAAAAAGATGAGAGAGGCCTGTAATTGACAACTATGAGAGACAAAATAAGAAAACGTATCTAGAAAATCACATTGTCTGATTTTTTAAGAATTTATTTGCAAATTATGGTGGAAAATAAGTATTTGGTCACCTACAAACAAGCAAGATTTCTGGCTCTCACAGACCTGTAACTTCTTCTTTAAGAGGCTCCTCTGTCCTCCACTCATTACCTGTAGTAATGGCACCTGTTTGATATTGTTATCAGTATAAAAGACACCAGTCCACAACCTCAGTCACACTCCAAACTCCATTATGGTAAAGACCAAAGAGCTGTGGCAAAATTGTAGACCTGCACCAGGCTGGGAAGACAATCTGCAATAGGCAAGCAGCTTGGTGTGAAGAAATCAACTGTGGGAGCAATAATTAGAAAATAGAAGATATACAAGACCACTGATAATCTCCCTCAATCAGTGGCTCCATACAAGATCTCACCCCGTGGGGTCAAAATGATCACAAGAACGGTGAGCAAAAATCCCAGAACCACACGGGGGGACCTAGTGAATGACCTGCACAAAGCTGGGACTAACGTAACAAAGGCTACTGTCAGTAGCACACTACGCCGCCAGGGACTCAAATCCTGCAGTGTTAGACGTGTCCCCCTGCTTAAGCCAGTACATATCTGGACCCATCTGAAATTTGCTAGAGAGCATTTGGATGTTCCAGAAGAGTATTGGGAGAATGTCATATGGTCAGATGAAACCAAAGTGGAACTGTTTGGTAGAAACACAACTCGCCATGTTTGGAGTAGAGTGAATGCTAAATTGCATCCAAAGAACACCATACCTACTGTGAAGCATGGGGGTGGCAACATCATGCTTTGGGGCTGTTTTTCTGCAAAGGGACCAGGACGACTGATCCGTGTACATGAAAGAATGAATGGGGCTATGTATCGTGAGATTGTGTGTGCAAACCTCCTTCCATCAACAAGGGCATTGAAAATAAAACGTGGCTGGGTCTTTCAGCATGACAATGATCCCAAGCACACCGCCAGGGCAATGAAGGATTGGCTTCATAAGAACCATTTCAAGGTCCTGGAGTGGCCTAGCCAGTCTCCAGATCTCAACCCCATAGAAAACCTTTGGAGGGAGTTGAAAGTCCGTGTTGCCCAGCAACAGCCCCAAAACATCACTGCTCTAGAGGAGATCTGCATGGAGGAATGGGCCAACATACCAGCAACAGTGTGTGCCAACCCTCGTAAAGACTTACAGAAAACGTTTGACCTCTGTCATTGCCAACAAAGGATATATAACAAAGTATTGAGATGAACTTTTGTTATTGACCAAATACTTATTTGACACCATAATTTGCAAATAAATTCTTTAAAAATCAGACAATGTGATCTTCGGGATTTGTTTTTTCATTTTGTCTCTCATAGTTGAGGTCTACCTATGAGGTCAATTCCAGGCCTTTCTCATCTTTTTAAGTGGGAGAACTTGCACAATTGGTTTCTGCCTAAATACTTTTTTTTTCCCCACTGTATGAGAAGGAATGCAGAGCATCATTCCCAAACAGCTGACCTAAGTCTGATAAACCATCTACAATCCATGTCATGATATCCAAATCTTTGATAAAGGACTGGATAGTTGCTAATGGGGCAGACATAAGATTGGGCTAGAGAATATTAAGACCAGTGTGACACTGCTTCCACACATCCACTGTTACTTGTGCAGCATTTCGGAGGCTACTGCTTTTAATTGTTTGTCTTTTGTGCCTATGGGATTGTGTTGGTATGTTCCGTTAAATGTGATTGTTATGCAGCTATCCTCTGTATTGTTCAAACCTTGCCATGGTTCAGCCCTGGCCTATCACAGGCCACTGGGTGGGGTTGTAGAGAGACCTAGTCTCCCCGGCGACGGTTGGTCTTCAGTCTAATGTGTGCAGTTGACTAGAGAAGGTGTGCAGAGCTTGCCTGCCACCAGCCTCTGGACTGAGGGCCTAGTATACAGGTAACCAGATCCCTGTCAGGACTCCCTGTAACTCCATCCCCAGTATACCTAGCTGGGAGAGGCACCAGATGAGTAGTGGAGAACTACACTGCAGAGCCTGTACCATCCCTGGACACCCTCCTAGAACCAAGGCTGGGGGTTGGACACTGTAGAACTACTACCCCCATTTGGAAACTGCCATTACCTGTTATTCCTGTTGCCAAATAAAGCCTGTTTTCTGGTTTACCTGCACCGCTGACTCCTGAGTCGTGCCTGCATCATCATCAGGGCCCTTCCGACCTACACCACACTGGCTCAGAGAGAAGAGGTCCTCTCTCCAACTGGAAGCACCCCGGGAAAAAGAACTACTACCACCACCATCCGGTAGTGCTGCAGGACCCCCCTCGACTTTGTCCGGCCCAGGAGTGGGACTGGAGTGGTTGGTGAGTGTGCTCGGCCTGCTAGGTGGTACAGCATCCTCCACTTCTACTCCCATCCTCCGGTCTCCTCCATCTGGGTTGCGGCACCTGCATAGTGGGTAATGTAACTGAAATGTTAGGTGAAGTGAATCTAAAGTGCCACAGTAGTGACGTCAGAGAGGTTAATCCCGAGGAGTAACTATCAATGTCCACCCATTTCCCCTCAGAAATATGCCACCAAGCTTTTAGTTGATCTACTGTATAATGGCTGCATAGTAATAATGCAACAAATTGGGACAATCCAATCCTTGTAACCTTGTGAGCGCACCATAATACAGTATCACTCACCTGGCCATTGTCGTCAAAGTCAATCAATTCTAGTATATACTCGATGCGGATTAGAGTAAAAAGTATAGTCTAATTCAGAGGGGTGCGGATGTCTCCACACATCAAAAAGCTGGTGGGACTGCATAATGTTAACTATAGGAGTTGGTTCCGACACGGTCTGAGGAGCAGTAGAGTCCATCGAGGGCCAGATTACTTTGTTAAAGTTTCCCAAGACCATGACATGACCTTTAGCCACTTCCTCAACCTTGGATAAGACCATACGGAGGAATTGTAATTGTCTCTTATTAGGGGCATATTAATACGACATACTAAATGACATATCTCCCCTCAACGTCAAAAATCTCTTGGTCTACAGAGAAGGCTAGAGTTTCTTTAATTATTATTGCTACTCCACACTTCTTCTGCACTACATGGGATAAAATCTGAGCTGGATATCGCTTGTGGAGAAGTTTAGGAGCATCCTTCTGGTTTAAATGTGTCTCCTGGAGACAAATAATATCAGAGTTGGAGGTCCCGGCTTCTTTCCACAGCGCAGCTCTTTTATAAGGAGAGTTTAGACCTTTAACATTTAATGACAATACCTTAAATCCCATGGTGACTAATCGAATTGGCTGTAAGTCAATGAGCAGATCCTGAGAATTGGCGCCAGGCAGCAATAAAGCAAAGTAATCAGTTAGGAAGGTCATAATGTCCTCATTTTTAACTGTCTCCGGGATGCCCCTAAATCGTACATTGTTGCAGCGAGACCGATCCTCTATGTCAGTGCTCTTTAATTTCAAGGCCTCTACTTCCTCCTCCACATCATTATGAACATCTAGTAACTCGCCATTTTGTCCTCCACATGTGAGGTGCGGTTTCCCAGAGACTGAAGTTTAGACTGCAAAGTTCCTAGTAACAGTTTCAGTTCAGTCTGTAGGGCTAACTTAAAGTCCGTGAATAAAGCCTTCATGACTGCCTCTGAGATGGGTTTAACAGACTCAATGGACTCTGTGCCTGAAGAGGACTGCGTGGTGAATATTAATGTAACATGGTGTGGAGGGCATAGATGGTACTCTCACCGGAGTCAGCACAGGAGAGGTTAATAAGGCTGGACATGGAGGAGAGTCTGCAGATGCAGGGAGGTCGGGGCTACTAGCCGAGGAGGGCAAAAGGGGCAAGGTCTCTGCATCATCCACTGCTGTACTCAGTGACCTGCTCTTGTATGGCCAGCAAGGCCTTCTGCACAGCTGAGGAGGAAGCACGGCAGCCATCTTGGAAAGACTCCTGCATAGCTGCAGGAAAGTATTTAGTTAGTTTTAAGGGGCTCTTTTTCCTTCTACCGCAAACCATCACGGCGAGGGCAACTCCAGGAGGATCCGTGATGATTTTCAGGCAGGAAGGGTAAGTATATACTGTATTGGTGTGTGCCGCTGTATAGACCTGAGGTCTGTGGAGCTGAGCAAACTAGTGTGGTACTCCATGTGCCTGCAGGCCAGGCCCCCCTGAGATTTATTTTTTGTTTTGTTATTCATAACAAACTATATTTATAATTGTTTTTAGTCAATTTGTATATATTGCCAGTATTATGTATATGTATTTATATTAACAATCTAATGTATGGTTTATAAGTTGGACGTTCTTTTTTCCTTTAACCCCTTAATGACATTGGACATACTATTACGTCCTGTGCGCTTGGTACTTCGCGCAACAGGGCGTAATAATACGCCCTGGGGCAGCCGCCCGCTCACTATCTGAGCGGGCGGCATCGGAACCGGGTGTTAGCTGTAACTGACAGCTAACACCCTGCTCCATATCCTCCGGTCGGAACTGAGTTCCGATTGGAGGTTTTAACCCCTTGGATGCCGCGGTCAAACATGACCGCGGCATCCAAGGGGTTCCGCCATGTTGCTGCTGTGTGTGGGGCCACTGCGGAGCATATAATGCTGTGTTGGGGCCACTGCGGAGCATATAATGCTGTGTTGGGGCCACTGCGGAGCATATAATGCTGTGTTGGGGCCACTGCGGAGCATATAATGCTGTGTTGGGGCCACTGCGGAGCATATAATGCTGTGTTGGGGCCACTGCAGAGCATATAATGCTGTGTTGGGGCCACTGCGGAGCATATAATGCTGTGTTGGGGCCACTGCGGAGCATATAATGCTGTGTTGGGGCCACTGCGGAGCATATAATGCTGTGTTGGGGCCACTGTGAGCATATAATGCTGTGTGTGGGGCCACTGCGGAGCATATAATGCTGTGTGTGGGGCCACTGCGGAGCATATTATACTGTCCCAGTATTGTTTACATGCTGGGTGCTGCGCTGCTCATTCACCATGTTCTTGACAACTGCGATTGTGGGTACTAAAGCTGTATCTCTTTCAAGTATCTGAGATATCGCTGCAGCACCCATAACCGTCACTATCAAGAATTTACTCTAGGGAGGGGGTAGGAGGATCCTGATGGGCAGCCGTTGGAACCAATCCAGTTGCAGCTTGTTGCTGCAAGTGTCACTGACGTACTGATGCCGCAACCCAGTCGGATGAGACCGGAGGATGGGAATAGTAGTGGCGGATGCTGTGCCACCTAGCAGGCCGAGCACGCTCCCAAACGGCTCCAGTCGCACTCCTAGGCCGGACAAGGTCAAGGGGGGTCCTGCAGCACTACCGGATGGTGGTGGTAGTTGTTCTTTCCCCCGGGGCACTTCCAGTTGCAGAGGAATCTCTCCTACCTGAGCCGGTGTGGTGTTGGTCGGAAGAGCCCTGATAGTAATGCAGGCACGACTCAGGAGTCAGCGTTGCAGGTAAATCAAACAGCCTTTTATTTAGGCAACTGTCACAGAAGAACAACAGCAGCTTCTTGATGGGGGTTGTAGTCCAGTGTCCAAACCCCAGCCTTGGTTCTAGGAGGCCTGACAAGGAACTGGAACCTGAACACTAGGCCCGAAATAGTCCTCCTGAATGGGGCTGTGTTGGCTAACCGTTGGCCTCAGTGCAGCTTGTGGGGGCAGGAAACCTCTGCACACCCTCACTCTTCCACTGCTCACACTAGACTAACTGCTCTCAGACCAAGGGTTACCGTGGAGACGAGGTCTCCCAGAACCCCGCCCAGTGGCCTATGATAGGCCAGGGCTAACCAAGGCTAGACTTGAACACTGCAGGGGAGAAATAACAGGGAAAGCTGCAAACAGTGACACTTACCACAGAACAGAACTTACAGACATAAAACCCAGAGGCACACAAGACAAACACAAAAATGCAGTAGCGCTCTGGGATGCTGCACACCCCCCTATTTTTACCTGAGCCGCCCTCGGCGAATCTTTGCCCAGGCTAGGGAAGGCAATACAGCGGACAAGACAAGACAAACAGCATAACACATGAAACATAAACTACATACAGCATAAAGGAAAGCGAAAAAGCATAAAGGTCCCTGAGGCACAAATGTAGCAGTGTCCAATCCCAGGGCCTCAACTGGACAATAAGGGACCCCAGGGCACAGGTACGGTAGTGTCCATCCTGGAGCATGGGGACAGGTGAATAAATAAGGAAAACGGGGGCAGTGTCCACAAGTCCGCACTGGTCAAACTGGGGAAGTGTCCAAAAGTTCGGCACAAAATGCAAAAAAAAAAGGGCAAGAACTTGGGGCTATGTACATTCATAGGAGTCCAAGGAAATCACTCCAGAAACCGTATAGGGCGTTTCCCTTTCGTGGATCTCTGGGATCTTCTCAGGGTGGTTTCTCCAGAAATGCCAAGGACCACAGCTGGGCTAGCTGGAACAGGGCTGGCAGGAACAGCTTCATCCAGGTCCCGCTGTTCTTCTGCCTCAGCAGGCACAGCAGACAACTCTGACCCAGGAGGTGACCTGGGGGCTCCTCCTTTGGCATGCAGCTGGAAGGTCAGGCAAGGGACGAAGAACTCTGGAGGCATCCCATGGCAAAGGTCCTCTGACACTGTAACGAGGTTCTCCTCATCAGAACTACCCTCAGTGGAAGGAGACAGCACTGAGGGTGTAGGGTCCACCTGTAAACACACCTTCAAGCGATTTCGGTGGACCACCTGTGGTTTCCTCCCTTCTTTCTCCACCACGAAGACATCCGGATAGGGCTGTGCAGAGATGGTGTAGGGTTCAGTCTCCCACCTGGAGTCCAACTTGCGGGTCCGGTGGTTGTTCTTCAGCCACACCTTTGCGCTGACCTGTAGGGGGGGTAGCCCGAGCATGTAAGTTGTGACCCGTTTCCTGTCTGGCCCGAACCTCTTTCATCCGGGCTTCCACTACTTCGTGAGCTTCAGCCAGGCGTCTCTGATGGTCACTCACCCAGTCGGTCGTTGGCAGTGGGTTGATGTCATCAGGGACAGCCACTCCCAAGGCAACATCTACAGGCAGCTTCCCATGTTTCCCGAACATCAGGTAATAGGGAGTATACCCGGTGGACAGCTGCTTCTGGTTATTATACTGGTAGACCAGTTCAGGTAACCGCAGCGGCCAATCTGCTCGGCTGGAGGGTGACAAAGTCCTGAGGAGCCCAAGAAGAGTCTGGTTCATCTTTTCACACAGACCATTGCCCTGAGGATGGTAAGACGTTGTACGCAGCTTCTTGCAGTCATACAGGGCACAAAGCTCCAGGAACAGCTGAGACTCAAAGGCAGAACCCCGGTCTGTAAGGATCTTCTCCGGACATCCATAGGGAAGAAGGAAAGACTTCCAGAAAGTCTTAGCAGTAGTCTTAGCCAATAGATCACGTACGGGTACAGCCACTGTGAACTTGGTGTAGTGGTCAATCATAGTCAGCACATAGGTGTATCCAGAGCGGCTGGGTTCTACCTTTAGGTGGTCCAGAGCCACGATGGCTCAATAGGATGGAGTGGAGCCTTCTGATCAGCTTTCTCCCCTCTGGCAAGGGTGCAGGCAGTGCACTCTCTACACCACTTCTCGACGTCGTCTCTCAGACCAACCCAGTAGAACCGACTTCTGATAGTAGCTTCCGTCTTCTGAACTCCGAAGTGTCCTGACTTGTCATGATAAGCCTCCAGGACCGTGCCCACATCGCATCGAGGGATGACAATTTGATGGAGTCGGGTCCCGGAAACAGGATCAGTGGAACGCCTACACACCAGTCCCCCTTTCAGGAACAGCTTCGTCCTCTGTCTCCACAGCTTGCGCAGCTCCGGATTGGCACGAACTCCACGGAGTCCAGTTGGCAGCCGACCCTGGTTCAGAAAGTCTCGTACCTCACACAGAACTTTACTTTCAGACTGCAACTGGGCCCATAAATCTGTCCCAGACGTCGCCTTCGCCGGAGGCCGTGTGGGTGCAGCTGGAACTTTGACGGTGTGAACCGCTTTCTTGGCAAACCGGGCATAGAAAGCTGGCATCTCCATTTCTTCCCACTCATCCGCATCCTCACCAAGACTGGTCTCTGTTGGTAGCCGGGATAAGGCGTCTGCCCCGACGTTGGCTTTGCCAGACTTGTACTTGACCACGAAGTTGTAATTGGCCAGACGTGATGCCCACCTTTGCTCTAGAGCTCCCAGTCGTGCGGTAGCCAGATGTGCTAGTGGGTTATTGTCTGTGTAGACTTCAAAGGGAGTAGCAGCCAGATAGTCTTTGAACTTTTCGGTGACAGCCCACACCAGGGCCAAGAACTCCAGCTTGAAGGAACTGTAGTTCTGGTCATTCCTTTCAGCTCCTTTCAGAGACCGGCTGGCAAAGCCAATGACTCTCTCCTTCCCGTCTTGAACCTGAGAGAGGATGGCACCTAAGCCCTTGGTACTGGCATCGGTGTGCAGCCGAAAAGGTAAGCTGTAATCCGGGTAGCCCAAGACAGGTGGTTCAGTCAGCAAGCGCTTCAGTCTCTGAAATGCAGTTTCTTGTTGCTCTCCCCACTCAATAGGAATCTTCTCTCTCAGCTCCTCTTTAGGATGCCCTCTCAACAGTTCTTGCAGAGGCTCCGAGATCTGGGCAAACTTAGGGATGAACCTCCTGTAGTATCCGGCAAACCCCAATAAACTCCTGACCTCCTTCACGGTAGTAGGCGTGGGCCAATCTTCCACAGCAGCGATCTTATCAGGATCAGGCCTCACCCCTTCGGCGCTGACCACGTGCCCCAGGTATCGGACTTGAGTCTGCAGCAAGTGACACTTGGATGGTTTCACCTTCTACCCGTGCTGTGCCAGGATCTGGAACACCTCTGTAAGATGTTGTAAATGCTCCTCGTATGTCTTAGAGAAGATGATGACGTCATCCAGGTACAGCAGCACAGTCTCAAAATTCTTGTGTCCCAGACAGCGCTCCATGAGGCGTTGAAAGGTTCCAGGGGCATTACAGAGTCCGAAAGGCATGCTGTTGAACTCAAAGAGGCCCATAGGTGTCGTGAAGGCCGTCTTTTCTCGGTCAGCAGCAGCTACGGGTACTTGCCAGTACCCGCTGGTCAAGTCCAGGGTGGAAAAGTAGGCTGCGGCTCCCAGTGCTGTAAGGGACTCCTCTATACGAGGTAAAGGGTAGGCGTCCTTGTGAGTGACAGCGTTCAGCTTCCTGTAATCCACACAAAATCGAACACCTCCATCTTTCTTCTTGACCAGCACTAGTGGCGCAGCCCAGGGGCTGTGGCTCTCCCGGATGACATTAGCGTCCTTCATTTCTGCCATCAGCTTCTTGACAGTCTGATAATTAGCGGGTGGAATAGGCCTGTACCTTTCCTTGATAGGAGGATGAGTACCCGTAGGAATAGTATGCTCAATGAACTTGGTGTGCCCAAAGTCCAGTGGATGTTGGCTGAAGGCTGACTGACAGTCCTTTACCACCGCAAGAACACCTTTAATCTGTTCAGCTGGGGTGTCTGGGGCTCCAATATGTAAGTCCTCCCACCAAGCTTTGTCAGTTTCTTTCTCTTCTTTGAAGGCAACTTTCTGTGAGAACTGATATGCAGCGGAAGCAGCAACTTCAATAACATCCTCTGGAGCCACATAAGACACCACAGCCACTGGGCAATGTTTCTTTAATTCAACTGGCAGATTGCTTAAGTTCATGATGCGAACTGGCACTTCTCCTCGAGTGATCTTGGACAGACAGCGGGCAACCAACAGCATGGGATAAGCCTCTAGGGGCATAGGTTCCACTACAGCCAGATAGTCCTGTCCCTGCACACCCATGCGTGCCCGATACCACACCACAGTCTCTGTGCCAGGTTGAAGAGTCACTGACCTGCTGTCTTGGACACGGGCCCTGCAGACTTCCCCTCTGTTGGCAAATTTCTGCTGAGCAGCCAGGATACGGATAGTTTTCTGTATCACCCTCTTCTTGGTAGGCGAGGCAGTAGGTAGTGAGTTCTGCAGGGCCTCCAGCATTTCTCCATAGCAGCTCTTCAGGACATTCATGCCCAACACCACAGGGGGAACTTCATCGTCACAGATGTTAGTGACCAGGACACCTTGTCCATACAGCTTGACACTTCCAACTTGCATGTCAGGGGTCCAGTACCCAGTGATAGGTACGGGCAGTCCATTACTAGCAAGCACCATGGGGGGAGACTCCCGGGGGTGCACCAGTCAATCCTCTCCCCAGAACTCATCGAAGGTGGCTCTCTGGATGGTGGTAACCTGAGAGCCAGTGTCCAGCAGAGCAGTCAGTGGCACCCCGTCAATCCGGATGGTAACCTCTGGACGGGGGCCCACATACTTAGGGGAAGGCTTTGACGTGGTTGGACCTATTGTTCTTCCTCCTGAGGGGCGGTCCTCGGCCTCAGGGGAAGCCCGTTTTAACTGCCAGCATTGGGATTCACTATGTCCATATTTGTGACAGTATCTGCAAATGGGTCTCTTTGGCCTTTCACTGGCAGCAAAGGGTAGTCTTCTCCGGGCAGTTCCCCTTGGAGCCTCTGGCGGAGACTTGGAAGGAGAGGGTGGTGCACTCCTTGATTGAGAACCGGTCTGCAGATGTTCCAGCTTCTTGGTCAGGACATCCACACTTCTGACCAGTAGGGAGACCTGTTCTCTCAGATCCGCCACATCGCTAGGCCCTGGTGTTGATACAGCCTGCGGGGCTGACAGGTAAACACGGCGGCGTCTAGGAGAGTAAGGCTCCAGGGTGATAGCTGGAGCACTCCCAGGTGAGGCAGGCTGAGCTGGGAAGCCCAGTTGCTGTTCAGGGCCCAGTATTGGGATGACTAGTTCTTTAAAGTCCAGGAAGGAAACAGCCGGGTGTTGAGCAGAGAGAATTCTTAGCTGTCTCTTTAAGGCTTCGTCCTCAGCTCCTTCAATGAACTATTCTCTCAAGGCAGCGTCGGGGTCCTCTGCAGCCCGAGGATCTACTTGGGCTACAGCTTGGAAAGCTTCTTGCAAGGACAGGGCAAATTCTCGGAGGGACTCACCGGCTTGTTGTTTTCTGCTGTAGAACCGCATCTTCAACTCGGACGCAGTTCGGACTTCAAAGATGTCACGAAGCCGCTGCAGCACTTGTTCCAGGGACGTCTTATAGGAAGAGGGCCAGGACTTGACCTCCCACTGAGCAGCGCCCTCCAGCTGCCCCACCAGAATTTCCACTTTCTGCTCCTCAGACAGGGGGTACAGCTTGAACATGGCCTGCATGCGGTCTCTAAAGCCTCTAAGGGTGTGCGCTTCCCCTTTATAACGGGGTAGCCAAGGCGCACCCAGATAATACGGCAGGGTGAGCGGCATTATGGTGGCCGTCGAGGTAGTATTAGAAGTCACCGGTGATGTAACAGCCGCAAATGATGCAGCACCCTCAGGCGATGCGGCAGCCATTGGAGACCCCACAGGGCTAACGGACTCACGATCATCTTGATCCGACATGGTGACAGCAGACAAGCTTTTTTTTTTTTTCCAATAAGGACAGAGTTCTAACAATCAGTGTCTGGGAACAGTCTCACCCAAGATGGCGGCGCCCAGGAGGCTCCGATGACGCTGTCCTGTAGAGAGGGCTGTCTCACTGACGTCAGCGGCTGCTGATTCGTCCTTTTCAAAGTTGGAGGGTGGAGCTTGGCTGATGCACTTCTAACGTCAGTCTTTCCCGCCTGAGCACTGGTTTTAGCGGGCTGGCGGTTAACCTCTGCGGAGCTGTAGAAATTTTGAATGATGCAGCTCCGTTTGAGGCTAGAGTTAACCCCTCGTGGGCTGGGCTCACGTGCACCGGTGATGTCGCAGCACAGTATACAGTCCAGTAACAGCTGGCAGTCTTCTGGCATGCAATAAAGTGGCTTAAGCACGCAAACAGTTGCAACAGTCCACAGTCTTTGCAAAATAATCCAGGGAGATAGCGACAAACAGCTCCGGGCACACAAACAGAGTCCTCAGTATAAATCCACAGGGCAAAAGTCTCTCAAACAGCCAATAAAGGTTTCAGCTCACCCGTTGTAGAGATGATACAGTTAGGATCTTGACACCGTAGTCTGAAGATGTTGTAAGGACACGGGAGTCACGATCCTGCCGACTACGCCAAAAATCGCCTTGCCGCAACCCAGTCGGATGAGACCGGAGGATGGGAGTAGTAGTGGCGGATGCTGTGCCACCTAGCAGGCCGAGCACGCTCCCAAACGGCTCCAGTCGCACTCCTAGGCCGGACAAGGTCAAGGGGGGTCCTGCAGCACTACCGGATGGTGGTGGTAGTTGTTCTTTCCCCCGGGGCACTTCCAGTTGCAGAGGAATCTCTCCTACCTGAGCCGGTGTGGTGTTGGTCGGAAGAGCCCTGATCGTAATGCAGGCACGACTCAGGAGTCAGCGTTGCAGGTAAATCAAACAGCCTTTTATTTAGGCAACTGTCACAGAAGAACAACAGCAACTTCTTGATGGGGGTTGTAGTCCAGTGTCCAAACCCCAGCCTTGGTTCTAGGAGGCCTGACAAGGAACTGGAACCTGAACACTAGGCCCGAAATAGTCCTCCTGAATGGGGCTGTGCTGGCTAACCGTTGGCCTCAGTGCAGCTTGTGGGGGCAGGAAACCTCTGCACACCCTCACTCTTCCACGGCTCACACTGGACTAACTGCTCTCAGACCAAGGGTTACCGTGGAGACGAGGTCTCCCAGAACCCCACCCAGTGGCCTGTGATAGGCCAGGGCTAACCAAGGCTAGACTTGAACACTGCAGGGGAGAAATAACAGGGAAAGCTGCAAACAGTGACACTTACCACAGAACAGAACTTACAGACATAAAACCCAGAGGCACACAAGACAAACACAAAAATGCAGTAGCACTCTGGGATGCTGCACTGATGCTGTGCGCAGCGGCGGGTTTCTGCATAGGAGCCCAGACCAGCAGTGTGAAAGGTAAGTACAACTTAACCACGCAAACAAAAAAAAAAAAAACCTTTTCCCCCTATATCTTTCAACTTCACTGACA